>JAZKJV010000492.1:600000-1029696 GCA_037367405.1 Ottelia alismoides | reverse complement strand
TCAAAACATTTTCAAAAAATTTTGCAAATTTTCAAAAATTTGGTAAAATTTGCATCTTTGTAAATATTTGTATAGTTTTTCCTGAATAATAGTTGACATTTAAACTAGCCTAGAATTAAATTGAAAAATAGAGCTTGGTTAAGATCTTAATCCACTTAAGTCTAAGATATCGAGTGACCCCAAACCCCAGGGGCCAAGCATTGGCTTGACCGCCTAATAAAACAAGTAGAGAGAGATAGGGAAATTCACCTTGCACATACACCCTCCTTCATGTATATATTTTATTTTCATAAAAATAAAAATAAAATTGTGTTTATATTATCTTGTATATATTTCTAAAAATAAACAAAAATTAGAAAAATAAAATAAAAATAAAAACCAAATAATCTCTCTCTCTCTCTTCACCTTGCACATGCACCTCCATCATGTATATATTTTATTTCATAAAAATAAAACTAAAATGTGTTTCTACTATCTTGTATATATTTCTAAAAATAAAACAAAAAATAGAAAATAAAATAAAAAATAAAAACCAAATAATCTCTCTCTCCATCTTGTACATACCATGTATATATGTATCTATCACTATTTATTTCATCCTTGTACATAAATAATAAAAATAAAATAAAAATTATTTTATACTCTAAATTTTATGTTGTAAATAAATAAAATATAAAATTGGAATATTTGTACAAAAATAAGAAATAAAAATAAAAATAAAAAAATACATAGGTATTTTATACCTATATATAATATATTATAATGTATATACCATAATTTATTTTCATAAAAATAAATAAAAATCGCTAAAAATAGTTTGGAAATAAATAAACATTTTTCATTTTGTAAATATTTTTAAAATAAAATCATTTTCTATTTGTATTTAATTTACAAATAATTTTTGACTTCCTGAATTCTGATTGGTCCACAGGGGAAAGTTGACCTCGATCAACTGCCCCCCTAGACCGGTTCTCTTCGCGGATCTGGTTTCAGACTGATTTCGCTAAATTTTCCCAAATCGATCCGCCCACCTTTCCTCTCAATTTGAGGCTCCAAATATCGAGGATAGATTCGTGATTTACGTCCGATCTCTTCTGGAGGGATCCGCTCCTCGGAATGCGCGCTTTCGCTCCCATCTTCTCGGACCTCATCGAGTATAAAGTCACCTGGAGCCACCATTTCTTTCCTATCTTTGGTCGTTCCCCTCGTCTCCGATGACCTCCTCCTCTTCATCTGAGTGACAGCTGGTGTGAGAGCGAGTAGCAGCGAGGTAGCAAGTGCTGGAGCCTCAGGTCCAGTGAGTTTCTCGCCGTGCTCTGCCGCAAGGTGAGCCCAAGACATATCCGATAGATAATAAGTTTAATATAGAATATACACTATAAAAAAAATAACCTTGCAGTATTGTTTGTGAATAATTTTAGAAGAACACTGTGATATTTTTTGTCAGTTATGCAATTATGTTCATATTGTAATAGTATTTATCTGCAACAAACAGTTTTAAAAAGTGTTATAAAAATAAATATAGAACATCCTTAATATAGGAAGGAAGATGTTAAACTGGATGTTGATCAATATAAAGTTGTAATCACTCAAAATTTCTGAACTACTATTATAATATCTGGTGCAATTGAATGAGAAAATAATCAATAATAACGAATTTGAGCATTGTAGAGACTAAAAAAAATACGACAATATATTAGCAATAAATTACGATAGTATAGATAGATAGGAATAGAGTTCCAATACAGAAAGGGAAATCACTATCATAATAAGAAATTTTAAAAAGACAAATGGATAATTGACTATAAATTTGAAAATTTACGCACATGCATCATTGATAACACGGAATTCGAGCGGTCGTATTGATCCACAAGGCAGATCAACAGTCGATGTGTTGACCACTTCAAAATCCTGTATCAATCAACAATGAACCCACAATATAATAAAATCAAGCAATGAGAAATAATGTGGAGTCAAATTTATTTTAACTCTACAAGAAATGTGTATAGTGCAAGTATGTAGAGTGTCGAACTGAGGGAGCAAACAAGATAGATCGGGCAATAATGCACAAAATGTGATGAGTGATCAAGAGTCTACAAGTATGAAAATTTTTGTGGTTATTTTTAATTTTTTTATTTAATTTTTAATTTTCTATTTTTGTATTTTGGTTTTAATTTACTGCTTTTATATTTTTTTTTATATTTTTATATTTTTTTATATTTTATATTTTTTGTTTTTATAAATAGAATATACACAAACTAAGAAAAGAGGATAATAGGGTATTTATAAAAATAGAGAAAAATAGCCAAAATTCATAAAATAAAATGGTTTTTGGTCTTTTTATAATTTTATGATGTTTTTGTGATCTTTGGGATTTTTTCTGAATTTTTTGGGTATTTTTAAAGTCAAAAATACTAAAAACAGTGAATAAAAGTTGTTGGCTGAAATTAAAATGAGGATTAAAAATAAAAATCAGAGTCTAAAATCCTTAAATTAATTTTAAATAAAAGATAATAAGACAGAGAAAATTCAGAAACTGAAATTGGATTTTTAGGATTTTTCTTGAATTTTTTAGATTTTATGAAGATTTTTAGAGTTTTAAATTTTTAAGGTTTTTGTTTTGAGATTTTTGATGATTTTTGATTGGAAGCTAAAATATGATAAGATACACAAAATATAATTTTTTTTTGGAATTTTTCAAAACTTTTACTAATTTTTATGGGTTTTCTAATGCAAACAGTG
Organism: Ottelia alismoides; assembly: GCA_037367405.1. Taxonomy (NCBI): domain Eukaryota; kingdom Viridiplantae; phylum Streptophyta; class Magnoliopsida; order Alismatales; family Hydrocharitaceae; genus Ottelia; species Ottelia alismoides. The sequence goes on along the minus strand of JAZKJV010000492.1, from coordinate 1,026,954 downwards.
CTGAAAATGCATGTTTTTTATTTTTAATAATTATGAAAATGCAATAAAAGTGCAATAAAAAATATGGCGTGAATAAGCAAGCAAACAGGAGAATATGATATTTTTTTGGTAATTTTTCGAGTTAAAATGATGCGTGAAATAAACAGGAAAAGCATACAAGAATACAAGGCCGGGCAGGGGTATAAGTGTAAATAGACAAACATCAAAGGGCCAAAGTGCAATTTTCACGCAAAATATATAACTAACAAATGAAGTTCCTGGATTAGTTACAAATACCTAAACCCGGAGGGGGTTCGCTGCAAAATCACCTAGCCCACGCGTATAAACACGTGACCTGGTAGGGGTATAGATGCAATATTACAAAACTCCAGGGGTACGCATGCAAATAATCCATAAAATATTACACATGACAACAAAGTTCTGGACTAGGACAAAATAGCTAAACCTGCGAGGGGTCTTCTGCAAAATACCCCGCACCTCACGTGTGCTGGTCACGTGAGGTGACGTGGCTTGGACTTTAATGCAATATCTGAAAAAGGTCCGGGGGCAGCATGCAAATGTTACAAAAGTTTTAACACTTCATACGAAGGTTTAAGCACTACATAAATATTACAAAAATGGCGGGGGATGTTATGCAAAATACCCTCGCCTTGGCGCTGATGGACGGCTGATGTTGTGCCACTTAAGACACGTGTCGCGTCCCAAGCGCGCGATGTCGATTCGCGATCCGACGACCAGGATTAGATGGGCTTCGAAGATCTGACGGCTGGCTGACGTGCTTGATCCAACGGACGTGATCGGAACTGGGGCGGCAGGTTGTTCTGAGGCGTAGGGTCGCGTTGGAGGAACAGGGAAGAAGGCCCGCCACAAACGGACTTCCTCCGATGATTACGCTCTCCTCCCGCGTCCGTTAAGGTTTCAAAAATGCCCTAGCGCCTCCTGCAGGTGTCCTCGATGTGTTGGCAGCTCCAAAAGTGGACGGTGACTACCGGAGGTGGCTGGCGAAGGCGAAGGAACGGAGATGCTCCAGGTCTCTCCGGCGGGGGGTCCAAGATGCCACTAGTTGTTCCTTGAATGCTCTTGTACCTTCGAGAAGTGTTAAGGAGAGTGAGGGTAAAATGCCTCGCCCCCTCCTGACTGGGAATGCGGCGGAGCACATCGAAAATGATGTGGTCGGAGGTACGCTCCGGCGAAGGTCTAGATGGTGCGATTTGATCGATGAAATTAGGGGATAAAGGTGGCTATGAATTCCTATGTCTAATGTGAAATAAAAGAGGCATGAAAAGAAAAGAAAAACAAGCACCTCAAAGGGAAGAACCTGAGGTAGGAAGTACCTCGACGGCGGGGGTTGCCGGAGGTGGTGGAACTCGCCCAATCCGCGACGAATCTCCGCCTTGCAGGGCCTAATCTGGAGCTGTCACCTCCAGGGAGCCAAAGCACACGAAAGGGGGAGAAAATCGGGACAAAATGGGGTTTCAAATTGGAAAAGGAAGAGGGGGATGGCGTTTTGAAGGGTTGACGGACAGGGCGAGAAGAACGATGAATATCGAACGAATTTTGGGGTCCAAAGATCGAGATAAGCCATGGGTGTGTATGACCATTCCTCAAGGAAGAAAAGTCATGAAGGTTGCATCATGAAAGGATGAAAGTGGCGACTAGAAAAATCCTCGAAGATGGCGAAAAAACCAAGATTCTGACAAAACAGGAGGGGGTCAGACAGTTGACCGAGGGTCAACTCTCATACCCACCTGGTTGGTCCACGTGGACCAACCAGGAAAAATCTCCTTAAAATGATTTAAAAAATAATTTAAAATAGTAAACGGTTATTTAACTTTTGGTTATTTAATAAAAAATGTTCATTATATTATAAGGTATTTAAATATGATTTTTAATTATTTTATGAGGTGTAAAAATAATAGTTACCTTTTATAGGCTATATAGGTATTTATATCTATGTATTTTATTAATTTATTTTTATTTTGTGTTTTTAATTTATTTATTTTTGTTTATTATTTTATAAATTTATAGAATATTTTTATATACTTAAATATATTTTTATTTTTATTTTCTGATATATTTTGTACACTTAATAAAATAAAAGTGTAATAATATAGGTAAGTTTATAGGTCTTATACCTATGTATTCTTATACAGGTATTTTTATTTTGTAATTTCTTTAGGTTTTTATTTTAATTTTAATGTGCATATTTATTATAAATAATATTTACAAAATTATAAAAATATAAAAGTATAAAAATAATGAATAAATAATAAATTGAATATTTTAATCTGTACAAGTATACAATAGGGGTCCAAAACTCAACTTTCAAACCGTATCTCCGCCAAATGTGAAACCACCGCCATTAAATAGCTTGTTTTAAATTATATACAATTAAAGGTGAGTTTGATGCATTTGGAGTTTTCATTTGTGAGATACAGGTCTGGGAAGTTGGGATTTTGGATTCTTATTCAGACCATAACTTTTTATCTGTACATTATTTTTGTGTGAAATCAATTTTGTATTTTTCTTTATTTAATTATCTACAACTTTCATGTACAAAGTTTCTTTATTTGAGGTATAAAAAGTGGAACCAAAAATAGGTCCCCAAAATGAATAAAGAATGGATAAAATCAAAGGGAATTTTATTATATTCTGGCCCTTATCTCCCCCTACTTTATTCCTTGTCGACCTATTCATCAAGATGCCCAGGTCTCGGGGGTTTCGGGTTATAAAATATTTACAATATTTTATTCTTTTTCTTTTCTTTTATTTATTCTATAATTTTAGCTTTAATTATAGTATTTTATACACTATTTACATGCACCTGCATGAATGCTAAGATGCTAGATTTAATGATATTTGCATGCATTTACTAGGGTTTTTGAGGCTAAAATTATAGAATAAAGATGATGAAATGTGGATTCATCATGCTATATAATATAAGATGATATAAATAACAAATCCAAATCAATGCATAATATTATGTTAGTAGAAATCAAAATAAACCTTGTACAAATATTTAATTATTGGTTCTACCTAATAAATAAGCACATAACGAAAAAATTCTTGAGTTTTAACATCAGTCCACCTCCATAATCCTAGTATATGATCATAAATAAAACAATAACACTTTTTTTAAACGTAAAGTACGCAACACAAAAGGCTAAAATAAACAATTAGGGAAAAACACCAACTAAAAAATAAACAATATAAGAAACAAACGTCACGAAGGGGAAAATGTAAAAAAAGCCCATAATTACTCTTCATTAAGTTTATTTGTAGTCTATCTTATAAGAAAATGGAAAAGATGTGATCAGAATTACTCTTCATTAATTTTTTCTGGCTACACATAGTGAAGCCATAAATTCAAATAAAGACTAGTAATTAAAAAAAAATCAAATTCCATCGAGGCTCGGAATATCATATCTCCCATCTAATACTCCTCCTATAATAAAATCTGAAAAATAATATCATTAGAACATAGAAAAAGAAGGAAATAAATTCAATCAAACATGGAACAATTTCATTTAGATCAATGACTTCATTGTTTTCCCTTTTTTAATCAAACTTCTTAATATAAAAAAATGCTTCATCACTAATCAATTTTATTTCCTTAATATTTTTATACGTATTTGATGTAAAATTTGTTATAGTAGAAAAACCAATATTTAAGGAAGAATGCTTACATAAATATCAAAATGTTGATGTTAATCGAATGTGTATTCATATGTCTAAGTTTAAGTAATTGAAATCTAATGCAGGCAAAAATTTAATACATTATTAACAAATTAGAAATCTATATTAATGGAACAAAAAATAATCATACAATAACTATAAAAGTAATATGCAGGAAAAACCATAAATAATATAATATCCAATAAAATGAAAGTTGACCTGAATAAATCATCATCATCGTCTCCTTCTTTTTAAAAGAATAATATTTGGGAAAAATAAATACTTTATAAATATATAACTAAAAAATGTCATGTTTATAAGTAAATTATGTTATTCTAATAAAGATAAACAATATTATAATTCTGAAATCCTTATTAAGAAAAATAAGCATACAAATACCGAGAGTAACAAATCATCGTTACACTTCATAAAAACCAATATGTAATCGCAAATAAGTACATTCCAACCTTTTTGTTGACATTATAAGCAATTTTTTACATAAATCACACATCACAAAGGAGTAAAAATAAACACAAAGAAATATAAAAAGAAATCAAGAAGACTATACACATATCTTAAGAAACGTGTAGATAACAAATAAAAAGAGAAAAACACCAACCACAAGTACTTGGCTACACAACCCAAAGTATTATAAATAGCTTCTTCCCAATATGTACATTTGAATTCAGTATTTGTTAGTTTCAAAAAATATTTCATGATGCATGAAAAATTATATATTTTTTGAAGTAGAACTTCCTCTTGAGTGGTACCATTAGATGTACATATTAAAATTCTCTATTCTATGGACAAATTTCTAGAATATACAATGATCATACAACATAAGATTTCCATGTAATAATCTTATTGGATCAACTGATGTTGCAGCCTTGTTGACACATTGGCCAATTTCCAGTGGAGATTATCACTCCTGTGAAATATCGGTACAGTTTTTTTAAAACATGGAGGGCAACAAAAAGGATTTTAGAATGTACCTTTGAATATCTCCAATTTTTTTTGAAGATCAATTCACATGCAAAGGGTTGGTCCAAATAGGTGCAGCAGAGGGTTGCAAATACCTTGAAATAGATGCTCCAAGAAGTAGCTCCAGTGAAGTGGAGAGTAGCTCCCAACTGATGACTTCTTGGGAGAAACGAGCAGCAACTCCCAGGTGCTTCAGGGGCAATAGGAGGCTGCAGTAGCTGCTAGACAACATACAAGAGGAAGCATCTCCAAGGGAAGGAGCAGTAGCTCTAGGAATTCTAGAGAGCAGCCAAGAGGAGAAGAAGGTTGGAGTACCCAGCTAGAGAGGGAGAGAAAAAAAGAGAGGTTTTTTTTGGGGGGGGGGGGGAGATGGAAAATGAGAAGGACTTGGTAGATATAAATAAGGAGGAAGAGATCTTAAGATGTTAAGTGGAGGGAATTTTGGGGCCAAGTGGGAGGGAGTAGAGGAGAGCCAAATGGTTACTTTTTGTACACTCTGTTGTATTGTACAACTGAAAAAAATATCATTTTACTTAATTTTCGAATCATTTACTCTCTTTCATTTGACTAATAATATTGGTTTTCGTGCAGAACCATGATGTCTAGAGATAACCAAGAGATGGCTGATTGCTTAGAGTGCATATTGACCACTCTCAATGACCTCCAGCAACAACATACTGCTATGCAAGGTCAGCATGACCATATTTTGGCTTAGCAAACAGAGATTGCGGATAGACAGACTGACATAGAGACGAGGTTCAAGGAGCTGTCTGATTTCACCTACCATCCATCTTAGGATGGAACACGATAGAATCAACCACGGTCTGTAGAGGTTCAATAGCCTCAATTCGATGATCCACATGAGAAGATACCGGTATATGGAGCCAAGGATGGAGATTATGGTAGGGAGCATGCCCTTGTACTCTTTGCAGATGAGGACACACACGGGCACTTCACCATTCACAGGCAGTTTCGTCCTTCAGGTTCATCATTTTCAGGTAGTGCTCGCTAATATCCATCGATTATTTAGGAGGAGCACTTGCCGGACATAGCATCAGTTCATCTCGATCGTATGGGTCACATAGTGTAGAAAGACCTCTAGCAGGACCGACTCGGAGTACAAACAAGACTACCACGCCTACCCCGTCTGTACGATGCTACTTGTGCAACCAATGGGGTCATTATCGGTCTTAGTGCCCCCAGGCTTATGGTGAGCCTCAATCACAATCACAACCTTCACAACCACATGCACAATGTACTGGAGTTTTTGTGGCAGGAACTCCAAACTTAAGGAGGCCGTCGAGGCAGACACAGAGCGGGGCCAGTTCGAGTACTGCGCCGACTAAACATGGACAATTACATGTAGTGATCGAGGAGTAGGCACGATCAACAACTACTGTGTGAAAGGTATGGTCTCAATCCTGAGCCGACATTTCCATGTTTTGTTTGATTCTGGAGCGACACATTCCTTTATTGCTTCGAGATTACTAGCTTCATGGGTAGACTTGCAGAGGCTCTATATCCTCCTTACCACATCCATGGACCAGGTGACCAGTTGTTCGTTATTTTATCGATAGTCAAAAGACTTACCAATGTTGATTGACGGCACGAGATGATTGTAGATTGTCTCTTACTTCAGTTCATCATGCCTTAGTTGATTGCTTTAGGAAGACGACCGTCTTCAAGATTACAGACTTACACCAGTTTACCTTTGACGGTATGTTACATGACTCCAAAATGAGTACATATTAGTGTTGGAGAGCTCAGAGACTTGTTGCTAGTTCTGTGGTTGTTTACATTATTGTGAATGTTATTCGAAACAAAAATTTCCCCTCATTTCCAGTAACCTAATGCGAACAATTACGAATATAGTATTGCGAGTGCTATGCAAATTGGTAACATGGATTCACGGGCGTCACACCAATGTAAAGCTTTTTGGTATTCCGTTCATCCTCCATATTTGTAGCCCTCGGTAGAACAAATAAAACAAATTTCTCGGAACATCTAAAGGTCAGTTAATACGTTAGTTTTAAATAAAATATAGAATGTCAATGATTTAACATTTCATACCAAATAAGTATGTGTCAAAAGTATCATGTTTTAGATTATTTATTTGCAAATATTAAAAAAACGAACAAATGGAAATACACTTTTTGTAAAATCATAAAGTGAATTCTGTGTAATAATTGATTACGAGTATTTACGACACATATAAAAATAAATAATGCCACCATGTGCTTATCAATTCACTAGTGGTGAATGTGCTCATTGTATACATATGATTGTGATACGTATATTTATAACGATTTTATAAAATGTGGCAGGATCAAATATTAAAAATAATCTGATAAAAATGATGGAACGCATATGACAATTTAGAATTAGTTCCCAAATTTATGAGAGAATTAGTTCCCAAATTACGAGAGAAATTAATAATGGTTTTATGCCAAAGATAGAAAATGTGAAACGAACCTCTTGTTTTAGTTTTTAAAGTAAAGAACAAACCTCTTCTGCATTAGTTTTTCACTTAAATCATATATATGGAAGACAATTTCTTATATTTTTAATATTTCCTATTTCGTTCTCCCCCGACTGCCCCCTTCTGAATCTCTCCTCGTGTGCCCTTGAACCATCCTTACAGCTCTCCCACCGCCGCCGCCTCCTCCTCTTCTCCTCGCCACGCCGCCGTTGCCTCATCCACCTCTCACTGCCACCTTCTCCTCTCCGCGCCACCACCCCCATCTCCTCCTCGCCACACCACCGCCGACACCGATCCATCTACAACCTCTCCAGCCGGCACCGTCCCCGTAAGCCCTCCTCATCGTCACCATTGCATGTTATCTCCGCGCAAATCAGATCCAATTACGCTGTGCCAAGACCTTCCTGTTTGCTGTTGGTTAAGGGCTGTGATTTTCCTATTTTTCTTCGTTGTGGAAATAATTTCCTGGATATCTTTTTTTATTTGCTCAATTCTGGCGGATTCCACAGCACTGTAAGATTCCAGACCGACGCGTCCTAACTTTATTTTCCCCTGCAAGTTTTCGCCATGGTTTTGTGCTGCCTGAAATCATCGTTCGTTATTTCTGTTATTTTTTCTATTTCGCCCTCCTTTTCTTCCCTTCTCCTCTTCAAATCATTCATACATTATATGCTGCTGCTGCTGTTGTTATTTGCTTCCGGAACACGGACACCATATCTGTTCTCGTCATCAATTCCCACATCGTGTTATACTGTAGTTCCTTTTTTCGCTCATAGGTGCATCGGTTCGGCATGCGTAAGTGAAATCAGATATACCCGTGAAAAAAGTCGAGAACTTTACTCATACTGATGGATACTTATAATAAGCACAGTTTAGAGACGTGCCTCCAATTGTATTGCTCTATTTTGTCTTGTTAGTAATAATTTTTATTTGTTCATTTATGGTGGATATGCTTTCGCTACTTGGTTGAACATTTTTATATATTTCGCAGCACACTCACCTGGCATGCACTTTGGGTATTTTTTAGAATAAAATAAGATCCACGGTTAAGGTTAGTATTTTTCACATTTTTTTGTAGTTTTTAATATATACATTTTGTTGCAACATGGAATTCGAATTAGTGCAAAATTAGGTTTTCCGTCCGTTCATTTTTTATCCCTTTATTAAATTAGGGTTTCTAGAGTTGGTAATTTTAATTGAGTAAGTTGGTTAATTTATTTATTTAAGGGTAAGTTCTATTTGCGTCCAATTGAGTACATTGCAATTTCCATTTAAATAAAGAGATCTTATATTATCTCTAATTACTGGTTGGTTACGATATTTTAGAAGCCATGTAGGATTTTGATTTGATTCTCTTTCTTTCTAGTTGGTTGGTGGAGAGAAAGAGGATGGTAGAGATGTGTCTTGACTATTTGAATTGCTGGTTGAGGAGTTGGCATGGCCTCTTTGGCAGAGGTTCAGAGGGCAGTTTTGACTTGAATTTGGGATGTCTCATCAGGTCCATATGGCTATCCGGTATTCTTTTTCTTCTCTAGATAATTCATGAATTTGGTTGGTAGGATGTTTCGGTGTTGTTGTGGAGTCACTGCCGGAGAACCATGAGTTTTGAGAGGTTAGATCGTTCCTTCTATAATTTACCGAAGAAAAGATGTGGTGTGCATGATGAAGGACATGCGATCTATTGCTATGTTGAATGCCATCTATCTCATTGCAGCAAATGTGTTGACCATACATGAGGCTTGTGGTTCCATCATTGTCCCCACTTAGTTGACGTTCATTCTTGACATGCATACGATGGATGGATTTGTGATGGTTTTGGAGATTATTGTTGACCAGAATCCAGAGAAAGCCGATGGTTTTTTTATGGAAGATTGATTTCTCTGAGGTATGCGATTATGTGGAGTGGGGTTCATTTAGGCATTGATCATCTGAGGGGATTTTTGGATGAGTAGATTGGATGGATTAAATGATGTGCGGCGACATTACAAAAATCCATAGTGACTTTTTCTTCTTCCTTTCTATCCCCGAAGCCATGGCCTCCGTGAACACCATCATACCCTGAAGCATCATTTCCCACATGTCCATAAGATCTCTACATAGGCAAATCATCTTTCTTTGCGGGATTCCTTATACAATCTTTTCCAATCTTCTGAAAAATCTTGTTTAATCCTTTCTTCTAAATCAATTTATGGTGCATAAATTGAGATGATATTCATAATTTCTTCTTCGTGCACCAATTTTAGCAAAATAATCCGATCCTCGAATCTTTACACCTCAATCACACTATCCTTCAAATCCTTGTGAACAAATTACTCCAACACCATTTCTGCCTTATCTTTACCTGAAAACCAAAGTTTAAAGCATGTATTATCGATCTCCCTTTGCTTTCTCTCCAATTCATTTTATCTCTTGGAGACATAGTATATGAATTTTCCTTCTTTCCACAGTATCTACTATCTCCAACGATTTGCCAGTCAAAGTGCTAATATTCCAACTACCTATTCACAACTTCCTTTGCAACCTCTTTTGGATTAACTTATTTACTTGCATGCGGGCGACAATGCAATGGAACTACCTTATTTACCCGCACATTGACTTATCATCGTAGATAAGTCATTTAAGAACCTAATTGTCTCATATAAAAAAAAAGAACCTAGTCTCCGAAGATAAAGAAAAAATAGTGCTCGATAAACTTATCTTTTTTGCATACATCTCAAAGAGATGTGCACTTCCTCCTAAGAGTGCGAAAGCATATGCCAGACTTAAGCCCATCATAATCAAAGTCCCTTGGAAAAAGGTATATCAATCATCAATTAGGATGTCAGGCAGTCAACCTCTAAGAGATTTTTTTTCCTGTGAATATATAAGCCCATCAATACCAACTAAAGGATGTCTCGAGTAAGACCGAGTTTAGATGATTATCTCAAATGATGATGGTTTCTTATTTCATCCATTTTCTCAAATGCCAAAAAAACAAAAAAAAAAACAAAAATAGAAATCACAAGTAAGAGTTGTAACATCATTGATTTCTTCTATGAGAATTTTACAAAAAAGCAATTAGAACAAGTTCCTTTCCTGCTTATTCTCAATGTTGCAATAGTCGCCGACTATATCGAATAGTCGGTCTGACTATTCGGTGCGAGGGGTCCCGACTGAACAATAAATAGTCAGCCAATAGTTGGCTTGACTGAATAGCCGGTCCGACTGGCTGACTATTCGGCTGACTGTTGAATTTATGTTATGTTATTTTCATTTTTTTTAGTTCAGAAGGCTTACCATTTATAGCAATATTACTAGAAATGTCAAAGAATCATATCTGTATCTCGCTAATTGGTACTTTTATCTTCGATTCTTGTTAATTGATGATCATATATGTATAAATATATAAGGATATATGTATTAAAATTAAATCTTATATTTAAAATAATTAGAAAAATACAAGATCGAATAATTCTGTACTGATTATTCTCTATTCAGTATCTCTTCTGACTGGATATTGCATACGGACTTCTACAACACTGCTTCTTCTTATAGAGCTCACCGACTTCTTGTAGCTAATAGGAACCATTTATGCATGTATCTTGAATCCCAAGTAAAAAAATAAAGTAATTGTATTCTTAGACATTTTTCTTACGGAATTTTCTTTCATTTTTGGCAACAAATTCAAAGGTTTTAGCCCAAAGTATAACTGCAATTCATTGTTCTGATGAAATACACTTGTTAACTGTTGTTCCTGTATACTCTGACAAGCCTATCTACTACTGTGCAAAGAGTCTTGGTATTTGGTTTTCATTTGGTTTTAGTGTTGATTCATTTTACAAGTGCAAGTACTAACCATAGATGATGGGCTGATGAAATTCTTTAGGTTCGTTTGTTCTTTTTGGTGTTATCATACTGCAATTCTAATGAAGGTATTTATTTTTCTGACAGATCCTGTTTCCCTACTTGATGCTAGCAGTAAACTCTGATGGTATGGATTTTTTTGTCAATTTCCTTTTTTGTACACGTGATCATGTTTCCTTATTAATGTACCTCTTGGCATTTGCCCAGAACAATTAGGGTTTATTTTTTTTGAAGCTAACAGTTAGTTTATGTGTAAAACTCTGATGGTACGGATCATATTTTGTATATATTTTTTACTTGTGATCATGTTACATGATTTTTATAGATCTTGGCATTTGCCCACAACAATTGGATATATGTTTTTTTTTGAATAAATTGGATATATGTTTAAAACTTTATTTGGATTAATGGGGTCGTCGTATATGTTGATGGTTATTTTACAAGTTCTAAGATGTGTCCACTAATTTGGTTTAACCATGATTGTAAATTGCAAATATTCATGTTCTTTATAGAAGTTATCTTACTAGGGTATCTTTCTTAACTGGCTTGCTTTGCAGTCAAGCATCAATAGTTCATCTGTGAATCTTCCTGAATCAACTGGCCGCTCTTTTTCGACAACCTTTTCTGCTCAGTCAGCTACTGTTCCTGGGTTTCATCACTCTGGTGAGAGACCGAGTGATGAAGTGCTTGCTTGCTTTCTTGAACTCCTCAATTCAGCTCTATTCATATCAAGCATTCTTTCATATTATCAGGATCTATTCAAGGGCTGCAAAGCATTCACGGTAGCTTTAATGTTCCAAGCATGTCCGGATCTCTTGCATCCCGTAACATAGCATTGGGTGCTGCTGCAGCAAGTGGGGTTCAACAATCTGCTGGAAGCTTTTCTGCTGGGCGATTTTCTTCAAATAATCTTTCGGCTATTTCTCAGGTTACCCTTTGTTTCCTCCTGCATGTTGCACTCTGTTTTCTTGTCAAATATATTTCCATTAATTATATTGTTGTTAGTATTAGTAGGTATCAACAGTGGGTTTACTCATGTTACTTTGAAATACCAACATTACATCTGTATGCTAACGGTAGTGTTAGCACCACGAATTAGCCTTCTGCAGGCAATTACTGAGTTCATTTCTTTGGGTTTTTCTTTTGTTTTACAGCTTACACACGGGCATTCAGCATCGAATAACAGAGGCATCAATGTTGTAGGCGGTCCTGCTTTTGGTGGGAGTCTAAGTGGTGTTGGTGGTGCCATTCCAGGAATTAGTCCTAGTTCTGGCACTGTTGGTAGCAGAGGTTCTTTACCTGGATTGGGTGTATCTCCTATCTTAGGAAATGCAGGTCCTCGAATCACGAGTTCTATGGGAAATATAATTGGTGCCAACAGTGGAAGGAGCATCGGCTCTAATGGTTTGACTGTTCCTGGTCTTTCTTCTCGAATTAATCTGACTGGAAACTCTGGAAGTAACCTCAATATGCAAGGAGCAAACAGATTGAAGGGTGGTGTTCTCCAACAAGGTATTGCTGTTACTTCACGGTAGGCTTGTCTGCTAAAGTTTTGAGGCCTGAGGTTGGTGCCTCAGACCACCTTCTAAAATTATGAGTCTCTAATGTCTTTCATATGTATTATTTCTTAATCATACATCCTATCATTGTTTCGCTCTAATTATACATCCCATCTACAGTAAATGGTATACAGTAAACAAGTATAGTTGACATACACCATTAGAAATATACCAGCAATTTCGTACTTAAGTGTGGCCAGCTACATGGATTCCTTTCTTCAGCTTACCAGGTTTTCCTCCTAACTTCTGACATTTTGTTGTTATTGATGGCTGGTGGATTGTTTCGAGGAAAGAGGATAACAATGAGAGAGATTTTGCAAGGCGTGGTTCGCCACGCATACCCTTGAACACCTAACAACCAAGTTCTTTCAACTCTTAACACTCACATGCAGTGTGCTGCTCATGGATACCGGGTGGTTGACTGCAGAAGCCTGGTGGTTTGCGTCAACTGTGATGTGGTCACTGACTGTCAGTATGTTTGCTCAGAAAGACAACTGTTTTGTGAGAGTAAGAGCACAAATATCAACTCCACAATGCTGGAGGAGTTCTTGGGAAATCCTGGACATCTATGAGATGCTATGAACGCGATTAGAGAAACATCAGGTCCCCCTTTTCAGGAGGTGATAATTATCAGGGATAACTTGTGCGTTCGTGGTTTCGATGAGAACAAGGTCTCTGTATGATTGAACAACAATGGAAGAGGTAGTGGATCTATTACTCAGTGCGTTCGTTGCGGGATGGAACGACTCCTAAAGTGAGGTGAACAACTTTCTCTATTGCATGCCTTCCTTTAAGGTGTCTTGACTTTGGCACCATTAAAAGAGTATTACACAGAATTGGGGGGTGGATGCTTTAAACTCCGAATCCAGATCTTTGTACGTTGGGTTACAAAAAAATCTGCACATGGATTTTGGTGCCGGATCCCAACTGGACAACCATTCAAGTTGATTCCTCCTGACGTATTGAATGTGGCGGATGTTCACAACTATTCAACTGGACAACCATAGAGTTGGTGCTATGGCGGATGTTCATGTACGTGAGGTGGCTTCCTATGCTGGTATGTTCTAGAAAGGTGGTGAAGGGATGTCATGAAAATGCACATAGTTACTTAGAACATGTGCAGGGATGCGGGTAATCGAAGATGAAGATCATTGGGGATGGGCTTTCTGAATAGTAGACAGAGATTGCTCTTCTTCAAGAAGCAAAGATTTAAACTTGGATCATTTTCAAATGGAACTCCATTTCGGGGCTCTCCTATCATGTTTGCAACTCAGTGGGCATATCTGGAGGCTTCTGACGAGCTGGAAGGGGGACATTTTAACCATGAAGACAAAAGTGACGGGTCTACTTTACTATTTGAAAGAGCTAGTTGTTATCAGATGTTAGTAACTAATGTGCATGATCATTCATCGCATTCATGTCGGCAGCTTTTGGGAAGTGTTGTGTCGATTTCACGCTCAATATTTGACTCTGCCTTGGATGGTGGCTGGTTATTTCAACATCAACCTGCATTGAAGGGATAGGCCAAATGGAATAGGTGGTTTGGATGTTGGCTACGAAGATTTACTCGTTTATATTTGAATTTTTTAGGAGTTGTAGATTCGAAAAATAGTGCTTACACTTGGAGTTATGGAAGATCTTCTTCAAGAATTGATCGCTTCCTTGTTTTAAGCAATATCATACAAAATTCTTATGTATCGTGTGCACTATTTGCCAAGTGCACATTCAGATCACACTTCATTGGTATGGAAGTCCGGGGTGCGAATCTCCAACACTTCAGATGTTTCTAATTGGAGAAATCTTGGTTGTTTTAAGACGACTTCAGATATAGGGTTGCAAGCTTCTTGGTTGTTTTAAGATGACTTCAGATATAGGATTGCAAGCTTCTGGGCAATTAGAAATGTGTCTGGGTCGGCAACATGACTAGTGGCTAAACCGAGGGCTTTCTGACGACAACTTATTGATCATAAAAAAGAATTGCTTTCACGAAGAATCACAAGAAGTTTGCATGATGTCATGGTAAATGCATATGCAATGAATTGGATGATGGCATATGAGATGGAATGAGGTAGTGAACAAATAAAATATTGGGTTGTGATGGGTTTTGCAGGAGATAGGTTTCGAATATCAGCACAGGTTCTTCAGATTCAATGATCGTTGTTGAGGCTATTTTGTTTTTCTTATTATTTTATTTGAGTCATGTAACCTTTCGGGGTTTATTATGTAATCGTTTTGGGTTCTAGTTTTCACACTATATAAGAAACTACATACCCCTCGAATAAATTATTCCATTCATTCTCAACAATCTCTACATGGTATCAGAGCAACGATTCTAGACCGGAGATTAAATCGTGGAACCCACTGTCATCGCCAGCCCATCTGTTACGTGGTGCTCCACATCTCTCATGCAGGACTATCACCACTCGAGGCCTTGCACGGGCCTAAGAAGGCCTCACACGACCCCCCTCTTTCTGATGCAGCGTGGACCCAACGGATAGGGCCGAATTATTAATCAATTTTAATGGTCAATTTTATTTACGTTTTTAAGTTGTCGCATTTTTTTATTTAAATAAATAGATCACGTGTGATCTCAATTAGTTTAATTTGAATTTCAAATTAGGTAGTTAGTCGGTTAATTAGTTAGAGTTAATTTAGGATAATTAGTTATTTTCCTATTTTTGTAATCTCATCCCTCCTATATAAAGGGATGAGGGTCCATTGTGTTCAACAGTCAAGTATTAAGAAAAATTGAGTTTATCTCATTATCTCCCTATTTCTCCTCTCTCCTCCCGCGATCTCCGCGTTCTTCTCCCTCAACCTCTCGTATTCCCGACGAGTTCTTCTTCTCAACCCCTCTCTTCTCCACTGGAATTCCACCACCGTTCAAATATTTTATTTCCCGCCGTCGCCGATTTGGTTCTGCATCAATTGGTATTAGAGCATGGCATCTAGGTCGTCCTCACGACCTAACGATCCGTCCAGGCGCTTGCACCGGCATCATCGTTCATCCGAACAAACGCGACGAGTCATCTCCACCATCGACGCCTACAACAAGGAGACGGAGCACATGATACGTGACTTGCAAACCAACTTCAATTCCATGTTTCGAGATCTAATGGCTAACTTTGAGGCCTTCCGCGACGCCCAATCAAAGCCTCCAACCGTCGAAGTCGCTGCCGCAAGTTTTAGCGACGAAAAACTCGCCGTGGAAGACGAAACGACCGCTGTCCAGGCCGTTTTAGAAGAGAAAGATGAAGAAAAGCTGGCTGCACAGGTAGTTTTAGATTCGACAACTTTCCTGAACCCGACCCACATCCCATCCGCCCTTGCGCCGACCCCTCCCACCACCCTAACCACACCCACGGCAAACCCAACCCAACCCCCAACCTCGTCGACACCTTCCCCAGGACCCCCTCCCTTGTGCTCACTGCCCCGACCTCCCCTCGTTTCCCCAGGCCCTCCCCCTTCTCCTTCTGCTCCCGCGCCCCTCGCCCACCATCTTCCCCATCCCGCCAGCCGCCCCTCTCCTCCCCGCGCGATCCCCGCGCCTTCCCCGCACCCGCAGCATACCTCCCCAACGCCTCCCCTCCCCCGCTACCCTCCCCAGGACCCTCATCCTCCGCCCGCCACCGCGCGGCCCCTCCCTCGCCCTCCCGTGCAACACCCCTGGCGACCCCCGCCTTCCCGCAGAGCCGCACCGGCCCCGCCAGCAAAACCGCCGCCCCAAGCCGCGCCATCGAGAAGCCGCCGTGCCGCCCTTGCCTGATCGCCGCTCCCGCGCACATATAACGCCACAGGAGCCCCGTACCCTAACCAGGGGGCCGAGATTGACGGTACCCGAATCCCTGGAAGAATGGAATTGGAAAATTAGTGGGAAAATTTGCAAAATAAAAGTTCTTAAAACCCATATTTGCAGAAAGGTCCAAGGCAATAGGAATGTGAGGAAGATTGAAGGGGTACGAAAATTGCAGAGATGCCCCCCAATTGGAAAGAACTACAAACGTAATGTTGAAAAGAGTCTAATTGCAAGCTACAATTTCAGAGACGAATTCTCCAACAACGCACCTACATCAAGCAATTCGTCAGGAGACGAATTTTTAAAGCGGAGGAGAGTTGATGCAGCGTGGACCCAACGGATAGGGCCGAATTATTAATCAATTTTAATGGTCAATTTTATTTACGTTTTTAAGTTGTCGCATTTTTTTAAATAAAGAGATCGCATGTGATCTCAATTAGTTTAATTTGAATTTCAAATTAGGTAGTTAGTCGGTTAATTAGTTAGAGTTAATTTAGGATAATTAGTTATTTTCCTATTTTTGTAATCTCATCCCTCCTATATAAAGGGATGAGGGTCCATTGTGTTCAACAGTCAAGTATTAAGAAAAAATTGAGTTTATCTCATTATCTCCCTATCTCTCCTCTCTCTTCCCGCGATCTCCGCGTTCTTCTCCCTCAACCTCTCGTATTCCCGACGAGTTCTTCTTCTCAATCCCTCTCTTCTCCACCGAAGTTCCACCACCGTTCAAATATTTTATTTCCCGCCGTCGCCGATTTGGTTTTGCATCACTTTCTCACCGCTCATTGGTCTCTCTCACTGCTATTGTAGAGACCATCTCTCCCTAAAGCATCACCCTAAGGGCCCCTTTGCTATAGCATTACCCTAAGGGCACCATTGCTTGTAGCAGGGCACCATTACCCTAAGGCATGGAAGGCCGTATCGATATCGATATCGTTTCGGTCCACCCGGAAATGGATATATCGGGATATATCGACGATATATCGACGATATCGGTGGAATGTCGAAAATGACTCAAAAAAGCCATTTTTTGGCATTTTTTCAGAAATTAAGATCATCCAAGATATTAGAACAACAAATAACCTACAAATACACACTTATATCACACATATCGGTCATTTATAGACCATATATCGCACATATCGGTCATGATATTGAACATATCGCTGTTAATATTTATTCCTGACCTTTAGATTTTGGAAATGGATTCCATTCAAGTTCTTATAACATTAAATAACTTACAAATATACACTTAGATGACACATATAGATCATTTGTGAAGACTATGAATATTATATTGCACATATCGATCATATCGAAATATCGCCGGTATTGTTAGTTGTTGACCTATATATATTGAAAATGGAGTTCATCCAAGTTCTTAGATCACTAAATAACTTACAAATATACTCGTAGATCACATATATCGATCAATCTATGAAGCTTATATTGCATATATCGATCATTTTGAACATATCGATATTAATGTTTGATTCTTGATTCATAGATATTTTGTTTTTGAAGAATTGATTTATAGATATTGGAAACCGATTTCATTCAAATATTACAACATGAATAACTTGTGATGCAGCATGATGCTATGTGATGTTTTCTTTTTTCTTTTAGTTGGACATTTATTTTTTCTTTATTTATTTATTTTTATTTATTTATGTAAAAGGCTCATTATATAAGGCCTTATTATCTTTTCTTTTTCTATTTATAGTAGAGTAGTTGCTTGTTTGGAGGGATTTGGCCTCTATAAAGGCACCCCTTTGGAAAGGGTTGAAGGTATTGAATGAAAGTTAAATTTCCCCCATCACTTATTCCCTCTCTCCCTCTTTCTCTTTCTCTCTCTCAACTCCCGCCTCTCCCTGTTCCCTTCCCCTCCCGTGCTCCTCTTCCCTCCGAACCCTAACCCCCAAAGCGCCGCCTTCCCCATCTCCTCCCCGCCCGACTTCGACAATGCCGCCCCCTCTCTTTCTCTTCCCCGACGGCTCCGCCCTCCACTCCCCTTCCTTCCGTACCCCCCAACCCCCCGTTTCCCTTCTCTGGCGCCTTCCCGATCCCCCCTACTACCCCTCGGTGCCACCACCACTTCCGATTCCACCGCCTTCCCGCACCGCCGCCATCTCGCCCATTCAACGCCACCCCGACGTCCATACCAGTCCTCCCGCGCCTCCCTAACCCCATCCCCAGCGCCTCTGCGACCCTCCGCCACTTCCGCCCACCCAATCCAGCTGCTGCGCCGCCATCATTCCCCGCGTCTCTGCTGCCTCGCCCTGCTTCCAGCAACCCAACTATGGCCAACCGCCGTCGCGATTAGGTCTGAAGTACGCTGAAACTCCCCGCTGGTTGTGGTATGAGCGCCCCTTTTGCCTATTATTCTGCCGTATGACATTAGTATTGTGGACTGTTATGTTGCTACTTGGTTTGGTGACGTATTGAGATCCTTAGTTGTTACAACTTTGCTATATCTTTTCCAAGGAACGTTTCACCATTTGGGTTGCCCTGAATTTGTGGTGAAACCTGTGCTAGAAATTGAGTATCTTGTGGACAATTGTTGCTGATTGTTAGGCATCATTTGTCATTGCCAAAGTTTAATTCATTGCATTTCGCCGACCCTCGGAGTTTTGCATTGCATATTTTTACTAGTTTCAGTAATTTAATCCTTTAGCTCAACTTTTTAGGATTGCAATTTAGTTCACGTCCTAACGACTCCAATTAGGTTGCATCAATTTGGTATCAGAGCATATCGATCCGTTCCTTTGTTTTATTGCATATAAAAAAACACAACCACAAAACATAAAAAAAAGAGAAAGAGGGAGAGAGGGAATAAGTCATGGGGGGAATTTAACTTCCATTCAATACCTTCAACCCTTTCCAAAGGGCTGCCTTTATAGAGGTCAAATCCCTCCAAACAAGCAACTACTCTACTATAAATAGAAAAAGAAAAGATAATAAGGCCTTATATAATGAGCCTTTTACATAAATAAATAAAAAGAAATAAATAAAGAAATAACAAATGTCCGACTAAAAAAAAAGAAAACACCACATAGCATCATACTGCATCAGCTCTCCCTTGCTGAGAAGAATCTCGCTCCGTCGAGATGGCGTTGCGGTAATTCTGAAGTATATCAGGGCGGAGTTGTTGGAGTTCATCCTCGTCAATCCAGGTGCAATCTGTCAGGGGTCGTCCCTTCCACTTGACTAGATAGCGACGGAAGAGACCACGTCTAGTCGTCATATCTCGTATGTCGGCAATATCTTCTATCTGATCGGCATCAGTCGTGGCTGGTGGTTGGTGCGTATCATCCGCGGGAACTACTGGCGTGGTTGCATCTGTCGGCTCATCTCCGTGATATAAGAAGAGATCTGAAACATTAAAGACTGGCGATATCTGGACATTCGGCGGTAGATCAAGTAGGTAAGCATTCTGCCCAATTCTCTTGAGGATTCGGAATGGACCAATCTTTCGGACACTCAATTTCTGGTGGACACTCAAAGGAAACCTCTCCTTTTTTAGGTGGACCATCACTAATTCTCCAACTCTGAACTCGCTCTCTCTTCGATGGAGGTTAGCTTGGGCTTGGTATTTCTGGGTCATGGTTTGAAGTTTGGCTCGGATTTCAGTGTGGATATGGGTTAGGTGTTCGACCAGGTCCTCAGCGGCTGCACTACTCCTCCCTTGCATGGTTGTGGGCGTAAGGTCTAGAAATTGGGTAAGTGGAAAGCTGTACACACTCTCAATTGGTGATTTTCCGGTGGATCTATTAGTGGAACTGTTATACGCGAATTCGGCTTGGGGAAGAATTAGATTCCGTTTGGACGGAGAGTCCCCTGCAAGACATCACAATAAATTTCCTAAAGATCTATTAATTACTTCAGTTTGGCCATTTGTTTGTGGATGATAAGCACTGTTGTATTGCAAACGAGTACCAAGACGAGACCAAAGCATGCGCCAAAAATGACTCAAAAACCTGGTACCACGATCCGAAGTGAAAGAACTAGGAACACCATGCAGTCGAACAACATCACGAAAAAACATATCAGCGACATGAGATGCATCTAAGGTTTTTTTACATGCAATGAAGTGTGCCATTTTAGAAAATCTGTCCACAACCACAAAAATAGAGTCAGCTTTCCGTACCGTGAGGGTAAGCCTAACACAAAATCCATGGTGATGTCTTCCCAGGGTCGCAGAGGGATCGGTAGAGGCGTATACAATTCAGTGTTCTGCCTATGGCCTTTGAATCTCTGACATATTTGGCATTTTTGTACAAACTTTGTAACATCCTTTCGCAATTGCGACCAATAAAATCACTCTTGGAGAAGAGTCAAGGTCTTGTCCCTTCCAAAGTGTCCAGGTAAACCACCGTTATGCAGTTCTGAAATTAAATTCTCTCGAAGGGAAGTGGCGGGAATGCACAGTCGGTGGGCCTTGAACAGGAATCCCTCATGAAGGACATAAGTGGCGGTCGGATCCTGTCCAGTGTCCACACACTCTGCATAAGCTTGTCCGAAGTCAGGGTCAGTGGGGTAAAGATCCTTGAGTGCGTCAAATCCCGTTGTGCTTACGGTCATTGTGGTCAGGATGTGTGCTCGTCTGCTCAACGCGTCGGCCACACGATTCAGGGTTCCCGCCTTGTGCTTGAGATGGAACGTGTATTCTTGGAGGAAACTAACCCATTTTGCATGATGCTTGTTAAGGGTTTTCTGAGAGTTTAGATACCTTAAAGCTTCATGATCAGAGTTAAGGACAAATTCACGTTGAATTAGATAGTGCCTTCAATGCTTGAGAGCTTGCACCACGGCATAGAATTCGACATCAAATGTGGAGTACCGTGATCGAGCTTCATTCAACTTCTCACTGTAGAAGGCTACATGTCGTTCTTCCTGACTCAGGACGGCACCAATCCCGACATGTGAAGCATCGCAGTCAGGACGACACTTCCTGACTTCTCCAAGTTTTTCGTAGTTGACTGCGATGCTTCACATGTCGGGATTGGTGCCATCCTGAGTCAGGAAGGACGACCTGTAGCCTTCTACAGTGAGAAGTTGAATGAAGCTCGATCACGGTACTCCACATATGATGTCGAATTCTATGCTGTAGTGCAAGCTCTCAAGCATTGGAGGCACTATCTAATTCAACGTGAATTTGTCATTAACTCTGATCATGAAGCCTTAAGGTATCTGAACTCTCAGAAAACCCTTAACAAGCGTCATGCAAAATGGGTTAGTTTCCTCCAAGAATGCACATTCCATCTCAAGCACAAGGCAGGAACCCTGAATCGCGTGGCCGACGCGTTGAGCAGATGAGCACACGTCCTGACCACAATGACCGTAAGCACAACGGGATTTGACGCACTCAAGGATCTTTACCCCACTGACCCTGACTTCGGACAAGCTTATGCAGAGTATGTTGACACTAGACAGGATCCAACCGCTACTTTTGTCCTTCACGAGGGATTCCTGTTCAAGGCCCACCGACTGTGCATTCCCGCCACTTCCCTTCGAGAGAATTTAATTTCAGAACTGCATAACGGTGGTTTACCTGGACACTTTGGAAGGGACAAGACCTTGACTCTTCTCCAAGAGCGATTTTATTGGCCGCAATTGCGAAAGGATGTTACAAAGTTTGTACAAAAATGCCAAATATGTCAGAGATTCAAAGGTCATAGGCAGAACACTGGATTGTATACGCCTTTACCGATCCCTCTGCGACCCTGGGAAGACATCACCATGGATTTTGTGTTAGGCTTACCCCTCACAGTACGGAAAGTTGACTCTATTTTTGTGGTTGTGGACAGATTTTCTAAAATGGCATACTTCATTGCATGTAAAAAAACCTCAGATGCATCTCATGTCGCTGATTTGTTTTTTCGTGATGTTGTTCGACTGCATAATGTTCCTCGTTCTTTCACTTCAGATCGTGATACCAGGTTTTTGAGTCATTTTTGGCGCACGTTTTGGTCTCGTCTTGGTACTCATTTGCAATACAGTACTGCTTATCATCCACAAACTGATGGGCAAACCGAAGTAGTTAATAGATCTTTAGGGAATTTATTGCGATGTCTTGCAGGGGACTCTCCGTCCAAATGGGATCTAATTCTTCCCCAAGCCGAATTCGCATATAACAGTTCCACTAATAGATCCACCGGAAAATCACTATTTGAGAGTGTATACGGCTTTCCACTTACCCAATTTCTAGACCTTACACCCACAACCATGCAAGGGAGGAGTAGTGCAGCCACTGAGGACCTGGTCGAACACCTAACCCATATCCACACCGAAATCCGAGCCAAACTTCAAACCATGACCCAGAAATACCAAGCCCAAGCCAACCTCCATCGGAGAGAGAGCGAGTTCAGAGTTGGAGAATTAGTGATGGTCCACCTAAAAAAGGAGAGGTTTCCTTTGAGTGTCCACCAGAAATTGAGTGTCCGAAAGATTGGTCCATTCCGAATCCTCAAGAGAATTGGGCAGAATGCTTACCTTCTTGATCTACTGCCGGATGTCCAGATGTCGCCAGTCTTTAATGTTTCAGATCTCTTCTTATATCACAGAGATGAGTCGACAGATGCAACCACGCCAGTAGTTCCCGCTGATGATACGCACCAACCACCAGCCGCGACTGATGCCAATCAGATAGAAGATATTGCCGACATACGAGATATGACGACTAGACGTGGTCTCTTCCGTCGCTATCTAGTCAAGTGGAAGGGACGACCCCTGACAGATTGCACCTGGATTGACGAGGATGAACTCCAACAACTCCGCCCTGATATACTTCAGAATTATCGCAATGCCATCTTGACGGAGCGAGATTCTTCTCAGCAGGGGGGAGCTGATGCAACATGATGCTATGTGGTGTTTTCTTTCTTTTTAGTCGGACATTTGTTTTTCTTTTTATTTATTTATGTAAAAGGTTCATTATATAAAGCCTTATTATCTTTTTTTTTTCTATTTATAGTAGAGTACTTGCTTGTTTGGGGGGATTTGGCCTCTATAAAGGCACCCCTTTGGAAAGGGTTGAAGGTATTGAATGAAAGTTAAATTTCCCCCATCACTTATTGCCTCTCTCCCTCTTTCTCTTTCTCTCTCTCGACTCCCGCCTCTCCCTGTTCCCTTCCCCTCCCGTGCTCCTCTTCCCTCCGAACCCTAACCCCCAAAGCGCTGCCTTCCCCATCTCCTCCCTGCCCGACTTCGACAACGCCACCCCCTCTCTTTCTCTTCCCCGACGGCTCCGCCCTCCACTCCCCTTCCTCCCGTACCCCCCAACCCCCCGTTTCCCTTCTCCGGCGCCTTCCCGATCCCCCCTACTACCCCTCGGTACCGCCACCACTTCTGATTCCACCGCCTTCCCACACCGCCGCTATCTCGCCCATTCAACGCCACCCCGACGTCCATACCAGTCCTCCCGCGCCTCCCTAACCCCATCCCCAGCGTCTCTGCCGCCCTCCACCACTTCCGCCCACCCAACCCAGCTGCTGCGCCACCATCATTCCCCGCATCTCCGCTGCCTCGCTCTGCTTCCAGCAACCCAACTGTGGCCAACCGCCGTCGCGATCAGGTCTGAAGTACGCTGAAACTCCCCGCCGGTTGTGGTATGAGCGCCCCTTTTGCCTATTATTCTATCGTATAACATTAGTATTGTGGACTGTTATGTTGCTGCTTGGTTTGGTGACGTATTGAGATCCCTAGTTGTTGCAACTTTGCTATATCTTCTCCAAGGAACGTTTCACTATTTGGGTTGCCCTGAATTTGTGGTGAAACCTGTGCTAGAACTTGAGTATCTTGTGGACAATTGTTGCTGATTATCAGGCATCATTTCTCATCGCCAAAGTTTAATTCATTGCATTTCGGCCCTCGGAGTTTTGCATTACATGTTTTTTTACTAGTTTCAGTAATTTAATCTTTTAGCTCAAATTTTTAGTATTGCAATTTAGTTCACGTCCTAACGACTCCAATTAGGTTGCATCAACTTGTAAACATACACCAAGTTGAAGAACCATTGTATGCACCCTCCTGTCGCACCATGTCCTACCAGTACGGGGGTCTCGTTGCCCGGTCAACGAGCCTGGGGGGGCTAGGGGGGCCCAGGTTGGCCCCCCTTGCGGGGGTGCGGGGGCAGCGCCCCCGGCCCGAAACAAAATATATAAACCATTGTGTGTTTTAATACTAGGTGTAGCTAGATATATGTGTTTTAATACTAGGTGTTGAATCAATCTTCCATAAATAATAGCATTGATATATAGAGATATCGGTGAAATATCGACGATATCGATCGATATCCGGGATTTTTTCTACTGAAACCAGTCATTTTTGACCGATATGAGCCGATATGGCGATATATCGTCAATATCCCTGTAAAAGGAGATACTGGGTAATGTTGAAACCCCTACCCTGTCGAAACCAATATGTCGACGATATATTGCCGATACATCGTTGATACGGCCTTCCATGCCCCAAGGACCCAATGGCTGCAAGGTTGACTTAAGGGCCCCATAGCTTGCAACATGGCACCATCGCCCATAGCCTGCAACAAAGTTCCATTAAGTCCCCATCACCTTTGCTATGACATCGTCAAAGGGCTCGCCAATATCATCCTTAATAGGGCATTGAACTAAGGCCCGTACGACACCTTGACATCGCCATTAATTGGGCTCTGCGTCTTCAATATGGCTCTTGCGCAGTACTATCCAACCAGCATACGCGCCTCCGACTGTGCGTGAGATCGAAGCCAACAATCGGGGCTCTTGTGCCCCAATTCATGTGAGTTTAGTTCTCTGCGACTGCCTTTTCATCTTTGTATTTGACCACGATGGCATCAAATTCAACCTAGACCAAACCCTGGTACAATACATCATCTATGATTGTACAATGGGTTGCTATCAAACTCAAGGGTTCATACAACTACGTCCTTTGATCTCAGCCTTCAAGGTGTTTGTCGGCGGTCAGAGTAAGATGACTATTCTCATGAAGGATCTACAAAAGGAAACTAACACGGATTACGAGTCTCGGCTTGGGATAATTATCAGGTGATGACATGCATGATCAATAACATTGATCCCCATATTGCGGTGATCCTCTTGTACAAGGATACCAGAAAAGACATGTGGGATTAACTGGAACATACATACTCTCAGCAGACTATCAAGTCTCATCTTGTCGACATGCATATGCAGATCTAGTCTGCATATGAACGTGAACCCACTCTTATGGAATACCGTCGTCACCTTATCGGCCTCTTCGAGGATCTTGTCTTTTTTCAGTTGGCCTATTATACCAAACACGCGCCAGAGAGATCAGAGTGACATGTCTAAAGATTTCTTATTGGTTCTATCTTCGTTATCAATTAGTGAAGGACCACTTCCTTACATATGATACTTTACTGTTCATCAAGGTCATCTTTGGCCTTATAAAGGAGCTTGAGACTTCTACTATTTGTACTATCACTCTGCATCTTGCAGAGAACTCTGCCTTCCCCGCGTTCTCTCGAAGAGGCGGTCGACATATCTTTTGTGGAGGACGGTGCTGTTACTCTGGTCACGGTTGTGGTTGTTATTCTAGCTATCCTCAGTGTGTTCACTACCAATTATGGAACCACCCTTTTTAGCGGTGCTAGGCGAAGTTTGGCTTCCCTCCTTGAGCCAATGTTGCTTCTGCTTTTGTCTATGGTGCAATAAGGACAAAGAAATCTTTTGATATGGATTCCAGTGGACAGATGGTCCAACTCTTCGCCACATATTACTCCCAACCAAGGGTTTTAAAAAATGCGCTTCGAGGCGTTGAGTCGTACGTCCCGGGGTGTTTTTCGACAAAAACCATCTCGAGGCGCACACCTCAAGTGTCTAAGTGGCAACTTACGCCTCGAGGCACTGAGGCGGTTGGTGACACATCGAGGTGCTGAGTTTACTTGAGGCGTCATGTCTCGTGTGTTATAACCTAAACAATGCTAATACCCTTACCTAGCCCTAAAAACCCCGATCCTAAAGTTTTAAGTTTGTTCGACTTTACAAGGAAAGCCAAGCCCTCGTCGATGACGGTGGTCCTTGGCTGTTGAACTCGATTGGGTTGCTGGTTCCCCTTCCTCTTCTCGCCCCTTTTTCTCTCTATTGCGTTGCCTCTTCTCTCTTCGTTCGAGTTATTGTTCCTCGCCAATGATCCTCTTTTCGCAAGACGGCATCGTTCAACCTTATGCTGCAACCATCAAAGCCCTCGTCCAGTATTTTCTCATGACTCATCAGCTTTTACATTTGCAATCTTAACTCCTAGTTACTATTAGGATTTAAGTGTTGTGTTTTGTGCGCTATATTCCCTATCTCAGATTTCAATAGTTGATATACAAATGAAAAAATTAGCATATCTTGAGTAATCAAATCCATTTCAGGTCGTTATATAATAAGAAAGTAAAAATGCAAATATTTGATTCTGAATATGTGATTATTGATTCCTACATTTTTTGCTTTGTATAGTTGCCAACTTGCCTGTATACGTAACTAAGTCATTACTCATCCTCATTCCTAAGTTCCTAACATTGTTAAGTTCAGATTATTTATAATTATAATTCTGTAACTGTCATATTGTTGCCATGTAATGCTCTCTATCGTTACCCTATTTCAGAAATGGCTCCAAAAATGAAAAAAAAAGATAAGATGGTGCGCATGATTCGATCAGATCCTGGATGGAAATATTGTAAAGAAGTTCAGTTAGACGGAGAACAAAAGGAGAAATGATATGTGAGTTGTAACTGTTGAGGAGAAAAACGAATGAGATGAGATGTTTATTCCATAGAGCTAGGGTCTCTTATATAGAGAGAAAACCCTAGAGAGTACAAGAGTTACGGAACCCGAAGAGTCATGGGGGGTTACGGAACTTGAAGGGTCACAGAGGGTTACAGAACCCGAAGGGTCACATGGGGTTACGAAACCCGAAGGGTTACAAACATAAATGTAAACATAATAATTCTAACACTCCCCCTCAAGCTGGAGCCGAAAAAGCTGCAGCTTGTAACAAAAAGAAAAAGTATACACCACATCTTCACACAATGCATCATAAGAACATACATCCGCTGCTGGTAGAAGACCTCGCTCGAGGACGGGTCTGCGACTTACATGTCATCGGAACGTATCTCTGCCATGCATGTAGAATTGTTGTGATATCAGGTCACCGGAACGTATCTCTGTCGTGCCTGTAGGTCCCCGGAACATATTTCTGTCGTTCCTGGAGAAGATTCATTGTAGAAGAAGTCCAACGCGGAGTAGTAGTCAGGTCGTAAAAGAAGAAGTATACATCCTGACGAAGAAGTCGATGCTCGGTGAAGACGGATGATCTGAGTAGTAGTCTGGAGTGTCGGTCTATCAATCGTGGTAGGGCAGCAGACATCCTGAAGTGTCAAACGGCGCTTGAGGTGCTGCTGGAGGTAGCAGCTGGTGTTGTTGGAGACTCGTACTGCCTTGTGCGGGAACATTGAATCCACGAGCAACGCAAGAGGTCCAGCCCTCTCTCCTTGTCGGCGGAGAGAGGGCTGGTGGCAACGACGGATTTAGGGTATGAGACTTCGATCTAGGATCGTTGCTCTGATACCATGTTGAGATGAGAGACAATGAGATGTTCATTCCATAGAGCTAGGGTCTCTTATATAGAGAGAAAACCCTAGAGAGTACAAGAGTTACGGAACCCGAAGAGTCATGGGGGGTTACGGAACTTGAAGGGTCACAGAGGGTTACAGAACCCGAAGGGTCACATGGGGTTACGAAACCCGAAGGGTTACAAACATAAATGTAAACATAATAATTCTAACAGTAACATTTATAATAAGTTAAAAGAACATTTGGCGAGAACTCATAAGAATGTTAGCGGTTCCCTAAATGTACCGAACGAATTGGACAATGCAATCAAGTTGTGTTTTATGAAGGAGTTGGATTAAGGATCACTTGAAGAGATGGAGGAGGTCCGTCGAGTATGTGCATATGCAATGCATGGAAGATCTAGTTTTGATGATCATGTACCTACTAGGTCAAGTGGTGCTCAACAAGTTAGGGGGTCCCATGGATCTTTTTGTTGGAGGACGAGGAGCTGAAATGGCAAGCAAAAGTGGTGCTTCTGGTGAATGTGCAACTAATGCAGAAAATGCAACACAAATCACATTGAATGCGTCTTAGAGAAAGGAAGAAAGGAAGAGATGTTGCCTGTAGGAAGTTTTTTCATAGAAAATGGGCTCCCTTTCAATGTTGCCACTGATCCTTCATACGTGACAAGATACAAGACACTAGCAACTTACGGAGGGGCTTGAAACCCCCAATTACGCATGAATAGGGAATTTGGATGTTGAGGGAAGAAGTTAACACCATAAAGGTATTGATGGATGATGCTAAGGCACCCTGGAAAGAGATAGGATGCAACATTAGGTCTAATGGTTGGACGGATGTCAAAGGTCACACTTTTTATTAACTCTTTGGTGAATAGCCCTAAGGGGCATATGGTTCTTGAAATCCATTGACGCTTCTGAAGAAATCAAGAATGCCACGTTTTTATTCAATTTGCTTGATGAGGTTGTTGAGGAGGTTGGAGAAAGCAATGTCGTACAAGTCATTGCTGATTATGACAGCTTATAAGGCAACCGAGGAGATGTTGATGCATTAAAGGATGCAAAAAAGATAAGTCTTTAAGAAGACAAAAATGATTAGCAACTACATTTATGCTCATGGTTGGGTGTTAACAATGGTAAGGAAACATGTTGATAGAGATCTAGTTCGGCTTGCTGTCACTCACTTTGCTATAGCTTTCCTTACATTTCAGAGGTTGCTTTAAGCATAATATCCAATTGAGTCATTTTTAACTTCAAAAACCGTAGAGAAGTAGCTCCTACACCTCTAAAGCTCAAGGTAAAAGTGTCAACACATTATTTTGAAAAGTAAACCATTCTTCTGGAATGGTGTGCGTTTGTGATCCAGTTGCAAAGCCTTTATCAATTGTGCTTAGAATGGTTGGGTTCATTTATGAGGTAATGGATAGGGTGAAAGAAGAAATTACTTGGAACTTGGGCAATAATGAAGGGAAATACAAGATATATGGGGCATTATTGACATGAGGTGGAACAAACAACTTCATACACATTTACATGGAGCTGCATACTTCGTCAACCCCTAGTGCCAACATGATCCCTCTATTAGAACTGATTACGAAGTGAAAATTAGATGGTTATCTTGTATGGATAGGTTGATTACTGTTAAGGAGGAGAGACTGAAAATTGATTTGCAATCATATTCTTTGATCAATATTAGAGGGTCGTTTGGTTGGTCGAATGTCATCGAAACACTAAAGAAAAGAAGTCATAGTATTTAACTTTTCATATGTGCATGTTAAGTTCATTTAAATCCCAAAGGACCAGGGTTCAAATCCACTTCAATGGTCTAGTGGTAGTGAAGTTTGCGCACCACACAAAGGACCAAGGTTCAAATCTCTCCTTCCGGGGGTTGCGTTAGGTAGCTGACGACTAGTGTAAAAAATAGTCGATCTTTCAAGATGGATTTAAGCAAGAATCTATGTTGTCGACCTCACTTAAAGTGGGAGAAGGTTTGCCATATAATGTTAAGTTCATTTAAGAATCTACTTAACCATAGATTTGCTATCAATCATAGCAGATTGGTAGCGAGGATGTGAATATAATTGGAGCTCCTTCAATCATGTAATTACTCAAGCTTGGCATAGCTTACTTTAACATACTAAATTTACAACATTGCAACACATGTGATGTATCATTAACATTTAATTTCTCAATTGTAAATCTGCACTAAATGAATAAATAATTTGAGACAACATAATGACATGGTTTTTTGCATGTTCAAATTAAAGTTGAAGCAAAAGAAAGTAAGAAAAAAGATGATGGAAGATCCCCTTTGTTTCGACGATGTTGATTTATATGATAAATGAATTTTTTAACTTCAACTATGTGAAAGTAAGGATGAAGCTTCCCATTAACTTGATGAAAACATTAAAAGTGAGGTTGAAACTTCCCATGAACTTGATGGAAATATTCCTCTTGAGGATGAGATGCCCAATGATGATATTGTTAAGGATTGTGGTGGAGGGAGACAATGACAATTGACAAAAGAAGAAACAAAAGAACCATTATGGAAAAGGTAACACAAATAAAGTTGCCGCTTAAAGATAGTTTTTGTCTTTTCTTTAAAGTAAATTTAGTGGGAATCATGCTTTTAAATTTTGCTACTTTCTATTTTATAGGAAACCCAACCATGGCCGATCTCAAGCCGGAGTAAATTGAGGAGGGTTGCGTTACGTAGACGACAACCAGCGTAAAACAATCAGAGATAAATTCTTAAGTAGTATTTTCAAAAAATACTATTTCGGAATTTGCCTCAAGACACGCGGAACTTTTCAACATGAATTTAAGCAAACATTCAGATTTCGTTGCGGTGTTCCCTACTAACGATGCGTTGCATCACCCGAATGCAATGAGAAATTGGCAAGGGCCACTACATCGCTACTCAGATGTAGTTCAAAGTTTGCAAGGGTTCTCGCACTAGGAATACATGCGAGTAAATGAGCTAGTTCCATTGTATCGTCGTCCGGATGCAGTCCAAATTTTGCAAGGGTTGTATGATGGACGCATGCGAGTAAAGAAGTTAGTCCAAAAGAGGTTGCAAAAGAAGTCGAGGATATGTAGTTGGAATAGTGGCACTTTGACTGGCAAATCGATGAAGATAATGGATACGATGGAAAGAAGGAAGATTTAGTTACTATGTCTTCAAGAGGCGAAATAGGTTGGAGCAAAAGTAAGGGAGATCGAGAAGACTTGCTTTAAATTATGGTATTCAGGTAAAGAGAGGGGTAAAAATGGTGTTGGAGTGGTCGTTCATAAGGATTTGAAGGATGAGGTGCAAAGATTTGAGAATCAGATTATTTTGCTAAAATTGCTGCTGGAAGAAGTTATTAATATAACCTCAATTTATGAGCCTCAAGTTGGTTTAGAGGAAAAGATGAAACAAGCTTTTTGGGAGGAATTGTGTAAGATTATGCAATGATTCCCACAAAGAGAGATGATTTGCATATGTGGAGATCTTAATGGACATGTGGGAAAGGATGCTTCAGGATATCGTAGTGTTCATAACTTCATGGAGACCCATGCTTCCAGGATAGAAATGAGGAGGGAAAAGTCATCCTGGAATTTGTAACTGTTTATGACATTTTCATAGCAGATATACTCTTCAAGAATAGTAAGGAGCATTTAATTACTTACAAGAGTGGTCTGACTAAAACATAGATAGATTACTTTGCGTTGGGGAGAAGAGATCGGTTGTGTTGCAAGTACTGCAAAGTATTTCCATGATAGAGCTTGACATCTCAACATCGCTTGCTAATCGTGGATGTGCAAATAAAAGGGTTTGCAAAGAAGAGGATGGTTCCCAAAATCATTAGAATTAAATGGTAGAATCTTCAATTGAAGGAATCGAGCTTCAAGGAGAAGGTAATAGAAGACTTATCTTGGAATTGCAACAGAAGTGGAAGCGAGATGTGAGAGGCAGTAGCATCTTGTATCTGAAGGGTAGCCAAAGATACGCTAGGTGAGTATAAGGGAGGAGTTACATGCCAAAAGGATGCTTGGTGGAGGGAAACAGTGCAAGAGAAGCTTAAAATTAAAAGAGCTTGCTTTAAAGCTATGTTTAAGGATAGAATAAACTATCATGAAATAGCGAATCATGAAGTAGAGAAGGTTGTAAGTGAAGCCAAGTCGAAAGCTTATGAAGTTTTGTACAAAAAGCATTACTTGAAGGAGGATATATTCAGATTGGCCAAAGCAAGAGAAAGAAAGACCAAGGATCTTTCTCCAGTGAGATGCATCAAGGATGGGGAAGGACATGTGCTGTTATTAGAAAGGATATAGAGATTTTATGGATGCAATATTTCCACAAGCTTTTCATTGGAGAAGGGAATAAAGAGATTGCTTTGGGAGATATTGCTGGTAGTGAATGTTACCTGAATCGTGCATGCTATATACATATACAACGGAAATAGAGGAAGCTTTAAAGGTTATGATACATGGGAAAGAGGTAGGACCTGATGATATTCCTGTATAAGTATGTAGAGTTCTAGGTTAATGGGGTTTGACTTGGCTCACAAATTTATTCAATGTTATTTAGCGAAACATGAAAATGACTGAAGAATGGAGAAGAAGCATTGTGGTGCCTTTTTATAAGAATAAAGGAGACAATTCAAAATTGTTTGAATTATAGATGTATAAAACTGATGAGTGATTATATGAAAATTTGGGAACACGATTAAAAGAAGGTAGAGACAAGTTTCTAAATTAACTGAAAATCAATTCGGATTCATGCCAAATCACTCAACTATTGAAGCTATCCACTTATTGAGGAGAACAATGGAGATTTATATGGATAAAAAGAACCATCATATGATTTTTATTGATTTGGAGAAGTCGTATGATTCAGTCTTGTAGAGAGTTTTGGAGAAGAGATAAGTACTTGTCATATACATTAACCTTCTAAAGGATATGTATGATGATGCTTCATCTTGTGTAATGATCTGGCTGAGAAGACTGTCTATTTTAACATTGACATTGGTGTGCATCAAGGTTCAGCTTTAAGTCAATTCCTTTTTACTTTTGATTATGAGTGAGTTGACTAGTCACATTCAAGATGAGATATCTTGGTCTATGTTCGCCGATGATATTGTGTTGATTGATGAGACAAGAGATGGAGTAAATTAGAAGTTGGAGGTTTGGAAACATGCCTTAGAGACTAAAGGATTTTGTATAAGTAGGGCTAAACTGAATATATGGAGTGCACATTTAGTAGAAACAACAACGAATGACTCGAGGTGAAGATTGGAGATGACAACATTCAGAAGAAATATTCTTTTAGATACTTAGGATCTATTTTACAATAGGATGGGGAAATTGATGAAGATGTTACTCATAGAATAAATGCAGGTTGGCTAAAGTGGGGAGGGACCTCTATTGTTCTTTTTGATAAGAAAATCCCTCTGAACGTCAGAGGAAAGTATTACAAAGAAGCCATGAGACCTGCTGTGCTCTATAGATCAGAGTGTTGGCTTGTGAAACATAGACATGTGCAGAGAATGAAAGACTCATAAATGAAAATGCTAAGGTAGATGTGTGGTCATACGCGAATAGATTGGATTAGAAATGATGTGATCAGAAGGAAAGTTGGTGTAGCTCCGATAGAAGATGAGATGAGAGAAAACCGCTTAAGATGGTTCGACCATTTGCAAAGGAGGTCGATTGATGCACCTGTTAGAAGATGCGGGATTTGGGATGTTGAGTCGGTTAATAGAGGATGAGGAAGGCCCAAGAAGTGTTGGAATGTGACTATCCGAAGGGATCTTAGTTATTTGGATTTAAGCCCGAGAATGACCCAAAATAGATTTGAATGGAGGTGGAAAATACATGTACCTAACCCTACTTAATTGTGTGAAAAGACTTTATTGTTATGCCTATTTTATAGGAAAAAGTTTTGTAGACGTTGATGAGGATGAATTCAAAGAAAGTGAGGGATACACTGATGAAGATGTCAATGAGGATGTGGTTGTGCAATATGATGATGATTCATTGGAGGATCCGATAAGTAGCAATGATGAGGGTGATGGGCAAGATGGCATCGAGATGAAAATCGTACCTAACGATAATTTGCTAGATTAGTTGAAGCTGTCTTGAAACTTTCATTATTATTTATGAGAAACTTGTGTCCTTTTTATATTCATATAATGGATACTAGAAACTTTTTTATTATGTTTCTTAATGTTGCAACTTGCGTGTAAAGGACTTTATTGTATTTTTATTTCTAATAATTTTCTTCAAAGTTCTGGATTTGTATAGTTTTTAACCTAAAAATCGAGGCTTACGCCTCGACCCCCTCGAGGCTTACGCCTTCCCTTAGTTACGGAATACGGCCTCGATCCGCCTCACATTTTTTAAAACCATGCTCATGTCTGATGCTGCTGCTCTAGAACTCCAATGCCAGTCCAAGTTCCTACTGCGCACCTGGCTAGTAGTTCAGGTGCCATAGCCAACTCTAATATTGCCACATCACTAACATGGATTATTGATTATTGTATATCTAATCATTTGACGAGAGAAGAAAGCTTGTTGACCTCCTCTCAGCCCTCTTCCACTATAAGGTCGATTCAGGTTGCCAATTGTGCCCATTCTCCTATTACCACGATTGGGACTATGGATTCAAGCTCATGCTCACTAGAGTTCATTGTGGAATTGACTTTTCTTTGAACTTATTATCTGTTTATAAGCTTTGTGTTGAGCTGAATTCTTGAGTGATTATTGACGAGTTCTATTTCTATTTTCAGGACATTCAGATGACCGATTTTTGGTTGGGTACATGAGAAGAACAACCTTTGCTTTTTTTGAAACGAGAGGGGGAAACACACATAGGTGCCTCCCCATGACTTGAACCCATGTCTTGTAGGTGGTAGGTACATTGCACTACCAACAAACGATTGAAGTGGGTTAGAACGACCTTTACTACCTTGTTATTCTTGCAGATTCTACCTTTGCTGGTGTTGCTTCTATTTTCACTAACCCTATCTTATGGCATTTATGATTTGGTCACCCTTCTGCTAAAGATCTTTCCCAAATGTTTCCTGACCTATCATCTTTGAAGTTGTTTGAGTGTGAAGCATGTTAGTTCAGAAAACATCACCATACCTCATTTTCTCCTACGAATGAGCCACGTCAATCATCACTTTTTTTTCTTTAGTTCATTATTATATTTGGAGGCCTTATCCGATCGGTATTACCTGCGGTCTAGATATTTTGCTGTCTTTGTAGATTATTATAGCAGATCTTCTTGGGTTTATTTAATAAAGGAAGGGTCAAATATCAATAGAATTGTGAAGTCTCACTTTCAGTTAAAAAACATCTTTCTCTACTTGTATTTAGAGTATATGGTCTAACAATGCTCTTTAGTTTACTTAATAGGACTTAGTGTCTTTCTTTACATCTCAGGAAACCCTTCACAAGACATCCTTTCTGTGTACCTCTCAGCAAAATGAGGTAGCAGAAAGGAAACTTCTCCACCTTCTAGACGTTGCACGTATATTGCTTACTCACATGAAGGTTCCTTAAACCTATTGGTGTATGCCATACTCATTGCCACCTACCTCATTAATAGGGTCTCATCTTCCGTCCTTAAGGGGACTACTCCTTTCTCACTCTTGTATCCTGATAAAGACTCCTTTCCTCTCCATTGATAATTTTTGGTTGCAATGCATGCGTTCATAATTTTTAAACTGCGGATTAATTGTCTCGTCGTGGTATCAAGTGTGTTTTCTTTGGCTATGCTTGCATCTAAAAGGGCTACCACATGTGTTATGACCCTATTGGTCATCGTTACTACATTTCCGTTGATGTCACCTTTTCTAAACGGACTAGCTACTTTACTCAGTCTTTCAGTGGCATTGCATTGGAGCTTTCATCACCTTGTAATGTCTACGAAAGAAACATACTGCTCAGTCTAAATCGATTCCCTTACCTCTTCCTTACTTGTAGGACAATGCATCTTCTTCAAGTGGCCTATCACTGCTAATCTGGATGGTCCACCAGAACTGCATATCGCACTATAAAGACCAAAAGGCAATGCACTCTACATCTATTGTCACATTTTACTTCCACTGATAGCCTCCAATTGTGATGAGTGATTTACAGATGCTTTAATGGTTGTTACCATTCCTCATGATCATCATAGTGCATTGCAGGATCATGGTTGGAAAAAGATCATAGATGAGGAGATGGATGCACTTAACTCAAGGGGCATATGGGATATTGTGTCGTGTCCTCCAGGTGTCAAGCATGTTGCATATCAAAGGATCTTTACAACTGGATAGTCTCCTTATGGTTCTATTGATAGACTGAAGGTCAAGCTTGTGGCAAAGAGCTTCACTTAGACTTATGTGATGGACTACATTGAGACTTTTTCTCCAATGGCTAGGATGGGACTCCATTTGCAATGTTCTCTTAGTTGCTCCAATAAGAATTGACACTTCTTTTAGTTTGATGTGTAGAATACATTTCTATACAGGGACCCTGAGGAGAAGTTATACATGATGCAACCATCTGATTACTCCGTCGAGGGGGAGCGTACGTGCCAACTCCGTAAGGCCATTTATGGCCTAAATCGGAGTCCACAAGTCTGGTTTGGCATGCTTACCACTAAGATCAACTCCCTTGGCTTCCGTAGGACAACATCCGGTTACTCCGTGTTCATCAGATGGTGGTCTACTAGCATTGTGATCCTCTAGATATGAGCAAGATCATGCAAGATGGGCTGTGCCCTATAGATCGTCCAAAGATCATCCCAAGATCGAGCAAGATCAATCTTTGCAGGTCGAGATAGCTGAATTGAGGACTGAGCATGAGCATGGGCTGGGCCCTATAGGGCCTATGCCTAAGCCCATTTAATTTTTTGGATTTTGGATCAGGTCTAGGCTCGCTATTTTTGGTTTTAGCGGCCCAAGCTGAATCCTGACCCAATTATTATGGGCCAGGCTTGGACTGGGTTGACCCATTAAATGTTGGATATCAGTTGGGCTTGAGTTGAGCCAATTTTTATGGGCTTGGACCTGACTGACCCATGTGTTTGTACAATTTCCATTCCTACACACCCCCTCGATTGTTGATTTTGATTGTATATTTCGTTATGAGTTGTGATTTTATAAGTTTTTTATCTCTTTATTGTTGGATAATACTTGTGTTTTTCATGAGTTTGGTCACAATTTATTCATGGTATCTAATGGAAAGAGTTTCAGAAAAATATTAAAGAAACACACCAACCCCCATGGCTAAAGCTTGTTAGGGGAGTATTTTGGGCTTTCAAGCGGGCTCACGGGCCGATCTTTAGGTGCCCTGTTGGGCTAGGCTCATGGGCCTTAATTTGGGCTCCATTTTGAGATGGGCTTTCAGGTCTGATGGGCTGGGCCGAGCTAAGCTTGAGCCTGGCCCAATTAATAAATGGGCCCAAATGCTCGTCCCTACTAAGGACATATGATATGATCTTAAGACGAGAGCACGCAACATGATTATGTTTGGAGTTCACTGAAGAATACTGAGCAGAGGAGGCGTTGGAGCAAGAACATGGAAGGAAAACTACGCTTGAAACTTCTGCATTAAATGCAAGAACTAGAATGCCTCTTCTTCAAGGGAGCTGAGGAGGGACTCATCTCCTCCATCCTGAACCTCCTTTGCATGGAGCTGCAAGAGTGGTACGCTTGGAGACAAAAAGCACGAGAAAGAGATCCATCTTTGCGAAACCATCCTCGGGTCAGCTGAGGAGAGACACCCCTTTAAGTCATCCATCGCCTAAAGAGATGACGCCATCAAGAACTGAGGAAGAAAGGCACTCCGGTTTGATTGGGCTCAAGGTTTCATACCCGCTTAATTGAGGGTTGTGGTTGTGTTCAATGAGGGGTCTTCTTCAAATCCTCTCTGCTGTTGTAGACGTTGATACGGTGCAAGGAGGAGGAGGTGAGGGCAGTGGAGAAAAGGGATGGAGGGGAGGGGGGAGAAGTAGGGAGGTCGAGGAGGAAAGCTGAGGGGTGACAGAGGACAAAGTTGAAGGCAGAAGAGGTCGGGAGGCATTTACTCCATGCATTGTTCAAGAAATCGATCGTATGGGCCGTATATGTGGCTGCATGTGCTCGTGCGGCATGCAAACCGAATCGATTTTATGAATCTGTTGATATCTAAGTGCATATGAGGACCGCATATGCAACACATTTCCCGCATATACATCGTATACTGCTCCAACAGTTTGGTGGCTCAACCTGTAGCATTTCCAACTCTCCAATCCTCTCATTCAGATGCTTACCTCCGTAGCTTTATCTCTTCCTCTATTCATCTGTAAGAACATGTAATGCATTTGTATACAATTGCAATGCATTATACCATTATGTATATGCAATATTTTATATTTTGCTTATGTATTGTTTTCTTGAGTATAAGCAATGTATAATCTAATATTTTAATATATATCGATTGATGTTTTTTCTTTTGTATTACAAATATGCATGCATGTGTATTGAAATTTTATTATTGTGAATCATTCAATATGTAAATTTTTTACGGCTAAAAGTTTATTTGTGTTATTAAATGTTAGGAATATGAGCTATTTTTTCTTAGATCTTCTTTTTAACTCCACTTTGAGACAGAATTTAGTAGTAATATTATTTATAGATATTTTCTTATTTTAAATTAAAAATTTGAAAACACATAGAATTGCATATGCGCTGCATACCGTCTATTCAATATTCTGTGATGTTCGAATGCATACGCATACCACTTTCCTGAACCTTGACCCCATGTATTGCTTCTAATTATTCATGTGTCCAAAAGTTAACATCTGTTTAGGACGTGGATGGACGACAACTAATCCGAGGGTCACGAGTGATAAAATTGTAAGAAGGTTGGAGCATAACTTATATTCCAAGAAAGGGAGGGGCATAATTGATATCGCAGAAGGTAAGAGGAGCACACGTGAAAACCCTATAGAAAATTGATTTATATGTTTACAATAATTAGAAAAAATTCAAAATCGAATAAAGTTTGACTAAATCCGTTTAGTTGCGATTGTTGATTAATCCTTAGTCAGCGACCTGGCTGACCGAGTACCGACTATCGACTTTTACAATTTTGTTTGGGATTGTAAACTGAATTTCATTGATAATGCTGTACTAGTTTGACCTAGGGTCTAAACAATAAAGACAAAAGAATTTTCACTTAAAAAATTGAACTGGAAATTCGCATGTTACTCCAATTTTAATAGAATCATTAATTGCATGTTTGTGAGTAGTGTTTAATCAATATTGTTAGAAAATATAATGCGGAAGTGTATCAGAAATAAAGAATAAGAAATGAAGAACGCGTGATTTTAACGTGGAACTCTACTCCCTAAGGAACGTGATGAAACCACGGGAGAACGCCTCAAAGGGTTGATGTGTCTATTGACTTTCTCACTAATACATGAGGGTGAGGGGCTTCTTATATAGCCCTCACTGGTCTCCACATCTCACAACTGGTAGATGCGAGACTAAACAACTGGATGTGGTAAATGGATTCTGGAAGGATCCATTTACCCATCTTACATGATAAATGACACATACTCTAACACTCCCCCTCAAGCTGTAGCATGCAATGCTCAGCTTAGGCAAACCGGAAGAAATCTCAACTCACAATACATGACACTACATACAATATGAACTCAACACGCACAACTGTCGGCTGCTGTCGAGGACATTGCTTCTCATGCCGTGCAGGTGAGGAGGACAAACAGGTTGGAGTGTGAGTTGAACTGAATCTCCTCGTCGAAGAGCATGTGCTCTGTACTACGCCTGTCAAAGTCACTGCAACTGGAAATGAGTCTCCTCGTTGTACTCTAGCCCGTCACAATATGTGGATAACTGCTCCATCTCTGAAAGGGCCGAACTGAAAAAGCTGTGGAGACAATCTTCGTTGGAGTCTACGGTCGCTGGAGAATGGAGTCTGAAAAGTCTCCTCGTTGGAGAATTGTGTCTCTCCCATACTGGCTCAGAGAATGAGATGTCTACTCTGGAGTCCTTGTGAAATCACATGAAAACCCTAGTCCACATGGCATATGGAATGGGATCTCTACTCTGGAGTCCCTATGGAACACATGAAAATTCTGACCAAAATAAAAGATGAGGACCATTGAAAAAGTGATGGCAAACATGTGCACATCAAACTGAAGACTTGGAAAACGATCGTCGAGTCTGAAAAACTAAACTATAAAGTCTGAACAAGCGACTGGTCTAGAATCTGACGTCTGA
Source organism: Ottelia alismoides (assembly GCA_037367405.1). Classification (NCBI taxonomy): domain Eukaryota; kingdom Viridiplantae; phylum Streptophyta; class Magnoliopsida; order Alismatales; family Hydrocharitaceae; genus Ottelia; species Ottelia alismoides. Next base: position 986,768 of record JAZKJV010000492.1, on the reverse strand, counting down.
ATCTGGAACAGACTTGTGACTCTACACAATATTCCTCCTTTCTCCCGTATTGGTCGGAATGAAGACATCGACCTAGTTGGGAGAAGACAAGAAGATATGGGGAGAAACATGAATCACATAAGCCGATCTTTTTTTTTGGCTTTTTTGCTCACATTTTTTAATTCATTTTCATTTTTTGAGTTGTTTCAATCAATTTTTTACGGCTTTTCACTTCTCTTTTTTTATCGCGTGCACCTTTTTCAAAAGAAATTCTCATTTTTTGAAACTCTTGATCCAAATTTGGGCCCATATCTCTACCTCCCTTTTTTAAAATGGACTTCTACTCCCTTTTTTTACTGATGACCTACTTCCCTCTCCATTTTTTCTTTCATTTTTCTAACAAAACAGGCCTGTTGGGCCTAAAGAGAAGCACTCCCCTGCCTTTTTCCTTTTTCTACACACAGAACAACTTGCAAATTTTTAAGGCTTCGGCCCAGACCTTATTTAGGGTTCCCTAGGCCCCCTCTCTCGAAGATCTGCCATCCCCAATGGGGGCCTTCACATGCCGCCGCTGCCTGGGCTCGCAAGGGAGGAGAGGGTCGTCTGCGACCAGGTGCGCCTGCCGCCGCTTGCAGACGAAGGGCTCGGGCTGGACGACGCCTTTGGAGGGTGTCAGAGCCCTAGGAGGTGCTTCCGCCTGGAGGGGATAGGAGATGGGGCTCGCCACCCTTCTAGGCTGATCGGAGATGTGGTACCGCCAATGTGTGCCAAGGAGTGGTTGCCGGGAGCCGGGCGATCACCTGGATCTGATCTTGTGTGAGGGGCACTGCCTGGAGTCGTAAGGAGAGGTAGGCAACGCCACCTCTATCAACAAATTTTTTTGAAACATCTTGCTGGGATCTTGCATGAGAGAAGAGGGTGTAGATGTGCTGCTTGTATGCTAGATGCGCGCTGCCTTGCACGAGGGAGGAGCACCGCCTGCGCCGCCTGAGGGCTGCTGCTGCTGCTTGGATTGCTGATGTTGCTGCTTCGAGGATGTGTGCGAATTAGGGTTCTAATTCTGAATTATAATCTCGCGCCACAGATGACATTTTGTTTTTGCATATGTCATTGACCCTGTCTCTGCTTGGAACTGCGGTGTGGAGGCACACATTGCCGCCTCGTTGCCTGAAAATCTGGCTGATAATGCCATGAAGACAATCCAGAATTAGGGTTCTAAGAACCCTAATTTTCTCGAACATTGAACAATACATGATAATAATCTTCAACGAATAAATCTTCAAGAACAAGAACTCCAAAAATGAATCTCGAATAAAGAACCTAAAATCCTCGAGAATCGACTTGCTCTGATACCATGCTAGAAAATATAATGCGGAAGCGTATCGGAATTAAAGAATAAGAAATGAAGAACACAAGGTTTTAACGTGGAACTCTACTCCCTAAGGAGCGGGATGAAACCACAGGAGAATGCCTCAAAAGGTTGATGTGTCTATTGACTTTCTTACTGATACATGCGGGTGAGGGGCTTCTTTTATAGCCCTCACTGAGTCTCCACATCTCACAACTGCTAGATGTGGGACTAAACAACTAGATGTGGTACCCATCTTTCATGATAAATGAGACATACTCTATCAAATATCATTTATCATATTTTATCCTGGGGTTATTCGATGTCACCAATTGAGGTGGACTGTTTAATTGAAGTTTCATCCATACATCAACAACAAAGCCCTCTTCCACATTAAGTATGGCTAGCTGCACATATTCTTTGCCTCCATTCATATCTATTTTAGGTCATTCTAGGACTTAGTTCCAAATAATTTAAATCCAATCTCCTTCCAACAATTCTTGGGTCTTCATCGCCCTCTTTTAACATGCTCAATACTCCAAATCTCACATCTTCTAACTAGTGCATTAGCCGACTTCCTTTGCTAATTGCCAAACCACCTTAAGAGGTTCCTCTATCGAAGCTACACCAACTTTCCTTCTGATCACATCATTCCGAATATGATCTTTTCGTGTATGACCATACATCCACCATGCCATTTTCATTTATGCTACTGTCATTCTTTGCACATGTCTATGGTTTACATGCCAACATTTAGAGCCATAGAGCATAGCAGGTCTCACGGCTACTTTGTAATACTATTCATCTATTTTCAAGGGAATTTTCTTATCACATAGAACAATAGAGGTTGATGTATTTATATTCTCTAATCTCCACTTTAGCCAACCTGCATTTATTCTATGAGTAACATCTCATAGAATAAATGCAAGTTAATGTACACAATATGAAGTCCCATCATAACATATCCTTTATGAGGTTAATGTACATGACAAGTACTTGCCATTTGTCCAAAACTTTACAAGGAATCTCCCATTGAACTGAAGAACTGAATCAGAAGCCTTCTCCAAATCAATAAAAATCACATGAAAGTTCTTTCTATTAGTTCTATAAATCTCCATTGTTCTCTAAAGAGTAGCTTCAATTACATCCGATTTCATCCAATAACACTTTTTTTATAGTCGATTTTTTTGCTGAGCCTGAGGTTGTTGGATATATCATCAATTGAGTGGACTGTTTAATTGAAGTTTCATCCAATGACATTTTTTATAGTCCATTTTTTGGAATTGATATTTCTGATTTTTTCCCCAATCCATCCATCTGCTGAAGTCAATTTTTGGAAAATAGCTTATAAAAGTAAACTGCAGTTACGAAGGTCTAAGTTTGTTTATGTTTTCATTGTGTTTAAATACATTATGTGCATTAGTTCTCTATGGATCAATAATTGCATAATCTTTAAAGTCTATTTCTTACATCAGATTTCTACTTTATTATCTGGATTCTAAATAATTTTTTTTGAATATTTTTAAATGTAAGGATGACCATTAGTGGTTCTTGGCTATCCACATATATACCATGAGGGTCAAGAGGAATGCAATATAATCATTTTGCTTACCCTCTTCGAAATACCATAATAGTATCACATTTCCTATATACGGTCTAGCCCCTCTTAAAACCACATTAATTCATCTAAAAGAGAGATAGATAACCAAATGGGATGCTGAATCAAACAATAGGATGCTCGTTCATGCCCAGGTCTAGCCCCTCTTAAAACCACATTATTTCATCTAAAAGAGAGAGAGAACGAAGTGGGATGATGAATCAAACCATGAGATGCTCGTTCTGCCTAAACCTGCCTCACAAAAGGAATACCAAGTGATCAATGTTTCCCTTTTTCAATAGAATGAACACATGATGTCGACCATGAGTGCCCATTAACCAAGGTAGTCTTGACCTTGATTGGTGCATTGGTCTTCCAAATGCAATGACAATCATGGAGGAGGGTTGGTTCCATATCTCTATACCTCGCATTGATTTTCTTATATGAAGTCTGTAGAAAATAATATTGCAGAAGCAAATCAAAAAAGCAAGAACAAAATAAAAGAAGGCTTTGATTTTACACGGAACCCTACTCTTTAAGGAGATGGATGAAACCATGGGAGAAAGTCACCAAGGACTGGCTATTGCATTATGTTTCTCAAAGGTTACGGTGGGTGTAGGGCTCTATGTATAGCCTTATCAAGACACCAAACTCTCACCATCACATGATGTGGAAGTAAACATGAACTGTCAAAGACATCCTTTCAACACCCCTCCAAGCTGGAGCATGCAATGCTCAGCTTGGACAAATAGAAAGAAAACACTCACTCACACACTGAATACATGACACTACGGACAATATTAACTCAATGCAAATAGGGTTCTCAACCTTGTTGAATGAGATGAATGGGCTCTGGTATCATGTAGAAAATAATATTGCGGAATCAAATCAAAGAAAGAACAAAATAAAATAAGACTTTGATTTTACGTAGAACCTTACTCCATAAGGAGCAGGATGAAACCATGGGAGAAAGCCACTAAGGATTGGCTATTGCATTATGTTTCTTAAAGATTACAATGGGTGTATGGCTCTATATATATCCCTATCAAGATAATACCAAACTCCCACCATCACACGATATGGGACTAAACATGGACCTCCAAAGACATCTTTCAACACGATTGACACATATAGAATCCAACCATCTTGCTTCCAACAATCCTGACTGTCCACTATAGGCAAGCACAAGTCATCACATTGAGTTTCAAAGAATGCTGTAGTAAGGTTAAAGGCCACCCCACCACCATCCTCTACAATAGATCACCAATCAACTATCTAGACTCCAAAGTCTGTTGCCATGTCCATCAACCCGGGGAACATCCCAAATTAGCAGAACCAAACCATCTATCTGTCCAGAACATAAGGAGTAAGCCATCCCACAAGGATTAATTTAAATACTAAGTAAACAACATCAAGACTCCAAGCAACACTTTCATGAACAATGAAGGCCGAGGTGGCAATTTTGCTCACTCGATCAAGTCGAAATAAGACATCCTCAAAGAGACCAACCCCATAAGTGAACCGTGATTTCAACCTCCGCCGACCTCCCAAACCTCAAATGCGATTTGAGGTAGGTTCACAATAACTGAAACAGGATGAGACGCGTGCTTCTCGCAATCCATGTTGATGATCCAAGCCACGAATCTCCTGATCTCGACAAACGACATACGCCGTCTTTTTCACAAGCAAGGCATGCCGAAGTAGATGGAGATTCACGAGCAAACGATCGGGCAACATAACGACGACGTTGCAGCGATGGAGGATCTCTCTAGGGCATCCATAGTGGACGGCCACATGAGAGATAGAGAGAATGAGCGTGTAGAGAGAAAGAGAGAGAGAGAGCATTCATTGATGTCAAGTGTCTTGAAGAGCACGGGGTGCCTCTTCTTATATAGGGTTTTGGGAGTCCATGGATCCCAATCCATGGACAACACACAATCAACGGATGAGATTGATTGTGTCCCTTTCAACATCTTGGATTGTTGTTGGTGAAACACAACAACAAGTGATTTAATTCAAATTAATTATCATTGATAAATCAATATAATTAATCTTAAATTAAATCACTTTTGACTAGAGATAGGATAATGAGAAGACTAAACCAATCCCCTAAAATAAGGGGACGGCTACCATCATCTCATGAGATCTCAATATCTCATGAGATCTCATTATCTCATGATTATATCATGATCTCTTGTCGAGAATATTTTCACCAAAAACAATTCCAAATTATCTTATGGAAAATATCAACCATGCCATTGAAATTATGTGAATCTCATTCACAACCCAAAACTAAATGTAATTATATTTTCAATTAATTGTTCAATGTAAATCCAATTTACATTAACAATTAATCAACAAATATAAATCACAACATGCTCTCTCTAATATATTATAAATCACATTTATAATATATATGATTAATATGGATAGTGCTATCCATATTATTCATCTCCATGCTAATTAAATCGTATTTAATCATATTGGATCTCCTTTTCTCATGTGCCCAAATAACATGAATCACATTCACATTATTCATATCTTTAATAACGAAATCACATTTAATTATCTCAGATAACTCTCCTTATAATATGAATAAAATTCATATTGTCCATGATATTTAAATCATATTTAATTATCAATTTTCTCGATGCCTGGATAAATATATCAACAATGAAATTATCCATGAGCTCTTTCAAGGATAATGCGCTTTCTCTGCGGATACTTGGAGATAAGGACAAGGCGATTGTATTGTTCCGCATATAGTGACTTAGATTTTGAGATCACATCTCAAATCCAGATCTCGGGCCTCCCATAGATGCTTGGTTAAATCAAGACCGCAAATCTAATCTTCTCATTGCATCTGAATCACATTCAGATCAATGTCCAACATTTGGACCAAGATCAGATTACTTCTCTACTGAGAGGAGTCACTAAAATCCAGACCCGTTTCATCACTCCCTAGGAATGGAAGCGTCATGGTTATACAATCGTTTACGATCACATCACCCTCAGGTATTCCCAATACATGTACATCCTGCATACTGGAAGACTCAGAATAAATCCGAAGTATTAGATCAACTTTATCCTGTCTACTTCAGGGTTTTATCAGTAAGTTTCTCATTTGATCATTGGGAGTTGGTATCGATCATATACTTTCCAAAAGCATATATCATACCTAGGTCTTGATCATATACTTTCCAAAAGTATATATCATACCTACAAATTCAGTCAAGCTTCCAAAGCGAGACGACCGTGCGCAAGGAATTTGATTCTTCCCAATATCTCATGAGTGAGCTCATGTCTTCCGGTTCAGTAAATGAACCTGTATGATCCCTTTGAGAGATCGTTTTACTCATATGCCCTTATATGCACACCAGCACCGGTGTATAGACCTTGGTTAGGTCATCAACTTATTGGTCTGCCAAATGTACATACTCAGACATATAGTAAAACATCTGTCTCCGGTCAGAGGATGCGTGCCTATCTCGTGACAACATACGATATAGGACTTTGGTTATCTCGATCTCGTCAAGTCAACTCTTTGACCTAACTAATCTGACTCCTCCGAATCTCTATTCCTATGCAGAGGACCTGCATCAAGAGGTCGGTCAGATATCAGCCTATGTGAGAAAGGATTGCCATCTCCTACTCAAGCTGGAGATCATCTCTTAGCAATCATTTGACGGTGCTTGATGAGTCCTCAATCTAACCCTTTAGATATTCATCCAAACACCAGCCTCTATGATTCAATTATTGAATCAACAATTGTATGATTATTAAGATGGCCATAGTACATAACCCTAATTTTACTAAGGGACCTATTATGCAAACTATTTATTCTTCATTTCAGATCAGGGAATGGTATTTGCAATAACATTTATTGCATAATGGCTCGCAGTGGGCTCGCATCCAACAATCTCCCACTAGCCCAAAGAGCCATTAATGGGCTAATCATTTAAATCCACACTCATGTGACAATCATAGGCTATTTAGAAAATAGCTAGGTAAGATGATCAGTCACTCTGTTCCCGTGAGACTATGCCAAGTCCTTTTACGACACTTGCATATCCCCAGTAACAGTGCTCGCATCTAATGCGAATGTTGCATCTTATGTAACCAATACTCAATCTCGTCAGTTATAGTGTCCTCGATACCATAGCTTAACAATTATTATAACCAGTATTTCCATAATCCTTATCAGAATACCCTTATTCCTAGAGATCTCTATCTCCAAAGGTATCCAAAGTTAAGACCTTTTAGATCACTATCTTTAAAGTCTTAATTTCTTGAAGATGAGACTTGGAGATCACTATCTCTAATGTCTTGTCATCTATGAAGATTTTGTTATTACTGCAATCAAGTGTTTTCTCTCCATAGTAGGATTAGCAACACTTTACTACTCCACTACATCACAGATGTCTGGCTTTTGTACACATCTAGCATACACTTAGCTTCTTGTAACTGATGCACAAGTGCAAGCAGTTCTAGGCTTCTAGCATTCACTTCCTCAACTCTTTGAGGTGCTATCCCTTTAGATAGGTCAGTACCATATCTTAAGGGAAGGAAACCTTTCTTGGAATTTTCCAGAAAATGGAACATGTCCAAGGTGTACTACTAATGTGACGGTCCCAATATCCTCTTCTCTTTGCTTCTGAACAACTTCAGAACTAAGATCTAAGAGGTATCCTTGAAATCATATTTCAAGATATGGAATAGCCAGTCTATAAAACACTTATTATCATCCTTATATCATTCCTAATGATTAGGATATTAATCTACATTTAGTACGATGAACACATTGGTACTCCCACAGTCCCACTAAGCTTCACATGGTTCATCAAGATTCTACTTGAAATCATAACATTTATAATTTCATCAAATCTCATGTTCCAACTTTAAGAAGCTTATTTGAGTCCATAGATGGATTTCTTTAGCTTGCACATTTTACTTTCCTCAACCATGAAGCCCTTGGGCTACTTTATATAAATATCCTTAGAGAGATATTTATGGAGGAATGCAATCTTGACTTCCATCTCGAAGATGTCAAAGCCAAGTTGTGTAGCTACAGTTAACAATATTCTGATTTGTATAAGCATGGTTACTGAAGAGCAAGTGTCATCGCAAGCAATGTCTTCTCTTCCGGTGTGTAGCTCATGGCTACGAGCCGTGCTTTGAAGGTCTCTACCTTCTCATCAGGTTCCCTTTCTCTTGAAGATCCATTTACACCTTAACGTGTCTTACCATATAGGTGGATCCTCGAGGGTCCATATACAACACTTGTATATGAAGTCTACCTTAGACTTTTATTGCTAACATCCATCTTTCCATGTCATGATCCTCAGGAGCTTCATCACATGAAGTCCGATCTTTGTCAGACTTAAATGACACATGTAATACATCCTCAAACTCATTTGAAGAGGTATTAATGTTTCATCTTTAATTATCCTTTTAGTTTCCTATTTCAGGAGCCTCATTATCATCTCAAGATTAAATGAGTTCCTTTACTTCATTTTCATCTTGATTCTCAAGAGAATCATCCTCTAAGAATTACATTCTCATAGATGAGATCTTTTAAGAATCTCAGGGTTATAAAGTAGGTATCTAATACCATGGAAGGTCGTATCGATATCGATATCGTTTCGGTCCGCCCGAAAAAGGATATATCGGGATATATCGACGATATATCGACGATATCGGTGGAAATGTCAGAAATGGTTCAAAAAAGCCAATTTTTTGCCATGTTTCAGAAATTAACGTCATCCAAGATATCAAACCAACAAATAACCTACAAATAAACACTTATGTTATACATATCGGTCATTTATAGACCATATATTGCACATATCGGTATCACACATATTGGTCATATCGAACATATCGATATTAATATTGATTCTTGACTTATAAATATTGGAAATAGATTTCATTCAAGTTTTTATAACATGAAATACTACAAATATACACCTAGAAAATACATATAGATCATTTATGAGGAGTATGATCCTTATAGTGCACATATCGCTCATATCGAACATATCGCTGATATTGTTAGTTGTTGACATACTATATATATTGAAAATAGAGTTCATCCAAGTACTTTGATCACTAAATAATTCACAAATGTACTCTTACTCTTAGATAACACATATCGATCATCTATGAACCTTATATCGCATATATCGATACAGCGGTATTGTTAGTTGTTGACCTATATATATTGAAAATGGAGTTTATCCAAGTTCTTAGATCACTAAATAACTTACAAATATACTCTTAGATCACACATATCGATCATCTATAAAGCTTATAATTCATATATCGATCATTTCAAACATATCGATATTAATGTTGATTCTTGACTTATAGATTTTTTTTGAAGAATTAACTTATAGATATTGGAAATGGATTTCATTCAAGTTCTACAACATGAAATAACTTGTATATATACACCAAGTTGAAGAACCATTGTATGCACCCTCCTGTCGCACCATACCCTACCTGGAACAAAGTATATAAATTATAGATTGTTTTAGTACTAGGTGTAGCTAGATAGGTAGTGGAATCAAGCTTGCATGAATAATGACATTGATATACAGGGATATCAACGAAATATCGACGATATCGGTCGATATCCTGTATTTTTTGTACTGAATCCATTCATTTTTTACCGATATGGGGCCGATATGGTGATATATCGCCGATATATCGGTGATATATCGCCGATATCCCTGTAAAAAGATATACACTCTGATTTCGATACCCCCAACCTCTCAATACGGATATATCAGCGATATATCGCCGATACGGCCTTCCATGTCTAATACCATCCTTTATTTTCCTAATGAAGTAGCACTCTCTAGTGCTCGATTCCAGTTTACTTGTATAGAATCTTATTAAGGATATATAATGTAGTCTCTACTGCATATATACCAGGAAACTAAGAGGAAATTATGCTAAAATTCATCATTGATCAAATCATGTCACACATGATTCAATTGTATCTCCCTACAACTCTATTGAGTTTAGGTGTGTTAGGAGGATTGAGATAGAAATGATTTCGTATCTTCATAAGGTATTCTTTTGAATTCATCTAATAGGTACAAGCTACCTAGGTTAGATCAAATTCATTTCATCTTCCTTCAAACTTTGGTTCTAAACCAAAATTATGAAATCTTTGAACATTTCAAAGTTTTCTTTGGTGAAGAGAAGAAATCTCATATCATATATAATCATCAATAGATATCACATATCCATGATGTTTACTATGATATAGATGATTCACATACATCAATATGTATGAGATCTTGAATACCTCGACATCTAACATCATTCCCAGAGAAGGGTGTATTGGACATTTTACTTTGAATACTATATTCACAAGTATGTAAGATTTGAAATTTTAGACATTCTAAGTTTCATATCTTACTAGTCCATTGATCTCATCAACAAACATATGTCCAAACTTGATGCCAGATCATCGTCAAATGATCTTCATCCTCCTATTGATCTTTTAAGGTTCAATTTTCAGTATTAGAAATCTTAATGAACCATTCATTAATTTTCTAATTTTGTGGAGTCCACTAGATGTTAGATTACTATCTGAAATATATCCATCATAACTCTTTATGATAGGTTTATTCCAGAATTCATGTTTATTTCCAACATTTAGAAACAAACAATGAGTATATTCTAATATCTAGGTCATAGAGACATTCTCTAAGACTAAGGATTGTCCCACTGACAATATGAAGTCCATTTATCCAATAGAGATTGTTGCAACAATTGCATCAATATCCATGTGGATAACTATAAACCTTAAGATCAAATTTTCCGATCTTCTAAAACATATGCAACAATTGCAAGTGTCATTAGTAGAATGAGATACAATTATGAGACTTTAATCTTATCTTATAAGAAAGTCAATGTAGATTATTCTGGTGCTCTATCCGAGTCCTTCTCTAAGGATTCTAGACAGACTTGATAGTCATACTATCAACACACCAACTTATTGCAGTATTGGTATTCATCCAACTCTTTGGATGTCATATGGAAGTCACAGAAGTAGGTCAACTCTTTGACTTTCCTTCTTACTCGGGTCCGACCCATGCTTCCACTACGCTCTCTTCATCTATAAATAACCATTGCTTAAGACTAAGGATCTCTTATGTTAAATTCAAAAGAATTCAATGTAAGAGCATTTCAACATTTATACGTGCTTCATTAAATTCATACAATATGAATATTATGAAGCTTCATGAATGATTAGAGTATAGACAGTAGAATGATGACATTCATCATGTCTACATCCATCTAGACTCTTAAAACATTGATTCAGGTAGGTATTCAAATATTTTGAATACATCATCTCTTATAGAGCTACATTTTGCATGATGCAGTGAACCATGTCGTTCATGATAAATGTCAAAAGCACATATGTATGCCAGAATATCTTCTTAGATTATATAGGGATTATTCGACAATTACGATCACCATCGACATGTCACTTCCAAAGTACATTTGGTGATTGATCAAGACTATAGAGACATACAAACCCCTGAGGTGATGTCTTATCATCTTATTTTATTGTCATTCCTCATTATGCTGAGGAAATATGCACATTGCAACCACATACATTATGTGTCCAACTGCAAGTACAATATCTGGATCATGAGTCCAATCCATGATATTTTACTGGTTGTTATTGAGTATAATATTGAATGGGTTTAATGAAGGATTATCTGAAACAAGAAATTTGCATAAGGGTATATATATTATATATATACATATTTTACTTTAATTTAGGAGTTTTTATATCAAAGTTGTCTTGCCTTGTCAACACTGAAAGTTCATTCCCTTAATCACTTTCAATGTAAGAGATATACCTACCATTATATCTCAAGCAAGATCTGGGATCTCCTTCCTTATCTTTGCCACATCCCAATAATATGAGAACCTGCAACTCGGATAAAAAGAAGCGGGAACACATTCCGCCTTGCAAGTCCAACTTGCATCTCCCAATTCGGTCTTTAACACTCGGGCCCCCCACCCCTAAGGTGATGTTGACCCGTCAGTAATTAAACCAACCGTCAACAGGCTTAATAATTGCTATACGCAATCTAATATCGCCCTAATAATATGAGGACCCGATATTGGGGTCACTACGTGTACGGCCTTACTCTTTCGAGAAGCGAATAGCCCGATCCAAATGGATTGTATGCAGGAGCTGTCTCTTTGGACAGGCGTCTCCTACATACAATATCTGGCGACGGAACCCTTCGCCTTGACGGGAGATCATGGATGTCACTTATGTGATCCTCCATATCATATTCAAATTCTAATTAATCATTATGAATCATATTCATTATGATTAATTCTTCCAAGGGAAGTAACAACTCTATTCATAATAGAGTGTTAATTTTAAGGGATTTTTACACCCATAACCCTGAGTAATTTCGCAATAACATTCATAACCATGCATAATTGCGAATTACGTTCAGAACCCTGAATAAGTGTGCCGTCTTACACCTCTAACCTTCCGTTACTTTACTATGTTAACTCAACCAGATGATTGAGTTAATCTAACCAACAAATGATCTAACGGCTGAAATTTAATCTAAATAAAAAAACATGTATGTTGTCTCTTTCTCGGTCGCAGGGGCACAGGGGGGTCACGTTCGGGAAGGACGGGAGGGAGCTTCGCGGTCTTCGGAGCTTCACTGCATGGAGTGGGGGGGGAGGGGGCGTTCGGTCGCGAGCAGGGGGGTGTTACGGTCGGTCGCAGGGGGAGCTGGGTCGGTCGTAGGGGCCCGGGGGGGGGGTCGGTCGCGGGGGCTCTGGGTCGATCGCATGGACCCGGAAAAGGGGGTACGGTCGGTCACAGAGGGGAGCTGGGTTGATCGCAGGGGCCCAGGGTGGGGGGGGGCTGGGTCGGTCGCAGACTCGCAGGGGCCCGGGGGGGCTCGCGAGGCTCAACAGAGCCTTCAGCGACGCGGTAGTGGCGGACTTCGTGTGGGAGGCCAAGCTGCCGGGGAACTACGCGTACCTACTCGAGAAGGGTGCGGTGGAGGATGGCGATATGGGGAAGAAGGAGATCTACGCGCTCCTCTGCTGCCCCAATCCCTTCGATGGGGGTTCTAAGGTTTGTGGATTTCCTTTTTTTTCGATGCATGCCGAGAAAAGTTGGAATCTTGATTGCTCTTTCCTCGATCTTGTTGGTGGTGGAGATCGGAAGATTTGTGGGTTTTCGTTTTTTTTTTTCGATTCTGGTTGAGAAAGCTGGGATCTTGGTGATGGGTCGTTCAGGATTTTGTGAGGGGGCGGAGATTAGGAAGTTGGACGATTTAATTTCAGGGTTCTTCTTGGTCGGTGGGGTCCTTAATGATCGGAATTTCCATTTTTTACACACCTTAGTTTGACTTGAATATCATTCTTCCTGAATTAGACGGCATTTGTTCCTATTTCACGGTGGTGGAGCTCGGCGGAGCGCCAGACACATGGTTTGCAGGGGAGGCTGAGGTGGTGCTCGACAGGGGGAGAGGGGAGTTTAGATGGCATGTTTTCCAAATAAGATGGATATCAGAGGTAGTTTTGTAATTTTTAACGGAACCCGTCAAAAATAACGTGCATTCCAAACGGAACTTGACATAGGGTTATATCATGTAAGAGTTAACCATTACTCGGGATTTCTCATGTAATTCGCGATTATGCAGGGTTATGAATGTTATTGCGAAATTACTCATGGTTATGGGTGTAAAAATTCCTAATTTTAATTGGATTCCAATTAATCTAATCATATTAAATTAATGATCCAATTAATATCCAACAAATAATTTTTAATTGTTACTTGAAATATGGTATTATCTCAAGTACATATTATTTCGAATTTTAATAATTAGAAAATACATCATGATCTCTCAGGCATCATTCGTTCCCTACCCGTTGTCATGGCCAGTACCGGTGGGAGTGGGACGGACCGCAACCGGTGCGACCCACTACCCCAGCGATCCCCGACTAGACACCATATCCGCCTCGGAAAAAAGCAATGCCGAGTCAATCACTTTGTACTTGAGACGATCATCGGTTTTTCAACCGAAATTATACCATATAATATTTATCAAAATCATTTTGATAATATTATAAGGCGATTTGCTAAACAAATCCCCAATCCTATTCAAGCAACAAGGTTTTGCATGTAAAAGTTATCCTACAACTATTGTAGGATAAACTAGAGTTTTCATGAAAACAATGTTTGTTGGAAATTTCATATTAACCAATTGTGTTCAAGATCAACTATCTTATCATTTTGGTTAATGTAATGTCATTTAAGGAAATAATTATCATTTTTAAATATTTCACAAATATTTATCAATAATCATTTCAGAAAATTAGCAATTAATTTTCATTAATTTATTTGAATGACAATCACAAGGTTCATGACAATGATGCAATTTCCTGCAGTGACCCTCACTAACTAAAAATAGCATATCTCATTCATTTTAAATCCAAATTAAGCAAAATCAATTTTCAGATATTGATAACTTGATTTAAAAACGAAACCATTGATAAACACGCATTTCCAGGCGTTTTAAAATTGTAATTAACATCTTAATTGCGTCTCTAATCGCCATCCCCGAAATAGTGGATATATGGTCAATAAAACGCTCATATCTGGAGCAAACAGAATCCAAATTACGCAAACTCAAATCCTACTGTTTCCTTAATTAATGGGAAACATTATCCAATTTAAAATTTCGTGTTTAAACATTTTAAACAGGGCCGGAATTTTATCACAAGACAGGGCTGCGAAAATTGAAATGCTAAAATCTTCACGAACCCAAACGAGCCCGAATCTTCGTAGGTTCATGGATCTAATCCAAAACCTTCGACAACCTGGCTCTGATACAACTTGAAGGATACAGGAAAAATCCTCAAGCGCATCACGGAAGCGTCATGATCGCATCGGATGCGATCGGGACCGACTAGTCACACTAGTTGCTCGATGCAGCGGAAATTAAAAAAAATTTTATGTGACGAAACCACATGATCCAAGAACACTTCTCGGATCGTTTCGTCTAAACCACAAACAAGTAATAGGATTACCTTTGAGGCGTGGTTGCGATCGAGTCTCTAAACAAAGAGACCTCCTGTCTCAAGTCCGATCCAACGGAGGAGACGTTTGCGAGCGCGTGGATGAGACGCGTGCTTCTCGCAATCTATGTTGATGATCCAAGCCACGGATCTCCTGATCTCGACAAACGAGATACGCCGTCTTCTTCACAAGCAAGGCATGCCGAAGTAGATGGAGATCCACGAGCAAACGATCGGGCAGCATAACGACGACGCTGCGGCGATGGAGGATCTCTCTAGGGCATCCATAGTGGATGTCCACATGAGAGATAGAGAGAATGGGCGTGTAGAGAGAAAGAGAGAGAGCATTCATTGATGTCAAGTGTCTTGAAGAGCAAGGGGTGCCTCTTCTTATATAGGGTTTTGGGAGTCCATGGATCCCAATCCATGGACAACACACAATCAACGGATGAGATTGATTGTGTCCCTTTCAACAGCTAGGATTGTTTTTGGTGAAACACAACAAGTGATTTAATTCAAATTAATTATCATTGATAAATCAATATAATTAATCTCAAATTAAATCACTTTTGACTAGAGATAGGATAATGAGAAGAATTAACCAATCCCCTAAAATAAGGGGACGGCTACCATCATCTCATGAGATCTCAATATCTCATGAGATCTCATTATCTCATGAGATCTCATTATTTCATGATTATATCATGATCTCTTGTCGATAATATTTTCACCAAAAATAATTCCAAATTATCTTATGGAAAATATCAACCATGCCATTGAAATTATGTGAATCTCATTCACAACCCAAAACTAAATGTAATTATATTTTCAATTAATTGTTCAATTTAAATCCAATTCACATTAACAATTAATCAACAAATATAAATTACAATATGCTCTCTCCAATATATTATAAATCACATTTATAATATATATATATGATTAATATGGATTGTGCTATTCACATTATTTATATCCATGATAATTAAATCATATTTAATCATATTGGATCTCCTTTTTCATGTGCCCAAATAACATGAATCACATTCACATTATTCATATCTTTAATAATGAAATCACATTTAATTATCTCAGATAACTCTCCTTATAATATGAATCAAATTCAAATTATCCATGATAATTAAATCATATTTAATTATCAATTTTCTCGATGCCTGGATACATATATCAACAATGAAATTATCCATGAACTCTTTCAAGGATAATGCGCTTTCTCTGCGGATACTTGGAGATAAGGACAGGGCGATTGTATTATTTCACATATAGTGACTTGGAAATTGAGATCACATCTTAAATCCAGATCTCGAGCCTCCAATAGATGCTTTATTAAATCAAGACCGCAAATCTAATCTTCTCATTGCATCTGAATCACATTCAGATCAATGTCCAACATTTGGACCAAGATCAGATTACTTCTCTACTAAGAGGAGTCACTAAAATCCAGACCCGTTTCATCACTCCCTAGGAATGGAAGCGTCATGGTTATACAATCGTTTATGATCACATCACCCTCAGGTATTCGCAATACATGTACATCCTGTATACTGGAAGACTCAGAATAAACCCGAAGTATTAGATCAACTTTATACTGTCTACTTCAGGGTTTTGTCAGTAAGTTTCTCATTTGATCATTGTGAGTTGGTATCGATCATATACTTTCCAAAAGCATATATCATATACTTCGCCGTAGGTCTTGATCATATTCATTATGATTAATTCTTCGAAGGGAAATAACAACTCTATTCATAATAGAATCTTTTAATTTTAATTGGATTCCAATTAATCTAATCATATTAAATTAATGATCCAATTAATATCCAACAAATAATTTTTAATTGTTACTTGAAATATGGTATTATCTCAAATACGTATTATTTCGAATTTTAATAATTAGAAAATACATTATGATCTCTCAGGCATCATTCGTTCCCTACCCGCTGTCATGGCCAGTACCGACGGGAGTGGGACGGACCGCAACCGGTGCGACCCGCTACCCCAGCGATCCCCGACTAGACACCATATCCGCCTCGGGAAAAAGCAATGCCGAGTCAATCACTTTGTACTTGAGATGATAATCGGTTTTTCAACCGAAATTATACAATATAATATTCATCAAAACCATTTTGATAATATTATAAGGAGATTTGCTAAACAAATCCCCAATCCTATTCAAGCAACAAGGTTTTGCATGTAAGAAGTTGTCATACAACTATTGTAGGATAAACTAGAGTTTTCATGAAAACAATGTTTGTTGGAAATTTCATATTAACCAATTGTGATCAAGATCAACTATCTTATCATTTTGGTTAATGCGATGTCATTTAAGGAAACAATTATCATCTTTAAATATTTCACAAATATTTATCAATAATCATTTCAGAAAATTAGCAATTAATTTTCATTAATTTATTTGAATGACAATCACAAGGTTCATGACAATGATGTAATTTCCAGCAGTGACCCTCACTAACTAAAAATAGCATATCTCATTCATTTTAAATCAAAATTAAGCAAAATTAATTTCAGAGATTGATAACTTGATTTAAAAATGAAACCATGTAATAAACACGCATTTCCAGGCATTTTAAAACCGTAATTAACATCTTAATTACGTCTCTAATCGCCATCCCCGAAACAGTGGATATATGGTCAATAAAACGATCATATCTTGAGCAAACGGAATCCAAATTACGCAAACTCAAATCCTACTGTTTCCTTAAATAATGAGAAACATTATCCAATTTAAAATTTCGTATTTTAACATTTTAAACATGGCTGAAATTTTATCACAAGACAGGGCTGCGAAAATTGAAATGCTAAAATCTTCACGAACCCTAACGAGCTCGAATCTTCGTAGGTTCATGGATCTAATCCAAAACCTTCGACAACCTAGCTCTGATACCACTTGAAGGATACGTGATTAATCCTCAAGCGCATCACGGAAGCGTGATGATCGCATCGGATGCGATCGGGAGCGACTAGTTACACTAGTTGCTCGATGCAGCGGAAATTAAAAAAATTTTTATGTGATGAAACCACATGATCCAAGTACACTTCTCGGATCGTTTCGTCTAAACCACAAACAAGTAATAGGATTACCTCTTGAAGCGTGGTTGCGATCGAGTCTCTAAACAAAGAGACCTCCTGTTTCAAGTCTGATCCGACGGAGGAGACGCTTGCGAGCGCGTGGATGAGACGCGTGCTTCTCGCAATCCATGTTGATGATCCAAGCCACGGATCTCCTGATCTCGACAAACGAGATACGTCGTCTTCTTCACAAGCAAGGCATGCCGAAGTAGATGGAGATCCACGAGCAAACGATTGGGCAGCATAACGACAATGCTGCGGCGATGGAGGATCTCTCTAGGGCATCCATAGTGGACGGCCACATGAGAGATAGAGAGAATGGACGTGTAGAGAGAAAGAGAGAGAGAGAACATTCGTTGATGTCAAGTGTCTTGAAGAGCAAGGGGTGACTCTTCTTATATTGGGGTTTGAGAGTCCATGGATCCCAATCCATGGACAACACACAATCAACGGATGAGATTGATTGTGTCCCTTTTAACGGCTTGGATTGTTGTTGGTGAAACACAACAACAAGTGATTTAATTCAAATTAATTATCATTGATAAATCAATATAATTAATCTCGAATTAAATCACTTTTGACTAGAGATAGGATAATGAGAAGACTAAACCAATCCCCTAAATAAGGGGACGTCTACCATCATCTCATGAGATCTCAATATATCATGAGATCTTATTAGTTCATGAGATCTCATTATCACATGATTATATCATGATCTCTTGTCGATAATATTTTCACCAAAAAATAATTCCAAATTATCTTATGGAAAATATCAACCATGCCACTGAAATTATGTGAATCTCATTCACAACCCAAAACTAAATGTAATTATATTTTCAATTAATTGTTCAATGTAAATGCAATTCACATTAACAATTAATCAACAAATATTAATCACAATATGCTCTCTCTAATATATTATAAATCACATTTATAATATATATATGATTAATATGGACAGTGCTATCCACATTATCCATATCCATGATAATTAAATCATATTTAATCATATTGGATCTCCTTTTCTCATGTGCCCAAATAACATGAATCACATTCATATTATTCATATCTTTAATAATGAAATCACATTTAATTATCTCGGATATCTCTCCTTATATTATGAATCAAATTTATATTATCCATGATAATTAAATCATATTTAATTATCAATTTTCTCGATGCCTGGATACATATATCAACAATGAAATTATCCATGAACTTTTTCAAGGATGCTTTCTCTGCGGATACTTGGAGATAAGGACAAGGCGATTGTATTGTTCCACATATAGTGACTTGGATATTGCGATCACATCTCAAATCCAGATCTCGGGCCTCCCATAGATGCTTGATTAAATCAAGACCGCAAATCTAATCTTCTCATTGCATCTGAATCACATTCAGATCAATGTCCACCATCTGGACCAAGATCAGATTACTTCTCTACTGAGTGGAGTCACTAAAATCCAGACCCGTTTCATCACTCCCTCGGAATGGAAGTGTCATGGTTATACAATCATTTATGATCACATCACCCTCAGGTATTCCCAATACCTGTACATCCTGCATACTGGAAGACTCAGAATAAACCCGAAGTATTAGATCAACTTTATACTGTCTACTTCAGGGTTTTATCAGTAAGTTTCTCATTTGATCATTGGAGGTTGGTATCGATCATATACTTTCCAAAAGCATATATCATACCTAGGTCTTGATCATATACTTTCCAAAAGTATATATCAAACGTACAAATTCAGTCAAGCTTCCAAAGCGAGACGACTGTGTGTAAGGAGTTTGATTCTTCCCGATATCTCATGAGTGAGCTCATGTCTTCCGGTTCAGTAAATGAACCTGTATGATCCCTTTGAGAGATCGTATTACTCATATGCCCTTATATGCACACCAGCGCGCCGGTGTATAGACCTTGGTTAGGTCATCAACCTATTGATCTGCCAAATGTACATACTCAGACATATAGTAACACATCTGTCTCCGGTCAGAGGATGCGTGCCTGTATCGTGACAACATACGATATAGGACTTTGGTTATCTCGATCTCGTCGAGTCAACTCTTTGACCTAACTAATCTGACACCTCCGAATCTCTATTCCTATGCAGAGGACCTGCATCAAGAGGTCGGTCAGATATCAGCCTATGTGAGAAAGGATTGCCATCTCCTACTCAGGCTGGAGATCATCTCTTAGCAATCATTTGACGGTGCTTGATGAGTCCTCAATCTAACCCTTTAGATATTCATCCAAGCACCAGCCTCTATAATTCAATTATTGAATCAACAGCTGTCTGATTATTAAGATGGTCATAGTACATAACCCTAATTGTACTAAGGGGCCTATTATGCAAATTATTTATTCTTCATTTCAGATCAGGGAATGATATTTGCAATAACATTTATTGCATAATGGCTCGTCGTGGGCTCGCATGTCCAACAATAACATGCCACCTATAGGAGAAAAGTACATAATAGACTCAAAGACCGTGACATCATCACTAACATAATATTTGCGTCCCACAGAATCAAAACAATGATACCCCTTTTTGGTATGAGAATAACCAAGAAAAGCACATTTGACAGCTCTAGGTGAGAGCTTGTCACGACCATGTGTTGAATTGTGAACAAAAGCCACATATCCAAAAACCTGGGAGTCAAAGAAAACATGTCCTTCTTAGGAAATGAAACCGAGAAGGGAACCTTTTCTCCAAGCATAGTAGATGGCATGCGGTTCACTAAGTAGCATGCAGTGAGAACTGCATCTCCCCAGAACGAGTGAGGAGCACGACTTTGAATCAGAAGGGTCCTAGTGACATCAAGAAGAAGACGGTATTTGCGTTCAGCAACACCATTCTGCTGAGAAGTATATGCACACGAGGTTTGATGAACAATACCAAGAGATTTGGGAAATTCTGATAATTGTAATGTGGAAAACTCCAATGCATTATCCGTACGAATAAATTTTACATTAGCAGAGAATATATTTTTGACCTCAAGAAGGAAATTTTTAATGATAAGGCCAGCTTTTGACTTTTGTTTTAGCAAGAAGACTCAAGAAAGTCTAGAATAATCATCCGCAACAACCATATAAAAACGATGTCCCTGGTGATCAGGACCACGAGTAGGACCCCAAATGTCAAAATGAAACAACTCAAAAGACTGACTACTGCAACGACCCTGACGACCGATGATGTTTTCCAAGTTGACAGGCTTCATAGTCCAAGTTAGTACGAGTAGATATCTGTGGTAGAATATGATAAAGCTTCTAAATAGGGAGATGTCCAAAACGAAGGTGCCACATGAAAGGTGACACATGAAGAAGAAGTAGCGACCCCAATAGTTGGTGGAATGATAAGCTTGTATAATCCCCGCTGTTCACGACCACACCCAATCACCTTGCCCGTTAGTATGTCCTGAAACACAAGAGAGGATGAGTCAAATATAGCGCGATAGTGTAAATCCTTTGTAATTTGACTAATTGACAATTGATTCATCTGAAAGTTTGGAGTGCGTAAAACGTTCTGCTGATGCATAGATGGAGTCAGAACAATCTCCCCTTGACCAATAATAGGAAGACGAACACCATTAGCAATCACCATTAATCTACTAGACGGGATAAACTTGTAAGATCTGAATTGTGTTCTATCTCCACACATATGGTGTGATGCGCCTGAATCCATAATCCAGTCAGTTAAATCTGTACCGCTACAACTGGTTAGGGTATAAGTAATACCTGAGGAACTAGAGGTGGCTCTAGCAGTAGCTGCCGCATTAGAAGGACTTGCAGCAGGAACAATGGGATTGGCCATCATCTCACGAAGTCTGGAAACGATATCATCTAGGCATGCGTCCTGTGTAGGTGCATAAGTAGGCTTAGTCTGCTCAGCAACCCTAGCAGACACAGGATAGCCATTCTTCTGAAAACATGTCTCCTCTGAATGTCTAGGATGATGACAATGAGAACAAGGACCACGCTGACGTCCTCCTCCTCGACCCCGGGGTCCACGCCCTCGAAACTGGGAACTCCCCCCTCTGCCCCTAGACACTGCCATAGTTGTAGGGGGCTGGGTCACAGAAGTAGATGTAGTAGTAATCCTGCTCTGTCTCTTGTATACCTCCATTGGAGGTATCGTTTCGCCGGTTAGGAGTTGAGTACGTGCTGCATCATACTCTGAATCAAGAAATGAAAGGAAAACTCCTGTCATAGTAGCATTGCGATACTGCTGCTGCTGCTCAGTATCTGTAGTAATAGGCACAAAGCTATGTAATCGCTCAATCATGCCTCGAAGATGAGAGAAGTGATGATGAAGTGGTCGACCATTTTGTTTGGTCGAGAAAATGTCGAACTGCAACTGAAGGATCTTGCTCTCATTCTTTGTCTGCCCATATGTGGCAGCCAAGATGCCCCACATAGCTTTTGCGATGGGCTGGCTGACGATATCATGGGCAATCTCCGTGGTGAGCGTCTCGGAAAGCAAAATGCGAGCGTATGCATCATCTTGCTTCCACGAAGCATTAGCCCCTGTTTTGTATGCTGGTTTTGTTTACGTCAGAATGTGCTCTTTGTTGTGACACTGCATAAGAGTGTGAAACTGCATGGACCATAATTCATAGTTGGTCCCATCCATCTTAACGATGAGAGCCGGACCTTTGAAGGCACCAGAAGATGAAAAAAATCACTTTTGATATCTGACATCGCACCAATAAGGAGAACCACGGACAACAGAGGGTTGAATCAAGGGTGTCTACACAGTCATAAATAAGAGTGGTTGTATCTATAGACTCATACAACCATCCTTAGTGATTGGTTTTAAGGTTTAGTTCCTTAAACAATTATTTATATGAGCAAAATTACTCTGTCCAATCCAAAATCATGCCTGCAGGGAATAAATGCACGTAAACCACACCTGGATCATCGGAGGATGGTTACGACGCGCAGGGGGAAGGCTGAAGTTCCCTGCGTATTGCTAGCCGGTGATGGGAGTGTACTTCGTGCAATGCAAACACCCTAGTTGGTCAGAGAATCGACTCGGCCAACATCCCTGTGACGTGCGGCGGCGCGAGAATACCCCTGGAGGGTTCACAGAGGGCCTGTCGGCATGGTGGGAGGAGCGGGAGCCCCAGGCGGAGGCCTCGCGGGGCGCGCGTGGCACGCGTGACCTCCTGGCGAGGTGCGGGACCCCCTGACAGAGTGCGCAGGACCTCCTGGCGAGGCGCGAGACCCCTTGGCGAGGTGCGGGGAGGGCGTGTGACATCCTGACGGCGACGCGTGAGGCGTGTAGTCACTGTTGTTAGCGGCGACGGGAGGGGAGAGGCGGGGGGAGGGGGTAGGGTTAGGGTTTTGGGGTGGGATATGGGAACCCTGGTCTAGGACCGTTGCTCTGATACCATGTTGGAAGAAAAGTTTATTTCATATAATAGAAGAGACCCTAGGGCTCTCTTATATAGGAGAAAAGCCCTGGGTTAATTACAGAGAAGTACATGAAAGAAATATAAATGAGAATAAAACAAATCTGAGATATAATTATCTCAACATATACCAAAGAAACATTCTCATTAATCATTATATACATTTTTGAATCAAATGACTCATCTCAATGCCATCCACTATCTTTCATGAACAAAACATGTGTTATAAGTGTGCTTAACTCAACTATTTTGATTCCAATTCCAATCTTTATTGATATAATACCAATCAACATTAACAACGATTTGTTCTATATGACTGATATATGCGATATAAGGGTCATAGATGATTTGTATGTGTCTTCTAAGTGTATATTTGTAAGTTATTTAATGTTATAAGAACTTGGATTAAATCTATTTCCAATATCTATAAGTCAACGATCAACATTAATAATGATATGTTCGATATGACCGATACATGCGATATATGGGGTATAAATGACCGATATGGATGATATCAACGTGTATTTGTAGGTCATTTGTTGTTTTAATATCTTTGATGATCTTAATTTCTGAAAAAACGGCAAAAAATAGCCTTTTTGAGTTATTTCCGACATTTCTACCGATATCGTCGATATATCCCGATATATTCTTTTCCAGTTTTCCGGACGAACCGATACTATATCGATATTTCCTACCTTGCTTTTCACTCATAGTTTTTGTAGCATCACATCTTTCTATTTCATCCCTTCATACATTATCTCTTTTTGACATTTTCCCTTCTTGCATTGCTATTATGTTTTTGTGTTTCCATATGTAATGTGGTTGTTTTATTATTAGAAAGACAACAAAGATATGAAGAGTGGTTTTATGATCACATAATTGTGAAATTTGCTTACAAAGAAAAAATTTCTTTCAACCGTTTCTTATCTATGAAGTTTTGAACTAAGATGTCTCAATTCACAGCTCCACAAATGATTGGATTGATGGGAAATTCGTATTCTGGCTCTGGAGGACCTCTATCACAGGGTCAAGTCCAAGCTGGAAATAATCCTTTAAATCCTATGGGAATGTTAAATGATATAGGTTCCAATGATAGCTCTCCTTTTGACATCAATGATTTCCCTCAGTTGGCAGGGCGGCCAAACTCTGCTGGAGGACACCAAGGCCAATTAGGTATTTGAATATTTTCATGTTGGTGGATATTACTTTTCAAAAATAGATGGTGGATATTATGCATCAAGCAGTTCTAATGACTATGTAGTGATGAATATGCAGTTTCATTGCGAAAGCCAGGCATGGGTGTCAATTCCATTGTTCAGCAGAATCAAGAATTTAGTATTCAAAATGAAGACTTTCCTGCTTTGCCTGGATATAAAGGTTATAGTCTGTTTTCTCTGCTTGATGTTTGATAGAATTGGCATTTTTTTATTCATCCTAGCTCTTAGATTTGAATTATTTCTTAATTGTTTCTTCTCTTAGGGAAGTGGAGACATTGAGTCGTTGAGTGTGTTAATTGCCAATTGTCGAAAGGCTTATATCTAGTCATCTTCAACATCTTCAACTTATGACGGACATGCTTATTGCAATTTGGCTTTAAAACATCTGTATTGGGGTTGGATTTGATTGGTTTTTTATTATTGGGGTTAAAATCATTGAGCCTCTCAGCATTTTTTTGCCACCTGTAAAAGCCTATTGAACAGGTTCATATTGGTCATTTAACTCTGGTGGGATATGAGATGCATGTACAGCCAGCCAACTTAGTCCTTTGGTTGTAAGCGTAACCCTTGTGAAAATGAGTTGACATTTAGGAGGTACAAGGAATTATCTAGCTTTGTTGGAATGCCACAAGAAAATGTTGTTATGTTGGGAGCGAAATATAGTTAGCTCCTTACATTCTAAAATTCTGACCTAATATTCTGATCTGTTTTCCAGATTCTTGCAATCATAGGATGACTTGACAATGTGAATTTTTTCAGAAAGGCCTTCAACTTTCAAATTTGTGGGAATGTATGAAAATTAGGAATAATTCTTGAAAGTTTATTGTTTAAATTTATTGGAATCACCAAGATGTCACAAAGGTAGCTCAATCTGAGATGAGTTTTTCAAAGCAAAAGATGTCCAATGCAATTCGACATTTCGATGCACGATATTAGATGATTAATGCCATGTAGTCCAAAACATGATTTTTTGGAACCCTAAAACATGGACACAAAATAGGAGTCCAGAGTAGGAGTCATTTTCTAGGGAGAGGTGATATAACCTTGGATCCTTGTGGCTTGATGAAACAGTTTCAGGGTCCCCTATGATCCAACCTCTAGCTGATTTGATTTGAATTTCCCTCTAGTGAGATCAGTGAGTTACGAGTACATAAGAGGGGGAATCGCTAGTGTTCGCAATATAGTAAAGCAATAGGAGAAGTCTGGTCAATGGGTGGATTTTTCAAGTTCTCGGTTCTTTTGATTTTATTAGTTTTTTGCAAATAAATACGTCTGAGCTGAGTTTTCGAAGCGAGCGAGTTTGAGTTAGTCTAAACGTGGTTTCCAAGGGTCCGATTCTTCCAATTAGTTGTAGTCTTTGTTTTTCTAGTCTTGAGATTGTTTACTACCTTAGTATTCAATAACACCATTGTGAAATTCATACCCATGTCTCGTTGCTCTAACCATCCCATGAGCAATATCCCGAGAGTTATCCTTACAATCATGGCCATTGTCCTTCACCTCAACCTGTGCACTTTGTTTTTTCAACCTCCATCTCACTACTTACCTTTCCTTCCGGAATCAGTGACACAACCCTAGAACTTATAGGACGTCATGGGCTTCATAGATGGCAACCGAAGAGAGATAACCACCATTATTCCTCCCTCTCGTACCCCTACAATCGAAGCCATTGTTGGAGCAAGATCCTTCTTCTTGCAAGATCCTTCAGAAAAGCATGAGGGTGATTGTGATGGACGATGGATGGCTGATAGTGGTCTCTTCAAAGAAGGTTCGGGATTGGAGAGAGCATCATGGCAGCAAGATGATAGTGCATAGGTCGAAGCCACCGATATTCTCGTGGCATTCATCTCGGCATGGCTCGACGCGTGGCAAGATGGATGGATGTTTCAAATGCAGGGAGACTGATCACTTCGCTTATGTTTGCCACAATGTGATTACATGTTCTACTTGCGGAGGAACCGAAGACCCTAGTAGTGTATGCCTTCGAAGCAATTCGACCTTGGGCACACGTCAATTGGGGAGAGGACCATAACAATAGGTAGGGGCTCTAAGTTGACCGTTGGATGGGATCCTAGTGGGCATGTGCACTCACTAGGAGGACTGTCTTCAGGCATCAATTTTAGACATTGGAACCAAGATCGGACCTTCCTTCGATGGAGATGTGGTTCTTGTGGAAGACTCGTTGGTATGTGCTTGAGGACTCTGAGAACTAGGTGCAATTGCCAATGAAAGTTCAGAAGTCGGCGTCCCAAGGGGGAGGGATTGGTTGCTTGCGACAACCCACGTTTCATGATGGTGCTTTGCATACCCTTTTTTACAGGTCCTTATGTTGAGGGGTTTGCCCCTCTAGGCGAGAGACTTCAGTACGGTGGAGAACATGATGGCAAAATATGGGAAGGTTATTTCCATATGTAACAACGTCCTTTCAAGGGGATTGGATTTGAATGTAAGGGTGGAAATGGCGTCTAGAAGTGAGTAGATCCCCCTAGAAGTGCGCCTAAAAATTGGAAGGATTGTCTTTCGCGTGGTGGTGAAGCTTGCACCGTCGCGGGTGGTGGCGTCGAAGAAGATCAACCATATGGAGCTGAGCTCCAGTGGAAGTAGAGGGGGCATGTCCATTACGTTTCCCCCACTACTTTCGTGTGAAGGGGTGCAAGATCTTTTCTTCGAGGGATCCAGCTCTTTCAAGTATATTCCACAAATGGAGTGTAAATGGGGCCTTTTCTCAGATCCCGAACATTCTGCTTTCGGCTCAGAGCACCCTAACTTGGATGCACCCCTACGTATTTGAGTGCTCCCTCTAGGATGGATCTTTTGAGGAGTCATTCCCTCGACCCGATTATGCTCCAGACCTCCTGTATCAGATGAGAAAGTTGAATGCAATACACGACCCTTTGAGGCCTTCTTCAGTGGTTTCATCCCGTTTCGTAGTGAGTAGGGTTCCATGTAAAATCCCGGTTCCTTTAATGTTTATTTTATTATCTCTGATTATGCTTCTGTATTTCATATTTCTAGCATGGTATCAGAGCGGGTTCGATCCTCGAGGATTTTATGTTCATTCATTACTATATTCGAGATTCGATTTTTGGAGATTTATTCGTGAAGATCTTTTATGAAGTTCATGTTCATGATTGCTCAAGATCAAGCTCTAGGGTTCCACGTTTTTTGATGGAACCTTAATTCTGCGCAGTTGCTGCTGAAGCCGACGCGATCAGATCGGCAACCTCCAGGATCCGTTTGGGATCATAGAACCCTAGTTCTCCAGCTTGATCCTTGGCATGCACAACTCCAACTAGCGTACTCTCCGAAGCCTCACGCACTCCAGGCGGTGCCGCCTCCTCCCAGGCGGCGCTCGATCTTCAAGTGACGTCGATGGCGACATTCCTCACCGCCATCTTCCCATTTCCAGATGGCATTGCCTACAGCTAAGCCCCCTCCAGTATCTTCCAAGGGGTAGCGATCCCTCCCACCAAATCGCGACCTTCAGGCAATAAGCGAAGGCGCCGCTTCGCAAACCCTCAAGGCGGAGCCCCATCCAATCGCAACTCCAAGCGGTGGCCTCCTCTCCCCCCTCGATGCCACACCAACCATGCTGCACTGCCTCGAGCTCCAATGGCTCCGTGTCACGCCTCATTACACGAGGCTTCCGCCTCTAGCTTGCGGCGACATCCAGGCAGAGGCGGTGACATGAGATTACCTCTAGGCGGAGGCGCATCAACTCCACGCCTCCATCCATCTCCTTCTCGTGCGTACCTCTAGGCGAGGTCCTCGTTGGCGGCTCTCAATATCGAACCCCATCGGGGAGCACCCTTCGAGAGAACGGTTCCCAAGTGGGAACCCTAAATGAGCAACAACCTGTTAAAAATTTGAAGCCGTGAGTATATTAAGCCCAGTTTGGTTGCATCTTAAAAAAAGGGAGGGGTTGTTGTTTTGGCCCAGTGGGCAGAAAAGGGGAGGAAAAACCGAAAAAAATGAATGAACAACTTATTAAAAAAAGAAAGCGGGCTATTAAAAAATTGGAGTAACTGAAGAAAAAAAGATGATTTGAAAAGAAAAGCCGAAAAAATGTTACTGGCTTATGTGATATTTTGTTTGCCCATTTTCTTGTCTTCTCCCAATTTGTCGACGTCTTTGTTTTCCGACAAGTATGGGAGAAAGGGGAAGTATTGTGTAGAGTTCTACATGCCAGTTTTTCAGATTCTCCAGATTCCAGGCCATCTAGATTTCAGACTCTACAGGGATTTTCAGATTTCAGACTCGGCGATCAGATTTCGAGTCTTCAGTTTGATGTGCACATGTTTGCCATCATTTGTGTGGTCCTCATCTTTATTTTTGCTCTCAGAGTTTTCATGTGATCCATAGGGACTCCAGAGTAGAGATCCCATTCCATATGCCATGTGGCTAGGGTTTTCATGTGACTTCATAGAGACTCTATAGTAGAGATCCATTCTCTGAGCCAGTATGGGAGAGACCCAGTTCTCTGACGAGGAGACTTTTCAGACTCCATTCTCCAGCGATCGTGGACTTCGATGAGGATGTTTCCACGAGTTTTTCAGTTTGACCCTTTAGAGGTGGAGCAGTTATCCATATAATTCAGTCGCCTACATGTGGCGGACCAAAGTACTTTGACGAGGAGACTCCTTTCAGTTTCAATGACTCTGGCAGGCGCAGTACGGAGCACTTGTTCTCCGACGAGGAGAACTGGTTTGACTCGCACTCTAGCCCGTGTGTTCCTCCTCATCTGCATGACATGAGAAGCAACGTCATCGACAACAACCGACAATTGTGTTTGTATTTAGTTGATATTGTCCGTAGTGTCTTGTAGTGTGAGTTTGAGATTTTTTTGTTTGTCCAAGCTGAGCATTTCATGCTCCAGCTTTAGGGGGAGTGTTGGAGTATGTTGGAGTATGCGTCACTTGTGTAGATGGGTAATTGGATCCCTCCAGGGTCCAATTATCACACCTACTTATGTTTAGTCCCACATCTACCAGTGGTGGGACTTGGAGGGTTTGTGGAGGCTATATAAGAAGCCCCAGATCTCCTGTATCAGATGAGAAAGTTGAATGCAACATACGATCCTTTGGTGCCTTTTCCCATGGTTTCATCCCGCTCCTTAGGGAGTAGGGTTCCACGTAAAATCCTGGTGTTCCTTTAATGT
The DNA here is from genome assembly GCA_037367405.1 of Ottelia alismoides. Classification (NCBI taxonomy): domain Eukaryota; kingdom Viridiplantae; phylum Streptophyta; class Magnoliopsida; order Alismatales; family Hydrocharitaceae; genus Ottelia; species Ottelia alismoides. Next base: position 956,856 of record JAZKJV010000492.1, on the reverse strand, counting down.
TTATTCTATTATTTGTGATTATGCTCCACATTTCATATTTCTAACACTTCAGGGTGTATGTTGCCTCTCCGAAAAAGGTTGGAAATTTTGTAGAGTGATTGAGTTGAAATTATAAGAATGTTGCATGATAATGGATAGTCTTTAGTTGGACTAAGCTCGTCTTCATTGCTTGTAGGTTAGCATTCTATTTTTGTTAGAGTAGTGGAAGGAAACCTTGTTCAAGGGTGGCATTAAGGGTCAAAGTGAAAGCATCCTACAGAGAGGCATTACTTCTAATGCTTCCATATTATCCTTGATTTTGTTGGCATTGACGTTGAAGGTTGCTTTCTTCTCAGGCAATGACTCTGCATAAACGTTATTCATTAACAACCTTGTCCTTTGAGTTCACCATAGAATGGTGGGAGTTGTGGGTCTGCAAAGATAAAGAATTCTCCGGGATATTCTACAATGAGGAGGTGTTGGGGCATGATTTAATGTTGTCATTGCCTTAATGGTTCATGATCAACTTGGAAGGACACATAGGAGTTGGTGGAAGGTGTCAAGCAAGCTCTTAGGGCCCATTACCTATTGTGCCAGATATTTTGGTTAGGATTTAGTCAGAATCTTCGAATAATTGCTTTAAATATCTCGGTCTCGAATATTGCTACATATTTGGCTGTAGTTTGCAACATCGGCCTCGGGAGATGTGCTTAGCTCAATCTTCAATGGGGATGCCCTCATTGCCAACAATGTCGCTTGTACATGGGGATTGAACGAATATGATGTCAATGAACTCTTAAAGAGAAATGAAAAAAAGGGGAAGCATATGGTGGCGCTGTCCTTATCTTCAAGATGGAACTGACCACTTTGTGCATATCATTTAGATCGTATGATTTTATGGATCACTTCGATGCTAGGATTTGGACGCTATATCATGAGTACTCGCTTCCTTTGGGCGGGTAATTGTGTTGGTTTTCGACAGTACGAAGTCTGAAAATCTGATAGATTTCTTGCTGGATTTGCCCTTTGCATTGGGTACCTTCCTATGTTCTTTGAATGTAAAATTCATCGAACATCCTTCCCCTTTTGAGTGAAAGTTTTGGACAAGGAACCAACTCACTCAACATCTTACTTCAGGTTGTATGTTTACTCATCGAAAATGGATGGAAACTTTGCATAGTGATTGAGTTGAAATTCCAAGAATGTTGCATGCCATTTTTCTTAGAGAAATGGAAGGAAACCTTGCTCAAGCGAGACATTAAGGATCAAAGTGAGAGCATCCACCTACAAAGAGGCACTGCTTCGAAGGCTTCCACATTAATCCTTGATTTTGTTGGCATTGACATTGAATGATGCTTTCTTCTCAAGCAATGACTACACAACTGTTATTTATCAACAACCTTGTCCTTCGAGTTCATCATAGAATGGTGGGAGTCGTGGGTCTGCAAAGAAAAAGAATTTTTAGGGATAGTCTACTGTGAGGAGGCGTTGGGCATGATTTAATGCTGTCGTTGCCTTATTGGTTCATGATCAACTTCGAAGGATGCATATGAGCTGGTGAAAGGTGTAATGCATGCTCTTAGGGCCTTCTACATCTTGTACCAGATATTTTGGTTAGGATTAGTCAGAATCTTCGAAGAGTTGCTTTAAAGGTCTCGAATATAACAACATATGTGGATTTGGCTCTACAACCAAGGGGACAACTTCAACTTAATGAATCTCCTTCGAGGTATAGCCAATGCATCCAAAAGGAGGGCGCCCTAGGGTTTTGTTGTCCAAGGAGAGAGACGATCTCCTTCCTCATGAAACAAAGCACCAATATTGGAATGAAAGGGTTTGGGATTCTGTGTGGTCCTCAAATCTTGAAAGCAAGATCGTTGTTTTCTTTTGGAAGGTCTGGCATGGAATGGTAGTACATTCTATTTGTGCGATAATTCTCTAAACACCTACTCTTTAAGAGTGGTCCTCCAGAGGTCTCAAATGGCCTGTGATTTTTGGTGACAACTGTTCACGGACCCATTACATGTGCCTCCAGAATTCTCTTGTGAGTTTTGCAATCTGCAAGGGCATATAATTGTTAGGGCTCGACTTTAATGTCACTCTTTTGTCAAGTTATATGATACACGTCATGGGTGGTAGAGATGGGGGCTCCTTCGCTTTCGCTGACTTTAATGGCATAATTCTTATTTGTGTCCGAAATTGATACATTTGCTTGCAAAGGTGGCATGGTCTCCAAGAGCTCATGCAGACCATACTCTGTTATTCTGGGATTTCACGGAGGCCTCAAGATGAGAATTTTTAGATTCGAACCATCTTGGTTGCAAAAGGACAATTGCATGGATCTTATTGTCAACTCGTAGAATAATTTCTCAATGCAAGGCATGACTCAATGGTTTGTTTAAAAACTAAGAAAACTTCAAAGAGTTCTGCTCTTCCGTCAAGAAGTAAAAGTGCAACTCATTTGAATGAGGAAGGTTGCACAAGATCGATAGAAGATGTTGGATACAATTGGGGATAGTCACCAATTCAATCCTTTTGGAATGTGAAGAGATGCGCTCTTGACCAGGGGATTGTGGAAGACAAATACCAGAAAAGTGAGATAGAATGAAAAGGACGATTTATATTAAACAAAGTTTGAAAAAAATGAAATGCTTTCCCTAGAATCGAGGTAAGGCAGGGCCTCGAGGCGATCGAGGCATAAGCTTCATTTTTTCTTTTTTTGCAATTTAATCAAAGAATATGATATAATATTAAGAACTTATATTATAACATAATTTCTTATATGTTAAAGTAGTTAAATTATTTTTAGTATAACTATTTATTGTCAAAGCTGAATAATGGGTTGGATAATTATAGTTTGGGGATCTTCTAATATGACATTTAAACTCTCATGTGAAAAATGCCCAATGCTTTTCTCAAATTCGTAAAAAAAGTGTATGGTCAATGTTGTGATTGAGTGGAATCCTTGTAGTTTATTATTCAAGAGTTATCTCTTCTCTTATCATATTGAATATCATATTTGATACCTACAAAAAGCTAGTAATTTGATATTAAAATATATTTTTTTACAAAAAAGGTCTTCATTTGTAGTTTGATTTGGAATTTATGCAAACTTTTAAAGAGCAACAACTACATCTTTCTTTTTGGCGAGAAATACTAAATAGGAAAAAATAATTGTAAGATGTCACAAGTTTTTGAGGTGGAAGGAGAAAAAAGTATGAAAAACACATTGCACCCGAGGTGCACGCCTCGCCTTTGCCTCACCGCCTCAAGACAGCCTCGCTCCCTCAAGGCATATGCCTTGCCAGAACAGCTTGAGGCATCTGCCTCAAGGATAAACTGACATGCCTCACCTCAAGGCATATGCCTTGACAACCTTGAGGCTTTCCTTTTCAAACAAAGGTTGTCATGGACATGGTTGGCTATTGTTTTAGTATGTGTCCATAGATGGGTAATTGGATCCCTATATGGTCCAATTACCACACCCACATAGGTTAGTCCCTCCCACCTCATCTTTTTGGGGACTTGGTATTACTGGTGGTGCTATATAAGAAGCCCCACTCCACCCGTATTCATAGAGAGAGAAATAACATATTATTCGGCCCTTGAGAGACATTCTTACATGATTTCATCCCGCTCCTTATGGAGTAGAATTCCACGTAAAGCTGGTGATCTTCATTGTTCTCTGTCATTATCTCTGATTATTATGCGTCTACATTTGTCATTTTCTACATGGTATTGAAGCGGGTTTGACTCTTGTTATTTGTTCTTGAAGATTACTCTTATGTTCTTGAAGATTACTCTTATGTTCGTGATTTTGTTCAAGTTTGACAAGAGTTCAAGGGTTTATGAGACACTAATTTTGAGCAGTTGTTGTCAACACTAATTTGATCGGATGAAATGATCTGAAACCCTTATTCGGCATGGTTTGATTTTGGGTTCTATTTAAGCACTATGTATATTATGTTTTTGAAGTCTGTGTTACGTGAGATCTGTTAAAGTTTGACTCCAGATTTGTTATCATGAGGAACCACCAAAGATCATGTTCATTGATGAGTTCCAGGCGGAACCCTAATTCTGGATGACAACATGCACCTCCTAAGGCAAGGGTTCCCATGTACAACTCCATCTCTGTGTTCAGAGCAAAGACGACATCTTCATGCTCGAAGCATGGTTCCTAATGGACGATTTCCCAGGAGCGAGACTCCGCAAATGTGAAACTTTATTTCCATGAAAAAGATGGCCTCCTCCATGGAGATACTTGGCAACAACGAAGATTCCAAGACGACTGAGATGAACCCCGATCTCTTCTTCATGCGATGAAACTCTAGGTGCATCCTCCTAACCACACCTCCAACCTCACTCCAATTGGTGTTTCTCATCTCTATTCCATGTGCGAGAATAACTCCATGAGAGAGACAGTCCATCGCCACGATGCTTCAGTCCTCCAGGCACAATAATCCCACCAGTCTCGTAAAAGAAGCCATATGAGAAAAATAAGAGAAGGCTGAAAAAAATTACTTTTATATATATTTTAAAATACTGTTTTTTTCTTTCCTCTCTTCGGTTCTTCTCCCAACTTGGTCGATCGTCTTATTTTCAACAAGAATTGGAGATAAGGGGGAGTATTATGTAGAACATTTTCAAGTTCTCTGAAGAGGAGACTCAGTTTCAGATTCCATTCTCCAGTGATCATAAACTTGAGTACGAGATCCTTCTGAGGTTCCTATGAGAGAAAACCCACTTTGAGGTTCCTATGAGAGAGAACACACTTCGAGGTCCTTATGAGAGAGACTTATCTTTAGAGATCTAGGTATAGATATTCTCACAATGCTCTTTGTTAAGCCTTTCAGAGAGATGGATCAGTTTCACATATTTTCCAGTTTTCCAACATGTTGCGGGCTAGAGTTCTCCAACGAGGAGACTCATTACAGTTTCAGTGACTCTGCGCAATACATAAACAACGTTCTCCAACGTGGAGACTCATTCCAATCAAGTGACGTTGGGCAATACAGAACATCCGTTCTCTGACGATGAGATTCGGTTCAGTTCCGGTGACCCAAGTAGACGCAGTCAGAGCACACGTACATCGATGAGGAGACTCATTCCAATCTAGCCCTTCAGTTTCTCCTCACCAGCACGACATGAGAAGCATTGTCCTCAACAAGCAACCAACAGAGTTTGCGTTGAGTCGATACGTCTGTATTGTCTTGTATTCAGTAAGTATTTTTTTCCCAACACAACATGAGAAGCAATGTCCTCATCAATTATCACATCCACACAGGTTAGTCCCACATCATTTATTAGTGGAACTTAGTTATACTGGTGGGGCTATACAAGAAACCCACACCACCTATATTCATTGAGAGAGAAATAATATATTATCTGGCTTTTGAGAGGCCTAGCTTCTCTTGCGATTTCCTCCTGCTCGTTATGGAGTAGGATTTCACACAAATCCCGTGTTATTTATAATTATCTTTGATTTATTACGCTTATGCAATGTCGTTTTCTACAATATCAATCAAGTAGCGAGGCGGGTGAGGTTGTGGTTAGGTAAAGAAGAAATGGCAAAGCCTTCTCCCACTTCAACTAGGGTCGCTACATGGATTCGTGTAAAATCTATGTTGAAAGATCCAATTGTTTCTTACGTTGGTTGTCGGCTACCTAACGCAACCCTTCTCAAGGGGGGATTTGAACCTTGATCTTTTGGATAGTAGGCACACTGCTCTACCACAAGACCATTAAACTGAAGGGATTTGAGATTGTGGCTAGGTATTACAATAATTTTATGGGACTGGAAGTAGGAGCTGATAGGTGTTTGTTGGGGAGTGGTGCCCAGTCAATCTTGTTTGACCAAGCACCTGCACTTATGATCCAATCAATGAGTGGGATGTTTGCTCAACATGTGATGACTTAATCTGGGTGCACTTCTGGCCCTGATGGTTTCTATTATTATTCTATATGCAACTTTGGGATTAAGTTAAAGCTGATATGATGGATTGTGTTAGAGAGTTTTAAGGGAGCAACTATTGATTCAACAATATTAATAAGGCCCCCAATTGGTGAACTTCGAATAATGTTTCAGTAGAAAGCATCAAGGACCTCCACCCAATTGATGTCTAATGTTCTCAACCTTATGTTGCAAAGGTTTTGGCGATCTTCTTACGCTTAATAAGATTTCCCATGTCCAGATAACTACCGTCATATGTGATAGAAGCATTCTGGATTCTTTGGTCCTCTCTTCAGAGATTTTCACGAATTGGAAGCAACCATCGTTTAAATGCTACATATGGAAAGTCGAATTTGTCAAGGTATACAATAACGTCAAATGGGGTTTTGTATGGACCTCTTTGCTGATGCATGTTTTTTTCAAGCATTGGGTATCTTGGAGGAAGCGTTGTATCACCAAAGAGTCCTCTTTCCTGACCTATGGAAATATGTGGAGAAAAGTTTCAACCTCAGAAGGATACTCATCAAGGATACCCACTTGTGTCACTACTTTTTGTCATGGTGGCACCATTCTCTTGCATTAATGACTTTGTGAGTCCTAACTGGTGATTTCTTTTCCAGCTATCAAAAAGACGACTTCTCTATTCTTCTGCCACTGTATGCAGACGGCACCATCTTTTCTATTCAAGTCTATTCAAGGTTATCATAGAAGCGGAGAAGTTCCCATTTTGTTGAAGCTTTTTGGCGGAATTTATTGGCCCATGATACATCAAGAAAAGTTAGACGTTGTGGCTTTTAAAATGGTGAACACAGAATTAGTGCAATTTGTGACTGTGTTGTCCACACCCTCAAAAGAGACCACCGATCAAATATCTTGGGTTTCCCTTAACAAATAAACGACAAGTCAAAGTAGATTGAATGTCTCTCCTTCAAAAAATGGACAAGTGCATGACAAGATGGAAATCCTCATTTCTTACCAGAGGACGGAGATTGATTTTGATAAAGTTAGTCCTAATGCAGTCCCACTTTTCTTCCTCTACAAATTGCTCTAGATCAGAATTAAAAACCACCCAAAATCTCTAATACTCCGCTTCTTCTATAATATTGCAAATAAAAACAAAATAGAGTTCCAATTTTTTGATTGAGAAATAACGACTAGCTTTCAATAAAAGGGGGATCATGTGTCTTGAGTTGCATCAAATGAATGGGGCACTCTTGTTGAAATGGATTTCTTGGATTTAAGGAAAAAAATGAAGCTCTTCCCTTTCATCTTTTGGTGTGGAATTTTTGACATGTCCCCGTGTGTTGATAACTCAAGATATCGATTACTGCCAAAGATTGTTTACTTTTTGAGGCATGTCATTAGCAACGATGAGGTTTTTCATTTTTTGACATAACTGGACGCGTAAGTGGAAGCTCTTCGTCAGATATTTGAGAGTCCTATATGCCTACTCATATGATTACGCTGCTACACTAGCGGATTTCTCCAATAATAGGACATGGTGCCTATTCTTTTCCTCCTTTTTTCCGACGAAAAGCTTGGGGTTTTTTTAGGATTATTGAAGAGCCTTGCCCTTCTCGAAGGTGGGGGTCGTGTTGTGTGCCTACCACCCTATTAGAATTATTATATTACAACTATGTTTGTAACCCTTCGGATTCCGTAACCCTTAACTATTCTGGTTCCGTAACCCCTTAGGGGTATTTATGTATTTTCCCTCTTGTACTCTCTAAGGTTTTCTCTCTATACAAGAGACCCTAGCCCTATGGAATAGATACCCTATTCGTCTCTCTTCTCCACATGGTATTAGAGCAACGGTCCTAGACCGGGGTTCTGACTTAAAATCCCCACCGCCATCTTCAAGCCTCGCAAAAGTTTGCGCGAGCTCTCTTTCCTGAATTAGGACCCCGCGCAAGGCCCTCCAATCGCCTCCAATGCAGCAGCTCGACCCCAAAGGAGCATCTCCAACACCTGTCGGTACCTCTAGAGGGCACACAACCCTCCCACTAGCACTACCCTGCGCTTTCAGGACCTCCTACGAAGGTCGTCAGCCTCATAGCTACCCTCCATGGGTACTGTAGGTCTCTTTGGAGATCCAAAACTCATCATGGACCGCTGCCAAGAATCCAAATCTGTTGTCCATTGAGGGTTTTCAGTCCTTCTTCAAGGGCAAACGTGAGTTCTAGGACATATTTAGCTCTTATATGCAGGGTTGTAAAAGTCACCCGACTGGCTCGACTAATAGGTCCGACTAGTCTAATCAGTGGGGTGGCCGATCGCGTACCGACTAATTTCGACTAGGTAGACTAGTCAGCCAATTGTTTGCTTGGAGATACCATATTCTTATATGTTTTGCTTTTTTATAAGCAAACTTATTATAATATGCTTAGTGTTTTATTTAAATTCAATTACTTTTTTCTTTTATTATGATAGTATACAAATATAAAAAATCTATGTAAAAATATATGTATAAAAATGAGTTATATATTTAAAATAATCATAAAATTCAAAGCTGATTAAAGTCTGACTAAATCCGATTAGTCGTCCGACTGTCAATTAATCCTTTGTCAATGACCCAACCGACCGAGTACTGACTACCGCCTTTTGCAACCTTGCTTATATGCATCCTTAGTTGATCACGTGATCTCCTTTCTATTTTAAAACCACCATGACGCCTTCTTCTACCGAGACAAAGCCCTTGGCCACGAATATTATGGCACAAGGCACTACTATCAAACTCAAGGGCACAGAAAATTACGTGCTCTGGTCTCGATCTTTTATGGTGTCCATTGGTGGTCAGAGGAAAATCTACAATTTTGACTAAAGATCCTTTAGATGAAAAAGACAAAGGATGACAATTGGCAGACTGACAACTATTTGGTTATCAACTGGATGACCGACGGTGTTGAGGCTCACATTGCATCAAATCTTCTTTACAAAAATACAGCCAAGGAAATGTGGGAGGATCTCGAGCAAACATACTCCCAGAAGAAGGCGAAGTCACGACTTGCAGACATTTACAGGCTAATCTGGTCGGCATCTCAGGGTGATTCCACCCTCATCGAGTACTATAGGCATCTCTCCAGCCTGTATGAGGAGCTTGCAATATCCCAGCCCTCATGTTGCACCAAACAGATACAAGAGCGTTCTGACTGGCAGGTATACCGCTTCCTTGATGGCCTGCATTCTAGATACCATGCAGCGAGGAGCAATTTCTTATATCAGACACACTACCAACAATGAAGGGCATCTTTGGTTTACTTGAGGAGCTCGAGACATCCGATGCCCAGCCTCCCGTCTTACCTTCAATAAAGAACCTTTGCACACATCGCCTCATCTTGGCGATGAGGCAGATACAACTTGTGAGGAGGACGCGGTCCCTGATCCAAGTCGTGGTCGTGGACTTGAATCTGGACGAGGCCGTGACTTTGGTCATGGTCGTGGGTGAGACTCTACTGCTCCATGCACTTACTATGGTAGGTAGAACCATCGGACTGAATGATGCTGGCAAAAGTTTGGCGTACCTTTTTATCACACCGATAATGCTTATGAGGATGCTTATGATGTGGAAGAGGCATCGCCTACGTCCAGTGGCAAGACTGTTCATCTTAATGATGCAGTTTACTCCCGTCTGATGCAGATCCTTTAGACTCCATGGCCTACCGCCACTAGTAACACTACAACTGCTGCTTTGGCTACTCTTTCAGGTACAAATAGCCAGCGCTGCTATCACTCCTACTCCAGCTTGGATTATTGATTCCAATGCATCTACTCATCTCACTGGAGAAGGTAGTTTGCTCACCTCTTCCATACCATCTACCTCTGTAAAGTCTGTTCGAGTCGCTAATGGGACTCAATCACAGATTACTACTGTTAAAACTATGAAATTCTCTTCCAAGCTCTGACTTTCTAGGGTTCACTGTGCTCCTGATTTTCCTCTTAGCTTGTTGTCAGTTCACAAGCTTTGTGTTGAGCTTCATTGTCGTGTGATATTTGATGAGTCTTGTTATTTTCAGGACATTCGGACGAGGCAGATTTTTGGTGGGGGTCTTGAGAAGAACAACCTATATTATCTTGACAAACCCTCGGACTCCAATTTTTTGGTGCTACGTTCATCTCCAAAGATCCGCTCCCATGGCATCTGCACCTTAGGCATCCCTCTGCCAAGGTCATCTCCATGATGTTTCCTGAGCTCTGCTCTGAAGCTCTTTCAGTGCGTGGCGTGCGAGTTCGAGAAACACCACTGAACTTCGTTTCCTGTCCATACTGAGTCTCGTAGTACTAGTATTTTCGTCTTGTTCATTGTGACGTTTGGGAACCTTGTCCGATCTGCACATTAAGTGGTCATCGCTATTTTACAGTTTTCGTTGATGATTATAGTCAATCTTCTTGGGTATATCTAATAAAGGAGCGTTCGGAGATTAATCAAATTGTCAGAAATTTCTTTCAATATGTTAACACTAACTTTTCTAGCATTGTTAAGATCATTCGTACTGACAATGCTCTTGAGTTAACCTAATAGGACTTGACCTCTTTCTTTGCGTTCCAGGGAACTGTCCACCAAACATCATGTCCATATACCTCATAACAGAATGGTATAACTGAGAGGAAACTTCGACACTTACTAAATGTTGCCAGATCTCTTCTTAGTCAAATGAGTGTTCCTAAACAATAGTGGGGAGATGTTATCCTTACTGCAGTGTATCTCATCAACCGTGTTCCTTCATCTGTTCTCAAAGGGGCAACTCCATTTTCTGTACTTTACCCTGAGTCTTCTTTTCCCATACCTCTGCGAGTTTTTGGCTGTATTGCCTTTGTTCATAACTTTCATGCAGGTGACAAATTATCCTCTCGTGCCATCAAATGCATCTTTTTTGGGTACTCTCAGACCCAAAAAGGCTATCGCTGCTATGATCATGTTGGACGTCGATGCTATGTGTCTGTTGATGCCACCTTCTTTGAGCAAACAAGTTATTTCACACAGACTGTGAGTGGCATTCCTCTGGACCTCCCTCCTCCGCCAATCGTCTATACTCTCCAGTGTACCTCTATACCTTCTACACCAGTGTCTGTACCTTTGCCTGTCCCTTTTATGCAGGATGATATGACCACTTCGAGTGCTCCCACCACTGCTGTCTCAAATGTACCTGAAGAGCTTCCTATAGCTCTACGCAAGCAAAAAAGACAATGTACGTATCACTCCATATCACATTTTACTTCTACGGATGGTTTATTTAGCTGTGACAAGAGATTTGCAGATGCTATGAATGCTATTTCTATTCCAAGAGATCATTTCAGTGCAATGCAGGATCAAGTTGGCGACATGCCATGGATGAGATGGATGAACTTACCTCTCGAGGCATGTGAGATCTTGTGCGGTGCCCCCCAGGAGTTCTCCCTATGGCTTGTCGATGGGTCTTCATGACCAAACATTCTCCTGATGGTTCTATTGATAGGTTGAAAGCCAGACTTGTTGCTAAAGGTTTCACACAAACCTTTGGAGTTGATTATTTTGAGATCTTCTCGCATGTTGTCAGAATGGGGTCGATACGTACCATTCTCTCTGTTGCCGCCAACAATGCTTGGCCCATTTATCAACTTGATGTGAAGAACGCCTTTCTTTATGGTGATCTTGAGGAGGAGGTCTACATGATGCAACCGCCGGGGTATGTGGTCGAGGGGGAGCATATATGTCGACTACGCAATGCCATTTATGGCCTAAAGCAGAGCCCAAGGGCGTGGTTTGATAGGCTCATTACAGAGATCAACGCAGTTGGTTTTTAGAGGACAACATTTGACTACTCTATCTTTGTTAGACGACGGTCTACTGGCACGAACATCCTTGTTGTCTATGTTGATGATATGGTTACCACAGTAGATTATGTAGATGGTATTAAGGAGACCAAGACCTTCTTCCAGAAGGTCTTTGTCAGGAAAGATCTCGGCCAACTTCGTTATTTTCTTAGCATCGTAGTAATACGCACTAAAGAGGGGCTCCATCTTTCACAGAGGAAGTATTGCCTCGATATTCTGACTGAGGCAGGACTTCTTGGATGCAAGCCATCGGCATCCCTGCAGAAGTGAGAAAATATCCAACATTTACTGATCCATCTTTTAAGGATGCAACACGATACACAAGCTTAGTGGGAAAATTACTCTATCTCACTGTTACTAGGCCAAATATATCATATGTTATGAGCAGAGCCAGTCAGCATGTAGAGAAGCCTCTTTACAGTCACTAGCAGGATGTTCTTTTGATCCTTCGATATTTGAAGGAATCTCCCGGACGTGGGCTCTTCTATGGGGTGAATGGGCACACTAATATCTCCGCCTATACAGATTCTGACTGTGCTAGCTCTCCTGAGGACCGCCAATGCACTACAGAATACACCATGTTTGTTGGGGATAACCTTGTCACTTGACGAAGCAAGAAGCAGACAGTGATCTCCAGATCCAGTGCGGAAGCAGAATACGGGGCAATGGCTCAGGCCACATGTGAGATCACATGGCTTGTTTCTTTTCTAACAGAACTTGGCATGTCAGTCTCCACTCTATGAAATTCAGAAATAGTGGGGTTACCACTGTCCCTTTTTTGTAGTGATGAATTTTGTATGCTTCCTAAGAAAAGAAATTTGTCCATTTCATTTTTCGAGGTATCAAAGGGGCATGGAAACACATAGAATAGAACTCTGGAATGGAAATGGAAACCAATCCAGTTTTTCATGAGCGGACAAAACACATTGAAGTTGATTGCCATTTTATTCGTGATGCAGTACGAGGAGGATGAATCAACACTCCACACATCTCCATTGAACTTCAACTTGCAGACATCCTCACAAAGGCTCTTCCAAGAAAGCGCCTCATGTACTTAGTATCCAAGTTGGGCATGATCGACATATATGCTCCAACTTGAGGGGGAGTGTTAGAATTATTATATTACAATTATGTTTGTAACCCTTTGAGTTCCGTAACCCTTAACCCTTAACCCTTTGGGTTTCGTAACCTTTAACCCTTCGGATTCAGTAACCCCTCGGAGGTATTTATGTATTTTTCCTCTTGTACTCTCTAGGATTTTCTCTCTATATAAGAGACCCTAGCCCTATCTTATGGAATAGATACCCTATTCGTCTCTCTTCTCCCCACACCCAAAAGACCAGGGTTCAAATCCCCCCTTGTCGGGGTTGTGTTAGTTAGTCGACAACCAGCATAAAAAATAGTCGAATCTTTCAACATGGATTTGAGCAAGAATCCATGTAGTTGACCCTACTTATAGTGGGAGGAGGCTTCACCATTTTTTATTGAAGAGCCTTGCCATACTCAAGGCCATGATCAATATGTGTGGACCGACGGGAATTTTAAAGTGAAAGATGCATGAGATTCATAAACTTGTGGCCTATTGATCTATCTTTGAGTGCTACTCATGTTTGTGAACGTAACGTGGAAATCATTGTTATGCTTACGAGTTTAGATTTTCTTTGGATGCTACGTCTCCACCGACTTTTGACTAAATCTTGTAGAGATGTTTCATTTGGGAATGAGAGCACTTCCAGAGGATGAGTAACATATGTTCTTCGCGTGCCCAACTTCCAAAGATGTTCAGAGGATGTTCATTTTTGCATGGTTGGGGATGTTATTAGCTTTGAGTTTCTAGGAATCTTTGGTAAGGGGTTGCATCGCTTTGAGAGATGGATGCTTTTGCCAATTGGCAATTTTGTGGGAACTTTGCCTTTCAAGAAATGACGTATTTTCTCGATATGATCACTTCTACCGTGAAAAAATTGTTGAATACATTAGGAGTTTTATTTGGCATGTGGGTGATCGAACCATTATTAGGATAACACAAGATTTCAAATGCTCGGGATTTCTAACGAACTTCATGAGATGATCTATCATGAGCTGAAAGGAACGGTTTGCAAAGAGGCATTCATTATTGTGCTTGCCTTGGATAACCTATTTGGAGAGGTGCACACGTCGGTTCCATGGTGTATGCATAACTGCCCACCACTTTGGTACCCATGTAGATAGCCATCAGTTTGAAACTTATGTGGACTTTTATGCTAGGAGTTGGATTTGCCATAGAAATGTAGTCTGGAGAGAATCTTGCGGTTCTAAATTCCTGGCATCCCCTTGGAACTGGTGAAGCGGAAGTGCGGACATTTGAGAAATGTTTGCACACATTGATATGCATTCAAATTCGTCTCTTAGGTTGTTGTATTATACGTTTAATTTGATTGTTACTTTCTTGTTTCGTCGGATGTTGTTGGTAGGTTTGTCTCTTTTTTGGTTTTCGAAGCTGGTTTGGGTATGCCCCTTTTGGAGGACCAAACCCTCTTTTTCTCTAAATGAAAGTGAATCACATGACCTGGGTTTACGGAGTATCCCATGTGTTTGTTGCCTACATATATTCTAATACACTTTCTCCTTACTAAATATTATTATTTTAAACATCAATATTGTTAAGATGTTGTAAATCCTAACTTGTCAGTTCGACCCAATGCATTGAAGAGCCCGGTCATCCATTGTTGTTATCGTAACTTGGGATTCTAATCTTATCTTCTATTCCTTTTTTCTCATTTTTATATTATGTTTGCAGTACTTTAGGATGCTTTTCTTATTTTCTCAAGTATCTCAATCTCTCCCTCGAAAGTGTTGCGGTTTCGAGAAAATTCAAAGTTTTATGCATTTGGGTTTATATACTTACCATGCACATTGTGCATGTTTTATCAACGATAGGAAGTAGGTTTGCACACTTTTATTGAAGACAAACTCATTCAAGGTTGCAGAAATCGGTAGTCGGTACTCGGTTGGTAGGGTCACTGACTAAGGATTAACTGGCAGTCGGGCAACTAATCGATTTAGTCGGCCATTAGTTGGTTTTGAATATCTTAATTGTTAAATATATAAATCATTTTTATACATATATTCTTATTTATTAACATAGATTTGTACATTTTCTATACTATCATAATAAGACAAAAGAAGTAATTGACTTTAAATATAACATTAAGCATATTAGAATAAAATTGCTTTTAAAAAAACAAAAAATAAAAAATAAAAAAAGCTCTGAGGTCGACTAGTCGACACGATTAGTCGGCTTGACCGACTAATGGCCGACTAGTCCTAGTCGAGTTGGCTACCCTCCCCCCCAACTCGACTAGTCGATCGACTTTTACAATAATGATCTCATTACATGGAGAAGTAAGTAGTTGTAGTATTTATTTCAATCAAATATAAACACCTAATATTATTTGATTGCTTCAATTGCCGTTGAAAAAATGTGGATGAAGTTAATGGTATATTAATTGCATGCTTGAGATAAGTTATATTAATGAGAGAGATTTCGTTCTCGCGTAAATGGAGGAAGCCTGAAGCTCGTTTGTGGCTGGAGCGCGAAATTGAGGACAAGGAGGGGAGCCCTGGCTCTCGCGAGGTGGCGGTAACATATACATCTGAGGCCTCTGCTGATGTGACTCGGAGTTGCGAGAGTGAAGAACCTGGTATGTTGAACTCGGTGGCTGACATTCACGTGCGGGTTGCGGAATGTCTTGGGGTTATCTTTGCCTAGCAAAAACCCTCTGAGTGGATCCAAATGAAGCTCGTCTTGTGGAATGTGAGGGGGTTGGGGGACAAGAAGAAGAGAAGGACAGTGGGGGAGATATTGGGTTCGTGGGGTGCAGACGTGGTTTTCTTGCAAGAATTAAAGATGGCACAGTGGGATTTAAGTTCCTGGAGATCAGTGGGTTGCTCTAGGTTGTCGGAGTTCAGAGCGGTTGCTTATGTTGGTAATGCTGGGGGCTTGGTCCTGGTGTGGGACAGAGATTTGTTCCTAGTTGTGGATGAAAGTGTGGACATCAGATCTATCTCGGTGTTGCTTGATTGTAAGTCCATGGCTGGCATGTTCTTGTTTACCTCGGTTTGTGGGGCACCTGGTGGTGGGCATGATGTGGTCCTGTGGGAGGAGTTGCAGGCAGCTAGAAGGAGATTCCTAGACACCCCTTGGGTGGTCGGGGTTGGACTTCAACATGATTGTATTTGCCTCCGATTGCCCGAACGACCGAGGTAGAAAGGACCCAGGTTCGGATGGATTCTTGGAGTGCGTCAGTTTTCTGGAGTTGCAGGTGTTTGATGTCGGGAACAGGAGGTACACTTGGTGTGATGCCTCCTCGCGATCGCGGCTGGATAGAGTTATGGTCTCTACTGAGATTTTGGAGTGTACCTCTTGTTGTGGCTCATGCTCTCCCTAGATCTAGATTTGATCACACACCTATTTGTTGGGACTCGGGTGAGGGTACATGATCTCACGATCGATGTTCAGATTCAAGAGATCTTGGATGTTTGACGACGGCTTTAGAGATTTAGTTTCAGATTTCTGGGCCTCCCTGCAGGTGGAGGGCTTGGCAACGCAGAGATTGGCATTGGAACTTAACTTGTTGCGAGAAAGGCTAATGACACAAAAAAGAGAGGTGAGAAGAAGCAGAACAGTAAGACAGGAGACAACGGTGGCAGAGATTGCGAGATTGGACGAGGTTGAGGACACTCGTGCTATGAGCAATGAGGAGATGCTTTCACAGAATGTTTCTCATCAGGTGGTGATCGAGGACGACAAGAGAATGGAGGTGGAGTGGCATCAACGATCTAGGCAGAAGTGGGTGAAAGGAGGGGATGTGAACACTCGTTTCTTCCATGTGGTGGCGAGTGGAAGGAGGAGCAGAAATATGATTCACGAGCTTAAGACTGATGGTGCTATAATTCTAGGAGATAGGGAGATCGGGAGGGTTCTTGTCGATCACTTTTGGAGCTTCAGCAGGCGTTTGCCGTCTACTGGGGCTACTTGGTTCGGGAGGGGGGCTAAGTGCTTGAGTAATGGCCAACGGGAGGTGCTTGTAGTAGACTTTACAAGGGAGCTGGTTCGTAGGGCGGTTTTCGATCTCAATGCTGACGGTTGTCCAGGTCTGGATGGCTTCTCGATCCCTTTTTTAGAGATTTTTGTAGATGTTGGAAGATGATGTATGGCCATGTTGCTTGCGTTTAGGGGTGCAAACAGGGGATTGGAGAAGCTTAACAAGTTACTACTTTTCTAACTGCCGAAGAGAGAGGGAGCATAGAGGGAAGATGATTATTGACCCATTGCGTTGTCAAATGCGATATATCTCATTTTGGTTAAAGTATTGCAAATCGTCTGCGCGAGGTTCTGCACGATATTGTCCTTCCGCTGCAGTCGACTTTTATACAGGGGTGTCAACTACTGGACGGAGTGGTTATGGCGGCAGAAATGGTCTCGGATTGGTTTAAGAGAAGAGGAACCACATGCTTCCTTTGGAAGGTTGACTTCTCAAAGGCGTATGACTGCGTCAATTGGAGGTTCATTTGGGCATTTTTGGTCAGGAGAGGATTTTCGGATGTTTGGATTGGCTGGATGAAGAGATGCGTCGCAACCACCTCGCTTTCAATATTGGTGAATGAGAAGCAAGGTGGCTTCTTCCAGCCACAGAGGGCGTGAGGCAGGTGATGAACGCGAAATCTTCCTCTTTAATAGTCGATAATTGTAGTATAGGAGGCGGATTTCGGTCGTCAAAATACCACAATCTTTGAATGTTGTGGAATATTTTACTTGACAAGTTTACCAAGGTCGAACACAGGGAACAATGATTTTTAGTTGCGTGGTTTTTAAATCAAATTAAATAATTAGTCAATGCTCGATTAATTTGTGTGTTTGCAAAAATATACAATGCAATGATGCGAATGTTATGCACAGAAAATAAATGGGAATACTAATTCAGCTCAGGATCTTGTGATTTTGCACGATTTAAATCCTCAATTAACAAATTCAATTAATCATCAAATATTATCACAGATCGAATAATATTGAAACCAAGAAAGATCAATCAACTCCAAGTTCAAAGATTCAATGTAAAATGACTTCTCTAAGTTAGTAGTTGATCACCCAAATAGAGAGTCAAAAATATTGGTCCTCAATTCAACCCCTGTAAAGATTTGGAATAATCAACAATAAACACAAGAGGTTAATCAAGTTGAAATCCTCAACCGAATTCCTGCAATAGATTTATGTTAATTTCTCAAGCATCAATATATCAAAGTGGAGCCTACATGTCAAATTAAATCCTCGAATAATAATTCTCAGTAAATTCCCTCAGATCTGGTCACAAACTATGCTAAGTTGTAGAGCACGCAATTAGCTTCGAAGCGACATATTATATGCTAAAATCGGAGTCCCTATGACAAAGATATGATAAAATGAAGTTTCAGGGACTGAAATGAAAATAAAATAAAGTTTTCTTTGCAAAGAGGTCCCTGGGAGGACTTATCTGTAATTAATGAAAACTTGAGGGGCACTTCTGAAAATTACCCCTGGCGGGGGTATTTTTGCAATTTCTAAAAGTGCCAGGGGCCTTCTCGCAATTTACCCAATGCGCACGTGCGCAAGGCTCGGATGGGAAGCGGGAGGCTCGGGTGGCCGAGCCTATGGTTTGGGCCCGGGCCTGGAGGCGCGGGCGTCCGAGCCTGAGGTTCGGACCTGAGGCTGTAGCTCGGTCGACCGAGCCTAGGTGGCGGAATGGTGGAGCTTCGGGGACCCGAACCTCGAGGCTGGGGTCGAGGCTCGGGGGTGACGCGTGGCGGTCTACAGGCCGTCAGATCAAGGGCAATCAGCCCAGATCCAACGGCATCTGTGCCTCGTGGTGGGGTGGGGGCGAACGGCGAGGCAGTGGCCGCGCTCGGCCGACACGCGGCCGAGCGGAGGTGGAGGGTGGTGGCGAAGACGGTGGCGTCGCGGTGCTAGGCGGTGGACGCGACCGGGAGGCGGTGAGAGGGGCGGAGCGGCGAGGCAGGGCCTCCGCGCTAGGCGGTGGGCGACGGCGAGGCGCCCTCAGCCGGTCGACACACGACCGGAGGAGGGCGGTCGAGGCGGAGGTGCTCGATGGCGATGGAGGTCCCGCCGGGATGCGGGGACGGTGGTGAGTGTCTGCTGGGGCTCAGCCGCCATGGCAGGCGGGGACGGCGAACGACGCGAGGCGGAGGGGGCGAGCTTTGGCGTCGACCTGCAAGTATCAGAGGAAGCCCAGAATGGAAGAGAAAGGGTGCGAGGTGGGATGCTGATTTTCGGTTGCGGTGAAGAGCGGAGCTCCGACCTTTGCAAGATC
Source organism: Ottelia alismoides (assembly GCA_037367405.1). Classification (NCBI taxonomy): domain Eukaryota; kingdom Viridiplantae; phylum Streptophyta; class Magnoliopsida; order Alismatales; family Hydrocharitaceae; genus Ottelia; species Ottelia alismoides. The sequence continues at coordinate 937,770 of JAZKJV010000492.1, read as the reverse complement.
GGAGAAGATGAGTCTAATGATCGGGGAAGGGTGTGGTCCGGAGATTGTCGAAACGGTCTTGAGATGGAGAAGGAGGAGGACTACCTGTTCTCACCTGCAAGATCTTCGCCGGAGAATTGCAGCACACCAAAGTGAAGCTGCTGCAAGGAGGGACTCCTTGGATCTCGCCGGAGGCTCGGGGTGTTTCTCTCGAGGGTATCGCACCTCTGTCACCGGAGAATATGCCTGAGTTTAGCTCTCCAATTGGCGGATGAAGCTCGAAGCATGGCGAGGAGGATGCTTTATAGACCTGGAAGCAGGGGGTTACGCGAAGTAAAGGCCGTGCATGGTGGGTGGGTGGAGGAGAAACGACAGGGGGGAAGGGGAGGGGGTTGAAACGGTCGAAGGTGGAAGGTGGGGGTCACGTGCTGGGCACGTGACCCAGGTGTGGCTGGAGAGAGGGAGAGTGGGGTGCCACGTGGCACGCCCAGGGGCGGCCACGTGGCGCCCAAAAAAAATTTCAAAAATTAAATACAAAGAAAAATAGAAAAAAAGAATCAGGAGACCTCGAATCGAAAATTTTTCTTCACGAAAGTTGTTCGTCTTGTCGAGATCTACAACTTTCATGAAGGACCCGGGAGCAAAAAAAGTCACCTGTGCGAAGTGGTATTTTTGGTGGTTCTCCATGTGTATAGAAAACCGGGTTTTTAGGATTTTGTATTTTTTTGATAGTTTTAAAAAGGATAAAAATTATAGAAAAAATATGATAAAATACAATAAAATTAATTACACACTAATCTATTTTTTTTGGATTTTTAATACATAAGAAAATGGGAAAATAAAATAAAAGTAAGAAACACACAAATTTTGTACAGACTTGCAACAGACGCTTGGACTTGGTCAGTTTCTTTGATTTTAGTTTTGATCTGGATTTGGATTTTTGTGTCGCTTAATAAAACTTTCATCAAAGAACACAAATGAAAAGAAGTAAAATTAAAAGAGTTAATTATGCACATAAAAACTCAGGTCAAAATTAGCAAAAAGTTAAAATACGCAAAAGAGTCCCAAAACCCAACTTTCACATATGAGCTCCGAATTTTATGAAATTGGTCTTGTTTTGAAGGTATTTGAAAATGGAGTACTTTAAAAGTGAATAGATCAAAATCGGACACTGTATGTGGGAGATATGCTCATTTTAGTCTGTCAGATGTGAAATTTGACTTTGGGATTATTTGACACTTATTGGGGTTAGTAATTTTTTGTATTTTTTATTTGATAAGGTTAGTAATATCTACACAATGGAGGTGGTTTTGGGTCAATCGGAGTTAGGATGAATTAATTAAAAATGTGAGAAGTTAGCGGCTTTTTGGGCTAATTTACACTGGGGATTTTAAATGCAATTATGCAAGATGCAATGCAGATATTATTCACACATGTATGAATGCTAATAATGCTCTATTAATGATTAATTACAAGTGAATGATGGGGGACATGCCTAAATGACCAATTTTAGCATGATGAATACGAGATTCATCATACCCCTATACTTAGACCATGCTCGTCCCCGAGCATGAATGAATGAATGACTTAGTTGAATACATCCCTGACTGTGTATGTGAATTTTCAAGGCTTAATTCATAGAAGACCCTTAATTTGAGTGATCCTAAAATTCAGGCCTCAACCAAGCTTTAATCAAAAGGAATCCAACTTCTCTAATTATCATACTCTCTTTTTGTACATATAATATAAGGATATGTACTTAAGTGTACTGCATTTCATGAGAGTCGAGTCGGGGCATCGCTCAAAGTTCCAGTCCCAAAGATCCTCCTCTAGACCTAATCCTCAACACTGGGGAATAAGTCTATTCTTGCTTCAGTCAACTGTCTCATTAGTTTGTCAGACTTGAAAGTGTATATGGACGGCCAGATGATGGAGGGCATAGGATTGTGTCTGATTTTCTCTCCCTTTCATTGGAACAAGGTGCCTCTCGAGTGCCTTATTACTCAACACAAGTATATTTTATTTTGTTGATCAATGTGTCCGTCAAGAGAATTTGGAGTCGTCTGCACTTGTTTTTCTGGGAGTACACCGGGGTGTGTCTCTTTTGAGTATCTAAGATACCTTCGACACCCAGACTTGTATCGCTTACGATGCAGGGCCCTTTTATGGTGTCAGCCCGACTCCTTGGTCCTAATTAGCGCTTGGTCCAAGTGGACACTTTGAAAATATTTGGGAGCGCTCGCCATTGGTGGAAGCTCATTTGGAATTTGACTTTGAATGAAAGAGCTTTTCTTTAATATTTCTTTTTCTTTTCTTTTGTTGGCTAGCTCCACTGCTTTTACCAAAAGTTGGCGCACACTGATCAACATTTTTTTCATTAAGTTTCAACACACCCTGGCACTTAGGTCAATATCAAAAAGATAGCATATGAACTTGTTCACATACTGGCTAGGTTTTGCTGACACTCGGGTTTTCTGCAGCCTTCATTAACTTTATCCCATCCTCGAATATCATTAGATCGGGTCTAAACTCAAATCTCTGGTCCTAGTTCCTCAAGTGATATTTCAACTCATCTCATCAATTATGCAGTTGTAAAAGTGATTTGTGCTGATCATATTCTTTGAAGGTAGAGATGAAGAGTGCAATATAGCGCTCAAATCTTTCAAACTAGGTAAGTGCGGATTTATTAAGTTCAAAACCCTAATGACTAAGGCATGCTAACTCAGAATCTCAAGATCTCAGAAATCAAGTGTCCTCAAAAATCCTCAAACCTCGAGTGATGGTGAACGTGTCAGGAATATAGCGACCAAGGAATGCATGAAATGCTTGATGAAATGCAAGACCATGAGTGATGATTTTTTAAATGCAAAAAGTTTTTTTTGGGTTTTTTTTCTTTTTCTTTTTTTTGATTGATTTTTTTGTTGTTTTTTTTTGATATTTTTTTTGGAAAACATATAATATACACACTACTTGTATCCGTCCCCGATGTTAGATAAAAACGATTAAAGTACGAGCTATAGATAAAGTAGATAAAAAATATATACAAATACACCCCCCTATACTTAGCTTGTGCTATGTCCCCATGGCACAAAGTGAAATGTTGACATAGCTCGTACTAAATACAGAAGGATTAAAAACAAAAGAAGAGAAGCGATGTATAGACAATGAAATTGGTCCCCTAATTATCGGGGATCGAGAGCGGGCAAATGGATATACAGAAGAGTGTAGGTCCCAGAGAGGTGTACTATCTGGGCAGATCAAATTTTTCGTCAAAATGTATGCCGCGAGTGAAGGAGATCTGTTCAACATGTACTAATTGCTCATTGGATTCGACAAAATGTTTAAGCAGCTGACCGTTGACCATAGATGTTTGCGCGCTATCTGCGGTCTCTGAGATCCCAACACTCCCATTATTGTGTACCTCTCTTACAATGAAGGGTCCCGTCCATTTTGATTTCAAATTCCCTTGGAAAATTTTCAGTTTTGCATTGAATAGCCAAACTCGAATGTTCTTGTCATGCCATCTCTTTACTTTGTCCTTGTAGATGGTGCTGTTTTCATAAGCATGATTTCGGATTTCAGACAGTTCATTCAAATTCATCTCTCGGTTCTTCTTTCCTTTGTGACAGTTCCAATTTATCTTTTTGATTGCCCATTCTGATTTATGCACGAGTTCTGCGGGCAAATGGCATGGTTTTCCATATACCATTCTGAACGGTGAGGTGCCCAATGGGGTCTTATAAGCCGTCCGGTAAGCCCATAGAACTTGGTCCAGGAGTTGGGATCAGTTCTTCCTGTCAGGTCGAACGAGCTTCTGTAAAATTCCTTTAACCTCCCTGTTTGACACCTCGACCATGCCATTGGATTGTGAATGGTAAGGAGTAGCGACACGATGCTCGATGCCGTATTCCTTAGTTAACTTCTTCACCTCCCGGTTGACAAAGTGGCTTCCCCCATCAGATATTAAAACTTTTGGAATTCCAAACCTCGAAATAATATGATCTTTCAAAAACTTGCAAACAGTTTTGCTATCTGCAGCTCGAGTAGGGATAGCCTCCACCCATCTAGATAAATAATCAACCGCGAGAAGAATATGTTCAAATCCTTGGCTATTAGGGAATGTGCCCATAAAATCAATGCCCCATGCATTGAATACATCACAGATGATCACTGGTTGCATAGGCATGGCATCTTTGGAACCAATGGTTCCTCCCATTCTCTGACAGACGGGGCACGACCTCACAAAATTGTAAGCATCCTTAAACAAGGTCGGCCAGTAAAATCCACATTGCAATATCTTCTCAGCGGTCCTCTTCCCAGAGTGATGTCCTCCCGCCTCCAAGGTGTGGCATAGATTGAGGATACTTTGATATTCCTCTTGAGGAATACATGTTCTCCATATGCAATCCGGTCCTTCAAAGAAAAGGAATGGATCTTCCCAATGATAGTGTCTCGCTTCAGATATGAGTCGATCGATTTTGTTTTTGGGCCAACCTTGAGGAACTTCATTGGTGACGAGATAATTCACCGTGTCTGCATACCAAGGGAGTGAGTCAATAGCAGAAATTGACTCGTCTGGGAAGGTTTCACGGATGGATTCAGATTTCGGAATTTTGTTATGTTCAATCCGTGATAAATGATCAGCCACGACATTCTTAACGCCAGGTTTGTCCTTAATCTCCAAATCAAATTCTTGAAGCAGTAGAATCCATCTCAGAAGTCGTGCTTTTGCGTCCTTTTTGACCATTAAATAGCGAATGGCAGAATGGTCTGTGTAAACTGTCACCTTAGATCCTAGAAGTATTGATCGAAATTTTTCCAAGGCAAAAACCACAGCAAGCATTTCTTTTTCGGTCACAGTGTAATTTTTCTGAGTAGGGTCTAAAACTTTGCTTGCGTAGTGAATAGCATACGGGATTCCATCTTTTCGTTGTCCTAATACAGCCCCTACAACGAAATCGGATGCGTCTGTCATGATCTCGAAGGGAAGAGACCAGTCGGGAGCTTGTAGGACGGGAGTCTCAATGATCCTTCTCTTGAGTAATTCGAATGCTTCTAGACACTTATGATCTACCACGAATTCGGTGTCTTTCCCAAGAAGGTCAGTTAGCGGTCGGGCAATTTTTGAAAAATCTTTGATAAATCTCCTGTAAAATTCGACATGCCCTAGAAAAGACCGTACTTGTTTCACATTTGTAGGTGGCTCAAGCTTTTTGATCACATCAACTTTGGCAGGGTCAACCTCCATTCCCTTCCTGGAGATGACATGCCCCAATACAATGCCCTCTTTCACCATGAAATGGCTTTTCTCCCAAGAGAGCACCAGATTCACTTCCCTGCACTTTTGGAGGACTCGATCCAGGTGCGCTAGACAATCATCGAATGAATCACCATGAACCGAGAAGTCTTCCATGAAGACCTCCAGGAAATCCCCAACCATGTCGGCAAAAATCGCAATCATGCATCGCTCAAAGGTGCCGGGGGCATTGCAAAGCCCAAAAGGCATTCGCTTGAATGCGTATGTGCCGAAGGGACATGTAAAAGTAGTCTCTTCCTGGTCCTCTGGGGCGATGGCTACCTGATTGTAGCCCGAGTACCCGTCTAAGAAACAGAAGTATTCTCTCCCTGCCAATCTCTCCAAGATTTGATCAATAAAAGGCAGCGGAAAGTGATCCTTCTTCGTTGCGGCATTCAGGTGCCTGTAATCCACACAGACACGCCACGATATAGGTACCCGTGTCGTACGCCACACAGACACGCCAAATCTTTACAGGGGTTGAATTGAGGACCAATATTTTTGACTCTCTATTTGGGTGATCAACTATTAACTTAGAGAAGTCATTTTACATTGAATCTTTGAACTTGGAGTTGATTAATCTTTCTTGGTTTCAATATTATTCGATCCCTGATAATATTTGATGATTAATTGAATTTGTTAATTGAGGATTTAAATCGTGCAAAATCACAAGATCCAGAGCTGAATTAGTATTCCCATTTATTTTCTGTGCATAACATTCGCATCATTGCATTGTATATTTTTGCAAACACACAAATTAATCGAGCATTATCTAATTATTTAATTTGATTTAAAAACAACGCAACTAAAAATCACTGTTCCCTGTGTTCGACCTTGGTAAACTTGCCAAGTAAAATATTCCACAACATTCAAAGATTGTGGTATTTTGACGACCGAAATCCGCCTCCTATACTACAATTATCGACTATTAAAGAGGTAAATTTCGCGTTCATCAAATGACGCCGTTGCCGGGGACGGTGGCGAGTGGCTGCTGGGGCTCAGCCGTCGTGGCATGCGGGGACGGCGAACGACGCGAGGCGGAGGGGGCGAGCTTTGGCGTCGACCTGCAAGTATCAGAGGAAGCCCAGAATGGAAGAGAAAGGGTGCGAGGTGGGAGGTTGATTTCCGGTTGCGGTGAAGAGCGGAGCTCCGACCTTTGCAAGGTCGAAGAAGATGAGTCTAATGATCGGGGAAGGGTGTGGTCCGAAGATTGTCGAATGCGGTCTTGAGATGGAGAAGGAGGAGGACTACCTGTTCTCACCTGCAAGATCTTCGCCGGAGAATTGCAGCACACCAAAGTGAAGCTGCTGCAAGGAGGGACTCCTTGGATCTCGCCGGAGGCTCGGGGTGTTTCTCTCGAGGGTATCGCACCTCTGTCACCGGTGAATATGCCTGAGTTTAGCTCTCCAATTGGCGGATGAAGCTCGAAGCATGGCGAGGAGGATGCTTTATAGACCTGGAAGCAGGGGGTTACGCGAAGTAAAGGCCATGCATGGCGGCCGTACATGGTGGGTGGGTGGAGGAGAAACGGCAGGGGGGAAGGGGAGGGGGTTGAAACGGTCGAAGGTGGAAGAAGGTGGGGGTCACGTGCTGGGCACGTGACCCAGGTGTGGCTGGAGAGAGGGAGAGTGGGTGCCACGTGGCACGCACAGGGGCGGCCACGTGGCGCCCAAAAAAATTTTCAAAAATTAAATACAAAGAAAAATAGAAAAGAAGTATCAGGAGACCTCGAATCGAAAATTTTTCTTCACGAAAGTTGTTCGTCTTGTCGAGATCTACAACTTTCATGAAGGACCCGGGAGCAAAAGAGGTCACTTGTGCGAAGTGGTATTTTTGGTGGTTCTCCATGTGTATAGAAAACCGGGTTTTTGGGATTTTGTATTTTTTTTGTGGTTTTAAAGAGGATAAAAATTATAGAAAAAATATGATAAAATACAATAAAATTAATTACACACTAATCTAATTTTTTTGGATTTTAATACATAAGAAAATGGGAAAATAAAATAAAAGTAAGAAACACACAAATTTTGTACAGACTTGCAACGGACGCTTGGACTTGGTTAGTTTCTTTGATTTTAGTTTTGATCTGGATTTGGATTTTTGTGTCGCTTAATAAAACTTTCATCAAAGAACACAAATGAAAAAGAAATAAAATTAAAAGAGTTAATTATGCACATAAAAACTCAGGTCAAAATTAGCAAAAAGTTAAAATGCGCAAAAGAGGTCCAAAACCCAACTTTCACATATGAGCTCCGAATTTTATGAAATTGGTCTTGTTTTGAAGGTATTTGAAAATGGAGTACTTTAAAAGTGAGTAAACCAAAATCGGACACTGTATGTGGGAGATATGCTCATTTTAGTCTGTCAGATGTGAAATTTGACTTTGGGATTATTTGACACTTATTGGGGTTAGTAATTTTTTTGTATTTTTTATTTGATAAGGTTAGTATATCTACACAATGGAGGTAGTTTTGGGTCAATCGGAGTTAGGATGAATTAATTAAAAATGTGAGAAGTTAGCGGCTTTTTGGGCTAATTTACACTGGGGATTTTAAATGCAATTATACAAGATGCCATGCAGATATAATTCACACATGTATGATGCTAATAATGCTCTATTAATGATTAATTACAAGTGAATGATGGGGGACAGAGCCTAAATGACCAATTTTAGCATGATGAATACGAGATTCATCAGCAGGGATGTCCATTGGCTTCCTTGTTGTTTGTTCTAACGATATATGCATTAGCAGTTATGTCTAGTGTGGCAGAGGAGGGGGGCTTCTTCAGAGGGTACTCCTGAGACAGTCTTTTTGTGTCGCTATTGCAGTATGCCGATAACACCTTGTTCTTCGTTGAAGGGGGGTGGAGTCCAGGGATGTGAAGGTGGTGCTTGACATTTTTGGCGATCTCTCGAGTCTGCGTTGGTCGATTGATCGACGGTGTCTACGCCGACCAGAGAGGGTGGCCTGGGAGTCTTGAAGATAGGGGATATGAATAAGGTACTGCTTGCGAAGTGGAACCTGAAGATTTGGGGCCTTGGAGCTGGCCTATGCTCAACTCTGATTAGGTCGAGAAACTGGAGAAAAAGCTTGCTGGTTGGAAGGCAGTTTTCTTATCGAAGGGCAGGCGTCTGGTTTTAACCAAGGTCGTTCTTTCTTCCATCCCGGTCTTCTTCATGTCCACGAGAGTCTTGCCAGTGGGGATCCGAATCAGACTGGAATCTTTGATGCAATGTTTTTTCTGGTTGTCATCTCATGGGGACAAGGTTCTTGCGTTGGTCGATTGGTCGACGGTGTCTACGCCGACCAGAGAGGGTGGCCTGGGAGTCTTGAAGATAGGGGATATGAATAAGGCATTGCTTGCGAAGTGGGTACTGAAGATTTGGGGCCCTGGAGCTGACCTATGCTCAACTCTGATTAGGTCGATTTACGATGTTTCATCTAGTTTGGTGATCCACGCAGGCGGTGGGGGGTCGGCAACTATGTTCTAGAGAGGAATTTGCTCTGTCTTGCTAGATTTGACAGGATACTTGCGACCTATGCTAGGTGACGGTCGTGGCTTCCGTTTTTGGAAGGATGTATGGACGGAACATGGTGCTCTCTGCGACCTTTACCCGAGACTATATGCGCTGGCTTCAAACAAAGACATTTGTGTGGCAAATGTATGGGTGAACGGATCATGGACACCTATCTTTGTGGCTGAGCCGTCGGATCAAAGAGCTGGAGATTTTTTATGTCTGTCAAGTAGGTTGTCTAACCGTGACGTTCCTTCGGAGGGAAGGGACTCGTGGTGCTGGAGAGACGGCTTCTTCTCGGTAAGAAAGGCGTATAAGGCTTTGGCCACCCAGCCTTCGGTATGTAGACATTGGTATTGAGAGGCTGCGTTAAGATCTGGACTTGGAGGATCTCATCTAGGATAAAGGTATTTCTCTGGTTACTGAGGAGGGAGCGGGTGTTGACGGCAACTAGAAGAGCAAGGCTCTTCCTCGGGATTGCGGAGGAGTGTGGTAGATGTGGTGGGTCGTCAGAAGATGTCGATCACTTATTCTTTAAGTGCCCTGGATCGGTTGAAGTTTGGAGCATTGTGGCAATTGCGGGTCTAGATTGGAGCAACAAGGATAGCATCTGGGATTCCGTTTGCAGAAGGTGATTGGGCTCGGAGGAAGGGAGATTGAAAATTTGTGTGACTATTTGGTGCATCTGGTTGGCTAGAAATAGTGTAGTTTTTGAAGGGACGAGATTCTACTCCGAAAATGTACTTGGGCATGCCGGAACCCTCCTTGAATCCTGGCAGGTGTAATTAATAGCTTGCTCATATATATTATATTTTTTGGATGGTCCTCTAAAGGAGGTCCATCCTACCGTTTCTAAAAAAATGCATGTAAAAAACTTAATACCCCCTACTCTCCTACCTTTACCCCAATGCGACCCTTTCCTCTTCCTCCCATGCTCCACCTCCCTGCCGCAACCTCTGTGGGTCCTCTCCCGTGCTCTCCTCGTCTCTTCGCACTCACTCTAATACATCTCTTTCTCCTTCTATGGTTCCTACTCCTCGCCTCCTGTGATGCCCTGCATGCTTGACCAAAAGCTTCACCCGTGTCTTTTTTCCCTCCCTCTAGTTCTCTTAGCTCTTGCTTCCGAGAAGCTTTCTGTGTACTTAGATACAATTTACTTTCGTCGGAGTGGTGTTTGGAAATTAAGCTTAATATTTTTCATGCACCTGACATTGTTATTACCCAATATTGTGCATATATATTACAAATCGCTAATCATTGTTATAAGGTATAATCTCAAGTATTATAGCTATAAGGCTATAAACAATGTAACTGTGAGTTTACATAGTTCTCCATGAGAAACAAGTTCGAATAATAAAGGTGATCCAAAATGAGATTCTGCATCAAAGGGAAATCATATGCACACGTATGCATTGGTGCACATCATTTAATTCAGATTTTATTTAATACTAATACGTCAAATTGAATTTGATAATAAACGAGTATCCAGATATCAACTAGATACAAATTCGATGTACTTGTGCCCCCAATGATCTCCTAAAAACACCTCAATTATCCTTCTCTTGAGCATCTGAAGCACACAGACAATATTTCTGTTGCATTCTCGATGAAGCTGTCGGAATTTACGAGGAAATCGAACTAGCAATGATTTTTTTTGAAGTCAACTAGCATTAAAATTGCCTAATGATTACTCAAAACAACATCAAAGTACACTGAAAGCTTCATGATAAGCAGGAGTTGAGAGAGCTAGAGGGATGGAATAAGGGCAGGGGTAAAGCATGTGGGGCGTCGCAGGAGTCAAGTGGGAACCTTAGAGGGAGAAGGAGCGAGATTAGAGGGAGTTTGGAGAGACAAGGAGAATATGGGAGAGGACCTGCATAGATTTTGGCTGGGGAGGTGGAGTCGGAGAGGAAGAGTAAAGGGCCACATAGGGGTGAAGGTGGGAGGGTAGGGGCGAGTACGTTATTTGCATGCCTGTAAAAAGTGGAGAGAGAAAGATTCCAAGATAGAGGTAGATTTGGCAAACCATATGCTGACTCATGCACCCTTTGTTAAATATTTTGCATGCATGACCTGGCTGGGAAGTGGTTTTAACATGATGCCCCAGCTGGGAAATCTCTGTTGATGATATGTGAGTGCACAAAACATGTGGATGTTGGTTGGCGGTATATTCAAGTTTCGATGTCTTTGCCAAAGCTTTTCCAAAGTCCAGAAATGTTGCTCCAAGCCAAGAATGTGGGATGTTTATACTCAGCTCCGCGTTATGTTGTAAAATGTGCCTTTATTTTTCTGTTAAGACTCAAGAGGTGTCCTAAGGTTTATTGAGATTGGAGTTCGGTTATAAAACCAAAATATCTTGTATGCAATTCCCTGCCTTTCTATGCATCTTCTGGTTTATGCAAACATGTATGATGGTGACAATCAGTAAGCTAATACATTGATTATGTTTGAACTTCTCTGTTATGTAATTATGATGATGATTAAACTGTTCTTTGGGTACACTTCTTTTCATTATCTGGTTGTAATAACAATGTTTTTCGTGCAAATGATATGTAGGAGGTGCTTCTGATTTTGCTGGGGATTTGCATCAGAAGGACCAAATCCAAGATAACATGTCGATAATGCAATCTCAGTTTAATGTTGGTTGGGACTTGCATGCTGTTTCAGTTTTAAATTGAGGTTTGGTATTATTGCATATACCATTTTCTTTTTTTCACGTCTCAGATGGCGAGATCTGGTGGCTTCAGCTTAGGGGCTTACACATCTCACCGTCAGCAACACAGTCCATACAACCTTGTTGATTTTGCGACAGGAAATAACCAAGATCTTCAGTTGCTTGGCTCTGACTTATATTCTGGTTCTCATGGACCTTATCACTCTCAGGTGTTATTAAGTTAATCATGCAGTTGTTTTCATGATTAGTTAGGGTGATACCCATATTTTTCTATTGGTTAGATAAACTTGTGCTTTCTCGATTCCAGAGTAGTGGACAACCCAACATTGGTATGAGACCTTTGAATAGTCCAAATCCTATCTCTGCCATTGGGGCATACAACCAGCTTGTTCAACAATATCAAAACTCAAACCAGGCTCAATTTCGGTTACAGCAGATGTCTGGAGCTGGGCAGACATATAGGGATCAAAGTCTTAAATCCTTGCAGGGAAGTCAAGCCACTTCTGATCGGTATGGCTTGATGGGCATTTTGAACATCATAAGATTTAACGAGTCTGATTTGGCATCCCTGGCTCTTGGGATTGACCTGACATCCCTAGGGTTAAATCTAAATGCCACTGATGCACTTTATAAGACTTTTGGTTCACCGTGGTCAGAAGAGCCTGCTAAGGGAGAGCCCGAGTTTTCAGTTCCGGCTTGCTATTATGCTAAACAACCGCCATCCCTTCTGGTGGGTCGGTCAGTTCTTTAAATCTACTTATACTTCATGTCAGATCCGCTTGTAATTGCAACGATGGTTGAATAATTGCAGCAAGGCCATTTCTCTAAATTCCAGCTTGAAACACTGTTCTACATATTTTACAGGTACTTCTTTCGGTCATACTGCTCTTTATTAATTTCTGATGTCTTTCTAATCATGGATTTCGCCGAAATTCGGCTGAATTTCGGTTTCGGTAGGTGACTGAAATTCGGCCGAATTGCCTATATTGATCGAAATTTGGTGGCCCCGGTTCAAAAACCGATCGAAATGACCGTAATTTCAATCAAAATGCGGCCGAAATTTCATTCGGTCAGTCACCGAAATCGAAATTTGAGGCCTTGTTTCTAATATGCTTTTGGCTTTCACATGCAGCATGCCTAAGGATGAAGCGCAACTTTATGCAGCACATGAATTGTAAGTTCCTAGCATACTACAGTTGAACTTAAAGAGATATAGTCCTCGTCGTGCTTTTTGATTCCTTGAACCGGGAAGAAAGCTGTGCTTTAAATTCTTACATTGCCTCCTATCTATATAAATTGGATCATTTTTTGCCATTCAATTATTGCCTTGGTTGCGTATGAAGTAATGAAGCGCTTATACAGGTATATATACCTTGAGCAATGAAGCGCTTATACAGGTATATATACCTTGAGCTATGGCGGACGACCATGAGGTTTTTTTCCCAAGTATATCAAGAAGGAATAGAAACACAATAAGTAGATTTAAGGACAAGAAACAAGGATTGCATTAAGATAACATACAAAGAAGGATGTGTTTACATACTTACATCATAATAAACGAGAACAAATTTGTCGACGTGGTTCAATATAAATAAGATAATACATCTATGCCATTTAGGGAAGGGACCCGATGGAGTTAGACTTTTGTAATGCTCCTTTAGGTATTCTGAGGATAGTATAACTCAGATGAGTCTCAAACGCTAAGCAATCTAGGACTTAATATGGGAATAATAACCGGATCTTGTAGAAATCAAATTACATACTCAACTTAATAAATAATTCTAACACCTGATCTTTTAGTGAAAGTAGATAGGAGAGGTGGGAGGAAACTCAGTTCGAAGGTGATGATGACCCACCGATTTTTTACTTGTCAGAATTTTCTTGGTTTTTCCAAGAAAATGATACAACATCATAAATCATAGGCTAAATATGAAGGAAATAAATAAAATTATTTACTACACATCACGAAAACATGGAATATTTAGCAAACTTTTTGCTAAATCAATGTTCATCGTATGAACTAGAGAATGTAGCATGACAATTTGTGCATTCAGAAATTATAAATCATAAGGAAATAATTTTCAAAATAATTTACGATATTCACAATGAATAAAAAGAGATAGATCAAGGTTTACCTTTGAAGCGTGAGTTTCTAATATAAGAAACCTCCCGAATCAAGTCCGATCTGCAGTATCTCTCTCGTGGGCGCGGAGATGAATCGCGTTGCTTCCCACAAACCCAAATGTCGATCAGGGCAACAAGAAGAGGTGTGTGTGTGTGTGTGTGTGTGTGTGTTGTATACACCCAAGACTCGTCTATATGTCAAGGAGTGCAAAATTCTAATGGATTATTGCTCTCCAAAAAAGTCGATAAAAGAGAGTTTTACTCTCCTTTTAAACACATTGTGCATGCCTATTTAAGAGTCTTCTCTTCAAGTAGGCATGTGCAATAAGAGCACTTCTTGATAATCATATTATCAATATTGGAGAAATTATGGAAATAATCCATGTAGCTTATGAATCATATTCATGAGCACAAAATTAAATGTAAATCCAATTTACATCTACAAAAAATGTGAATGAAATTCACACATTCTCAAGCCTTGGAAATATTATGTAAATCATATTTACACAAATATTTATATGAATCATATCCATATAAATGTTAATTATTGTGCTCACACTAATTAATGAAACATATTTGTGAATCTTATTCACAAAATTGCCCTTATGAATAAAATGTAAAAATTATTATTACAATATTGACTTCAACAAATATTAATCCCGATCCAATTAGGACTCATGAGATACAAATGCAGAGACTTGGAGATAATATCGTGGGAGATCATACTATCCATGTATAGTGACTTGAAATCTGGATATGAATTTAATTTCATGTTTCATGCCATTTTGGATGGGTTGTAGTTTAATCCAATTAAATCACAAATCACCTAGCTAAAATGGAGTCACTAAAATCCATCATGTTTCATCACTCTTTCGGAATGGAAGTATCATATAGATGATCTATTGTGATATATATATATAACCATGAACAGTTCTAGTACTCATTCATCCTTTACACAGGACGTCTTTAACAAATCCGAAGTTGAAACCCTAGTTTGATTGTCTTTTTCGAAATATATCAATAGATTTCTCATTCGATAATTGGATGACAATATCAATCTAAAAGCATATATTAATATCTCGAATTCATCTCGTTTCATAGATAAGACGACCATGCATGGAATTTATTTTGACCCAAAAATATCTCATAAGTGAGCTATGTCTCCCGCTTCATCAACTATGAACATGTATGATTTCTTGAGAGATCATACATCTCATATGACTTCATATGCACACTACCGCATCGGTATATGGACCTTGGCGAGGTCACCAACCTATTGGTCTGTCAAATATGCATACTCAAGCATATAGATGCATATCTGCCTCAGGTCAAAGGATGCATGCCTGATCGTGACAGTTACGATTCAGGTATTAGTTTATCTCGACCTCATCAAGTCAACTCTTTGACTTGATTATTCCAACACTTCCGAATCTGCATTCCCATGCAGAGGATCCGCATCAAGAAGTCGGTTGGAAATCGATCTTTAGAGAAAGATTGCCATCTCTTTCGCAGACTGGAGATCTTATATTGAATATCTCATGTTTGAAGTCAGCTGTGTCCTCCCAGCTGCATGGTATTCAATATGACCATAGTATATAACTCTAATTGTACAAAGGGACCTTAATATTGAGTGTATTCACAATATTTCAGATGAACATGAAAACAATAACTTGTATCGTATTTATGAGTCACTCAGGACTTACAAGTCCAACAAAGTATTAGGCTTTTAAAGCAATATTGGTGATTTTCTGCAGAATTTGTTATCAACTTTCGTCTATTGGTATTTTTATAAATCTTTACAGTTAAGAGTACTGTTGATAACATTTGGATCTTTGCATCATTGTTTAGATGCTCAAGAGGGTGGTTCTACCATAAGGAGTTGAGATTGTGGTTTATAAGAGTGCCGAACACAGAGCTATTACTGAAAACAAGTACCTTTGAGAGGGGATATTACCACTGTTTTGATCCCAACAAATGGGAAACTGCTAGAAAGGTTCAGCGGCCTCAGAACCCATTCTCTGATCATTTTCCCTTATTCAAATTCTCTTATCCTATAACTATCACCACCTTTGAATGCAGGATAATTTCGTTGTACACTATGAGTTGGTGGAGAAGAAACCTGTACTCCCTCGGCCACTGCACTAACATCGATGTTTTGTAAATTTCTTAGCCTTTCAATGTTAAGCTATCCTTTCCATTTTGTAAAATCCTTTATCCGGTTCTTTGCTATCCGGACCTGTGATGTTTATAAGATCTTGGTCTTTGTTTCCAGATTTGCGGGAAATCGTCATCTTATTCCTACTGTTGATGTATCTGTGCTATTGAGTTTTAGAGAAGCGAGGGTACCTGCTGTTGCCAGTCATCCTAACGGAGCAAGCGGCGTAGGGTGGTGATTATGATAGGCAAAGCAAAATCCTGATTAGCATTCAGTTTAATCAGCAAGTTAGAAGCAAAGTTTCAAGATCATATAGAGTGCTGCGAATTCGGCATGGCTCGGTGATAGAAGAAATATCCGGACTTAAAATTCGTTGCATATTTTTGTCTACCGACATGCGTGTGTTTTCTTCGAAATCCTATTTTCTAGGCTGCAAAAGCCTTGTAAATTCTTATCTTAAGAAATTTGCAGCATAATTGTTGAGATTCAGCTATGTTGGTGATTTTGGTTGCAGGTCTGGGGAGTGGAGGTTCTCCATTCTGAAATGCCAAAAGTTCATTAAAGTATAATTGGAGCCAAAGGAGGGAAATTAGGGACAACTGCCTTTGGATTCTCAATTTTTTATATCACGACTCTTGAAAACTTTGTAAATTACCTTCTTGACCATGTAATTTTTGCAACTATTACATGAACCCTGCAAATTTGGTAATTGTTACGCCCCAACTCTCTCATGAGTTAAACACAAAGTTCGTTAGGGTTCATAGTTAGCAAGTTTGCAGGGTTTAGGTGATAATTATGAAGAATACCGGGTTGAGAAGAGAGTTTTCAAGGTTTGTGGTGTGAAAATCTCTATAAAAATTTCATGTTGGGTATTTTTATTTTTGTTATGGCATATATTATGGAGAAGAGAAATGAATGTGATGTTTATTCCAAAGGATGTGATCTCTTATATAAAGAGAACCCTATAGAGTACAAGAGAAAAAAAACATAAATGCCTCCGAAGGTTAAGGGTTACAAAACCCGAAGGATTACGAGCATAAATGTAAATATAATAACTTTAACATATATTAATCATAAGGTCTTCCTCTATTCTAAGCATAAAATTCAGGCTTTCATCGTATTTCTAGCTCCCTATATGGGGAAAATGTGGATTGAAAGGAATTTTTATGTATGAAATGGTGACTTATTTATAAATTGTTAAAGAAAATAACAGGAAAACTAAGGATCTTCCCCTCATTACCCTAAAAACCGTGTTCAAAGGTTGTGGCGTAGAAGTAAGACTATTGGTTGTGTCACGTAAGGGTTTGCGGTGCGATTACAAAGATCACATTGGTTGTCTTGTTGGATAATTTTAGTGGTCAATTAAAAAATCCCAGCATCTAAACCATATTTATTAACTCAAAGTACAACAAAATGAATCCATGTAATGATAGATTGAAACTTGAATGTTTTGAACCATGGTTTTAAAAACTGAACCGATGCGGTCTGTTCAACTGAGATTGGAGGAAAAAAATTCCGGTTTCTGTTTAAAAATCAATCACCCCGAATGGACTGCTTGTCTCAGTTGAACTAAGTCGTCGGTTCAACCATTTATTTTTTTGATTAAAAAATAATTTTATTTATTAGATAGGGATATTTATACTTATAATCCAGAGTAATTTTATAATTACAATCATAATCCCACATAATCATGAATTACACGAGAAATCTTGAATAGTCGTACCGTCTCACACTCATAACCCTCTGTTAATTTTCTCATTACCCCAACCATTTCATTGGGTTAATCTAACCCATAGTCTAATCCAACAGTTATTTAAAAAATTCAAAAAAACCCTAAGCCCTCCCCCCCCCCTTCTCTACTCCCAACACCCTCCCTCTCCCTCCTGCCCCTCCTCCTCCATGCCCTCTTGCCGCCCTCCGCCTCCTCCCTGACACCCTCCCCCTGTTTACCGCCTTCCCCTCCCCTTCTTCCTCCTCTAGATCGTGTGACCCCAGCTGATCACCTCGCCTTCCCCTTCTTCCTCCTCCAGCTCGTCCCCTCCCCTTCTTCCTCCTCCATCTCACCCCCTCCCCTTCTTCCTCCTCATCCATCTCGCCCCCTCACCTCACTTGACCTTTGCTCCATCTCCGATTGCCCCCTCGACGATATCAAGACCTCCTCGTGCTCCCCCTCCCTCTTCCCTTGCCCTCGATGACCCATTTTCTGTTTCTGTCGCCACCATTCTTGACCACCTCTTCACCACCCTCCACTACGCTGCCACCTTCTCCCCTTCCATGTTGCCCCACTCCTCCCTCCTCCCCCTCATCTCCTCCCTCTGTCACCTCTCCCCGGCAACCTCCTCGTCTTCAGCCTCCCATGTGAGTCCCACCTGCTCCTCTCCCTCAACCCTCCCTGTTGCACCGTCTTCCTCCATGACTAGCCCCACCACATCTCCATCCTCGAGTGGTCTTCGTCGATGGCCCCAACGGCTACAACCCTCAGTTCCCCAGGAGCTACCGTTATCGCCGTCCATGACTACGACCGGGAGCTCGAGATGCTATGCAGTGTAGAGAACCTTGTCTTCTCCAACGCGCAGCTCGTGCATTTCTCCATCCGACACCGACGGAGCCCTGCGCGGTGGGCGTGTGCTGGAGGAGGAAGGGGAAGTGGTCTCATTTGTAAATATGAGAATTTAAAAGATAAAATATAAAATAGTTGACGGATATCGTCATAGTTAACGGGAAATTGTATGGAAGTTAACATGGGATTATGGGCGCAAGAGTTAAGCACTATTGAGGGTCATGGACGTAATTCCTAATTATAGAGAGTTATGATTGTAATTACGAAATTACTCAGGATTATTGAGTGTAAATATCCCTACTAGATAAGATTCAATTTCTTTGAAACTAGTCATATTTTAGCTCTATCTCTTCTATACTATATTATTTTTCCTATTTTTCTCCATTTGTGTTTCCCTCAACGCAAGTTTCGTCCAATCCTTTAACTTTGAGAGCACATGCGTTGATTATCTCTCCTTTCCTCCGTTACGAGCAATGCATTTCCCATCCCAACTTTGTACATGTTGTCGTCTCCTTCCAACAGAGGCAAACGATGCCTCCACGTTAAGTAGAAAATGTTGTTGTCGTACGTTGAGAAGCAAAAAAGTTTGTAATTCCTGTCATCATTTATTATTAAAACATATATTTTAAATACTATTAATTCCACATTAAAGTGTGTGTATATATATAATAGGGTTTGGGTATCCTAAACTCATGTGTAGGTAACTT
The DNA here is from genome assembly GCA_037367405.1 of Ottelia alismoides. Classification (NCBI taxonomy): domain Eukaryota; kingdom Viridiplantae; phylum Streptophyta; class Magnoliopsida; order Alismatales; family Hydrocharitaceae; genus Ottelia; species Ottelia alismoides. The sequence continues at coordinate 918,758 of JAZKJV010000492.1, read as the reverse complement.
TCCTACACCCACCATGTTTTCTCACTTTTTTTAATTTTTTTGAAATGGATCTTTAGGATATTTAGATCACAATTTATCACCGTTGTGTCATTCAAATTTCAACTTATTTTGAGGCTTCTAACTTATCCATCCAAAAAGACAAATTTTAACTGTCTCAGATTTGCTGAAATCGACCCCTTCCGATGGACATGCTAGGAATGTCTGTTTTACACGAAATTTAAAACATATATTCTACTTAATATTTTAAGTAAATCTCCTAAGGATCGATTTCAAAAAAAATAAAAAAAGTGAGAGAAAACAGGGTGGGTATAGGAAAGTTACCTACACCTTGGTTTAGGATCCCCAAACCCATATATATATATGGGAAAAAAGAGCCTACCTCGGCGGGTGCAGGTAACTCCCTACACACGACATAATTTTTTATTATTTTTTGATTTTTTTAAAATGAAACCTTGGGGGATTTAGATCACCATGTATCACCATTGTCATTCCAAATTCAACTTAATTCGAGACTTCTATCATCTCCACAAGCTACCAAATTTAACGGTCTCAGAATTGTTGAAATCGACCATGTCTATATTAACATGTTAGTCAAGGATTTCTTCGAGGTATGCCTTCCTCCTTTAGCTGCGAGAGAGAATGGGATCGAGAGAGAGAGAGGGGTTTGGGGAGGGGGCTCCCAATGGCGAGGCTTTGAGCTGATGACTCTTCTCCTCCTCGCGGAGGTCTTTATATAGGCGTGAATGCCCTCGCTTAGTCCGCCCCCTTCCCCCACGCCCTTCGGTTATGGCCTCCTAGAGACTCGGCCATGCCGCAACTGCCGCCCCCGGATCGGGCGGCGACAGTTCTTGGCCACTTGGTCAACAAACCGTTCTACATCTCCCACTTGACCAAAGTGGTCAAGACATATATACTCCCACTATCCGTGTAGTATATACAAAGAGATTTATCATATGAGGATCATTATCTATGAAGCCTCTTCCTTGACTCAAACATTCCTGAGTCCCATTAAACCAACATGTTTAATGTATGTTCTTGCTACTATTCCCTTGGTTAGAGAGTCAGCCAACATGTCACTAGTAGGGATGTAGGTTACCGTGATTTCTTGTTTCCCCACTATATCTTGTATATAGTGATATTGGATCTCAATGTGTTTTCCTTTAGAACTATTAGCCCCACTATTGATCAAGCTTATCGCAGCTTGATTGTCACAATACATTTCAATTGGCCCTTTGACCAATTCAAGGCTTAGGTTCTTTAGAAAACACCTGATCCATACAGCATGAGTGGTGGCCATGCTACATGCAATGTACTCAGCTTCCTGTGTATGTCGAGATACACATCCTTGTTTCTTGCTACCCCAAGAAACGGCTGCACCACCAAACATGAACAGGTAACCTGATGTAGATTTTCTATCATCTACATCCCCTCCGAAATCGGCATCGGAGTAGCCTACCACTTCAAGCGATTCTGCTTGATACACAAGTTTCAGATGTACTGTCCCTTTCAGATATCGAAGAATCCTCTTTACATCTTCCCAATGTGCTGGACCGGGATTGCTTTGATATCTACTAACTAAGCTTACTGGATAAGCTAAATCAGGTCGAGTACACATCATTGCATACATTAAACTTCCCACCGCTTGTGCATATGGTACATCTAAAGGTTTCTGCCCCTTTCCGGGACACTGACTCTTACTGAGTCTCTTTCCTATCACAAGTGGTGTTGGAGCTGGAGTGCTATTCTGCATTCCAAATCTCCTTAATACAGTATGCAAATATCTTTCCTGACTAAGGCTCAATGTCCTTGAGTCCCTGTCTCTTGTTATTTGAATTCCAAGAACATAGGATGCTTCGCCCATGTCCTTCATCTCAAATTCATTGCTCAATTTCTGTTTGATTTCATTGAGCATTTGTATGTCATTACCTGCAAGCAGAATGTCATCTTCATACAATGACATGATTGCAAAACTGCTCCCACTTTTCATGACATACACACAGTTATCCAATTTATTTGAAACAAATCCAAATTGAATAACTTTCTCATGAAATTTGAGATACCATTGCCGTGAAGACTGCTTTAAGCCATATAATGACTTTCTTAACTTGTAAACCTTTTTCTCCTGACCTTCAACCTGAGATCCCTCAGGTTGTCGCATATAAATCTCTTCCCTCAATTCGCCATTAAGGAAGGCCGTCTTCACATCCATTGGAATAATTCCAAATTCATATATGCGACTATAGCTAAGATCATCCGAATGGATGCGAACTTAGCCACTGGAGAGTAGGTTTCCTGGAAATCTATTCCAGCTTGCTGAGTATAACTCTTGGCAACTAATCTGGCTTTGTATTTGTCAACAGTACCGTCAACTCGATACTTTTTCTTGAATACCCACTTACATCCTATGGATTGCCTACCTTCTGGCAAATCACATAATTCCCAAACACCGTTTCGCTCGATTGAGTCAAACTCATCTCTCATGGCGGCCGACCATGATTCCGACTCAGATGAAGCCATAGCTTCATCAAAGGATATGGGATCTGTACAATCCGCGACATCCTCATCCACGGTGTAGCACGACACATCGCATCCATAGAAATGATAATCTTCCATCCATGCGGGCCGTGTTCTGGGTCTCTTGTTGCCGATTATACTCGTGGGTTGTGTGGGTCCACCCACTTCCTCTAAAGGATCATCATGTTCCATAGGTTCATTCTCTACATTTGGATGATCGATATCATCCGCAAGTTCTTGTCTAATACTCAAGTCATCTTCATTGTCCTGTAAGACAATCAGAGGATCTGATTCCTCTACTTCATGCTCCTTTTCTTGATGAATTTCAAGGAAAGTAGCATCACGACTTTCGATCAGACCTTTAGTTTCATGGAAGAACCTATATCCTTTAGAATTCTCACTATACCCAATAAACTTGCACTTTAATGTCCTGAAGTCTAGCTTGTCCCTAAGCTGACTCGGTACCAGAACATGTGCAACACATCCCCATTTCCGGAGATGGACCAACTCGGGCTTTCTGCCATTCCATATTTCATATGGCGTTGATTCTACGGACTTGGTGGGAATCCTATTCTGTATATAGTTCGCAGTCAACACTGCCTCTCCCCAGAATTTCTTGGAGAGTCCTGAGTGTGAAAGCATATACCTTACTGCATTCATCAAAGTTCGATTCTTTCTTTCAGCTACATCATTCTGCTGTGGTGTATAGGGCATTGTAGTCAGCCTACGAATGCCTGCCTGAATACAGTAATCCTCAAACTCCTTTGAGGTATATTCCCCACCTCTATCTGTCCTAAGAGTCTTGATTGGTTTTCCCAATCTTGTCTCCACTTCTGTCTTATATCTCTTAAATGTTTCAAGTGCTTCCGACTTTCTTCCTAAGAGATAGACATAGGAGAACTTCGAATAGTCATCAATGAATGTTATAAAATATTCCTTATTTTTATGTGTGCTGACGCTCAGTGGTCCACATATGTCTGAATGGATCAAACCTAGTAACTCTGTTGACCGAATTCCGGTTGAGAAGGGTCTTCTCGTCATTTTACCGGTCAGACAGTGTTCGCAGGGCAATGTCCTTGTACCCGTGATCTTAGGCAATAAATTTACCTTAATCATTTGATCCATCTTAGAGTTTCCTGGATGGCCCAGTCGCATGTGCCACAAGTCATAATCAGATAAAAGACACAAGGAATAATCAGAAGCAACATTCATTGATTCACTAGAATTTATTACAGGAAGACAGAATAGGTCATGCTCGGGCACAAACTTTCCCATCGCATAGACCTTTTTTATTCTTGCCTATTGACACACGTTTATTGTAAAACCTAACTTCAAAGTCTTTTTTGAGCAGTACTGGGACAGATATCAGGTTCCGACGTATCCCTGGGGCATATAGTACATCATTCAGTACCATAATACTATCTCCCAGGTCAAGTCTGTATGTCCCAACACCTTCCACGTCCAGGTAGGTGTTGTTCCCCATGAAGATCCTCTGTTCGCCTTTGCTCAGCTCCTTGAAGTCCACCAGGCCTTCCTTCGTCTTGGCGATGTGTCTGGTTGCTCCAGAGTCGATCCACCATCCATCACTGTCCGTGATGACAGAGTTGCATTCCACGACAGCCGCGAATTCCATTTTCTTTTTGCCTTTATTTTCAGGCACTTTAGAATTTCCCGGCTTCTTCTTGTTGGGGCAATTGACTTTGAAATGGCCATATTTGCCACAACCGTAGCAAGAGCCGCGTGGGTATTTCCCATTCTTTCCTTTGAAATTCGCCTTGGAGGGGCCTAGCCTTTTCTTCGCGTGCACGGCATTCGCTTCTTCTTCCTCCTCGACCTCAAAGATCTCAGCCTTCGATCTTTGTTTGGAGAGGTCCTGCTCAATTGCCAGTTGTGCAGGTAGTTCCGTCACCGACTTAATGTTGCCATTCATCTGCAGAGATGTGGCAACCATGTCGAATGACGGAGGGATACTTCCTAGTATGGTTGCGATCTGCATCCTCTCCGGAATTGCGCAATCAGCAGCCGCAAGATCCTTGGCCATCACGATCATCTTGTTCACGTGCTCGAGGACGCTTTCAGATTCCTTCATTCTACACGAGTTGTACTTGTGTAGAAGAAGCTGGACGCTCACTTCGGATTTGGAGTGATATTTCTCCTTAACCGCGGTCCAGAGCTCGTAAGCTGATTCGCAGGTCTCAAAGACCCGAATCAGGTTCAGATCCATGTGGGTCAGCATAAAGCTCCTAGCCCTATTATCTATTTTCTCCCACTGTTCGCTGGACCTAATTTCATCCACAGTTGGATTCTCAGATAAGATTGGGCCAGGTTTGTCTATAATAGTGTGTATGCTATCATGCAACAGGCCATAGTAGATCTTCCTACTCCATAATTCATAATTAGTACCGTTAAAGTACTCTATTTTCCCCACCTCAGTGGCAATTGTCTTGCTTGTCATTGTGGTTGATCTAAAAAAATATGAGTAAGTTCGTATGAGATTAAGCAACTTTAGTGAAGGTACTTGGTAAATTGACAGTTTAAAAATGACTTGTAATAAAAAAGACTTAATAGCAACTATAGTCAACTTTAATCTTAATGCAAAACAAAACAACAAACAATAACAGTTGAATATGTGAGTTAATTAAGCAAAAAAATAGCCCTCTTTTTGATTAGGTTAAAAAAATTTAACGTATCGAACAAAGTGCCTAAAGATATAAGATTATCTAGTTTCACATAAAAAAATTAATCCTTTCCTCAAGATTTTTTTTAATTTCTAAAAAACGGCAAGATTGTAAAAAAAAAACTTCCACTTTAATTTTGATAAATAATCAACGGAACAAACAACAAAAAATAGGCTGTGAATCTAATTAGCGAGAAAAAAAATTAAAGAGAACAATTACGTGGGAAAACATATACAACAAAACAAAAGGAAATGTTTAAAACCCACTCGGCAATAAGCATGTGATATAAAACCCACTAAACATTCACGGGTGCACCAAATGCAAAAAAAAAACAAATGCAAAAGGTGTGCATAACTTAAAAAAAAAACACTGAGATTGAAAAAAGTGTAGTAGAGATTTAATTAATATCCCGTGAAAATAAGTGGGGTTTCACGTGATCTGTACGATGTTTTAAAAAAATGCAAGTTAATGGGTGGGGGGTTCACGTGATATATTATATGGCTTAAAGAGAGAGAAAAAAAATGCAAGTTGATGGTAGACATTAATGGTGCAAACAACTTTTCCAGTACAGTCTGGCATTCACGTGATATGCATACACGTGATATTCAAATATGACCAAAAAAAACAGAACGATGTTACCTCTCCTTAGGGTTTCCTCTCGTTTAGGTTTGGGAAAAAGAAAGTGCTAGCGGCGGCGGACAGGAAAGCTGAAGCCGATCAACGATCGTAGTCCGGGCGATGCCACCACCAGAGCAGCTCGATGGCGGAGGAACGCAACAGCGACAATAGCTCTGATACCAGTCAAGGATTTCTTCGAGGTATGCCTTCCTCCTTTAGCTGCGAGATAGAATGGGATCGAGAGAGAGAGAGGGGTTTGGGGAGGGGGCTCCCAATGGCGAGGCTTTGAGCTGATGACTCTTCTCCTCCTCGCGGAGGTCTTTATATAGGCGTGAATGCCCTCGCTTAGTCCGCCCCCTTCCCCCACGCCCTTTGGTTATGGCCTCCTAGAGACTCGGCCATGCCGCAACTGCCGTCCCCGGATCGGGCGGCGATGGTTCTTGGCCACTTGGTCAACAAACCGTTCTACAGTTAGGAATGTTTGTTTTGCATGAAACTTGAAACACATATTCCCCTTAACATATTAAGTAAATCCCCCCAACCTTTATTTCAAAAAAATAAAAAAATAGTCGAAAAATGGGGTGGGTGCATGGAATTTCCTACACCCCAGGTTGTAGGCTCCCTACCCCCTATATATATATATTATATGTACCATGATACATTTGAATATATAATGGAGTAAAATGCATAAATATATGTGTATGTAATATCGGTCAAACATGGTTTACTTGGTTGGATTATACAAACTAAACCACCAATACAACGGTCTGATTTTTTATAATTTTTATGAACGTTTGATGTCATCATTGGTATGAATACAACGGTCTGATTTTTTATAATTTTTATGAACGTTTGATGTCATCATTGGTATGTCTGGTTGATTCCATTGTGTCCAAACATAAAAACCCAAAGTCGGTACCTAACTAGCTTGATATTCGATTCAATTTTTAAAACCTTGCTTTGAACTTTGGGAACCATTGCATAACCTTTCTCATATATAGTAGAGATCATTTTTGAAATTATGCAACTATGTAAATTGAGCATAAGGCTCAATGGGTTTGTTAAAGTTGCAACTTGGTAGCATCCATTTATCTCAAGATAAAGGGACTTTGTCTTGGGAAATCAATGATATATCAAAATCAGCGATCATATCGTGATTACGCCATCTATTATATCTCTATCTTTACTATCTATTTCTTATCCTTCAAATTAAATGAACAAAATGATTAATTATCCACATTTATCCTTCATCCCACATTATTTCTCAACCTTAAGGAATAAGGAATAAGAGGATATCATTCTTCATTGATGTTCCTTCGGAAGTAGAATTTAGAGAGATAAGATGGAGTAAGTTGTATTGTTTGTAAAATAAATGATAATATACAAGGAAATAGGGAGCATCGAGCTACATGTAATTTTAATGCATCGATGACACAAATGTCCACTTGTTTTGATTTTTTTTTGAAATGAATCCTTGGAGATTTACTTAGAATGATAAGTGGAATATGTGATTCAAGTTTCGTGTAAAATAAACATTCCTAACATGTCCATCTAGAAGGGGTGCATTCCATCAATTTTAAGACCGTTAAAATTTGATGGTCTTATTGAATGAAATATAAGTCTCAAATTATGTTGAATTTAGAATAATAGCATGGTGATATATGATGATCTAAATCTCTTAAAAATTTATTTCAAAAAAATCATAGAAAATGGACGTTTGTGGCACTGGTGCATGTAAACCAAAGTGCATACTCCATATTCCCCTGTACAAGAGATAGATAACAGATAAGCTAGATGTAGTTGTTGGAGCTTTAAAATATATAAGTTTGAAATTAATCTTTTGTCAAATGTGCTCATGATCGTACACAACTTTTATCTACTTTTTATCCAATTAATGACTAGCATATCTGTAGTACACTAGTTTTGTGCAAAAAAAATCATTTACATTAAATACATCACATACAATGTAGACACCCACGTACAACATTATTAGTGATAACAAAATAAAAGTCTGACTTGGTATGTACTATGATATATTAGCCGTGGTATTAAAATTGGAAGATGGGCAGGTTTAAAAAAACTCTTATAAGACCTTATCTATCAAAATATTCACAAAAGTTGATTTATAATTTATTCCAATTGACGAAATGGGTGAAAAATGTTCATTTTTTTTGAAATCGTCGTATAATTTTTGGATAAAATGGGGCTGCCCCCATGGGGAGCTAATTTGGCTCCCACCCCATTTTTCCTCATCTTTTTTATTTTTTAAAAATACTTTCATGGATTTTCATTATTATATCCCTATATCATGCCATTCATGTGAAACAAAGACTCCTACGACCTCCATCCAAATGTGGTCGATCTCAACAATTCTACGATCATTAAAAAATGAATGTTTAGATGGAGGTCTTAGGGGTGTATGTTTCTCACGAAACTTGAATGGCATAATTTAGGGATATAGTGATGAATTTTCACGGATTTATTTTTTAAAAAGTAAAAAAATATAGGAAAATGGGTCGGAGGAATCGAGTTAGCTCCCCAAGAAGACAACCCCATTTTCCCATTTGCATTTGAGTAAGTTGCGTTGTTTTTAATTTAGTAGGTTTTTAGGAAGGGTCAAAATTAATTTTTAGTTTATTATGTGCATTAAATTAAGAAAAATTCTATTTAGAATTTGGCCAGATCAAAATATAATTAATATATATTTATTATTATTTTATTGTTAATTATTAAAAAATACTAATTAATAACAATACATTTTTCTATAATGAAATAGAATATAATTTCTAAAATTGACTCTATAAAAATAATTTAATTAATAATGACAAATGAATCCATAAAATCATAAACTAAACTATTATTTTACTTTTTTTTAATTTTTTTCCTGTAAGAAAAAAGAAATATCTTGAGAGATGCATCCGTCTCATATGTCCAAACCACTCATATCATCCTACATCCCAAAATCATACATCCAGTAATGAGATAGTGCTTAATAAGTAAAAATCGAAAATACCGATATATGATTGGGACCTCCATGTAAGCATCGTTGAGTGATGAAGTACCATTAGAAATAATATCATGACTAATTCTGATAGAACCATCAATAGCAAATAAGAAATTACAAAATTTGAGATCGATATCATATACCAAAAGCACATGGTTCGATATTTTCATCATAGAATTCACAAAAATAATGTCCATTATAATTAATTAGTTAAATGTTTATTGTGAATTATATGACGAAAATATCACTTATCTACTTTATGTATATTTTTCATCATTTTTTATTTTTTAAATACCACAATATATTTTCATAACTATATCTCTCTAATAGGTCATTCTAATTTCATCAGAAATAGAGGCTCATATGCCCTCCATCCAGAACATGTCGATTGCAGTAAGTCTAAGATCGTTAAAATTACATGTTCTAGATGGAGGGTATATGAGTCTTTGTTTTTGATGAAATTGAAATGACATATTAGAGGAATATAACGATAAAAATATATGGTGATGTTTTCCAAAAAAATAAAAAAAATGGTGAAAAATGAGCATGAAATAGGTAAGGTTACCTACTTCATGAAGTATGCTCTCTTTTCTCTTTCAAGATACCCTCCTCCGAGGAGACTTTAGTTGCTTTAAGTTTATTTCATTCCAAGCACTTCTCACAGTTATTCCCAAATTTATCTCCTCATGGGTTCGTTATCTTTCCGTTCAATATCCTTTGGAATTATCTTCTTACAATGGTCTTTCTAATATATTCAAATTCTCTGTGTTTCTTATATTGAAATATTCCATCCTTCGTGGATTTGATTAAACAAAATATTAAGAGCAACAAATTCAATATCTACAAAGAGGTCCCTCCAATAACCATATGTCCTTTCGAATTCTTCACTTCCACTCCTAATTTCAAATATTAATTTCTTCTCAACATCCTTCCGAGCTATGTGGATATTTTCCCATCTTGTTGGCTTGTATTGATATCATATGAATATTAGTTGTTTGGATGGTTAGGATGGTTGGATAGCCATTGGTTTGTGAAATAAGGAATGTGATGTGATGTTGCATTTGTTTGTGACGGAATTCCATCCCAAAAATGTAGAGAGGTAAACCGAGTTACCCCGAGTAACCTGGTAATCAAACAGACCCTTAGAGCAAAGAGCATATCATATAAACTTTTGATCCCTAAACCGGCTTCATCACGAAACTTGCAAATTAAATCCAAGTGATCATAATGTTTTGAACTTTTGTATCCTAGAGCTTCTTCCGTAAGAAATTAGAAAAGATACTTTCCAACGTAGAAATACACTCCTTCAGGAGTATCTTAAACATACATCATATGAGTAGGAATTGAAGTAAGAACATGTCTGATCATAATAGCCTTATCTCTGGGAGATAAGAGTCTAGTTTTCTAACTTGACAACCTAGCTTGTGCATTATTTATCAAATCTTCAAAATATAAAATTTAGTAACTCCCTAATAAATTGGACAACCAAGGAAAACTTTCCTTTTTTCTCATTTTAGTAATAGGTTTAATACAAATAAATCTTTCTCCATAATGAATTCCTTGAAATAAATAAAGTACATTTATTTAAGTTTATCTTCTATCCTGAAGCCATTTCATGTTAAATAAAAAGTTAAGAGTTTCCCCCAAAGAATCTTTGGAACCATGATTAAATATGGATGTATCATCAGAATGTGCGAGATAATAGACACCTTAAGACCCCTTGATTTCTTGAACCAGTCCGTGGCAAGCTCTTATTATCTCAATAACCATATTGTTGAATCCAAACTTCGATAGAATTTTGAACCACATCGTTCTATTATAGGCTTTCTCCGTATCAATTTTGACGATGATGTTAAAGCCTCCTTAATGTAGGCAAATGTTGGCCCATTTCTTAAGCAAGAACAGTATTATAAAATATACTCCTCCGTCAAAAAAGACTGCTTGTTCATAGTAATCCACTTTTCTAGAAGAATTGCGAGACTATTTGTAACAATCTTAGAAGAATATGGTTTTATAACTCACATCATATAAGCCAATAAACATGTAGTTAGTGAAATCAAATAGTTTTTTATTTCTTTTGAATCAAGGCCAAAAAGATAGCTTTTGTAGATTCAGACATCCAAACATTGAAAAACATTTCTTGACTAGGAAAACCACATCTCCTTTAATGATCTCCCATCATTTAATATATAACAAAACTCTTTTGTTAAAAGAGAACAATAATAAGCATGTTGTTTTCTTCTCTTGTGAATAAACAAGGAATTATTTCGGAAATATTTTCCATCCAACAATTATGTTCAGAAATAGAAAATGGTGTAAATTTTCTATTCCACCAGCAACATCATTGCCCCAGAGTTGTCGAAGTTAGGGTTGTTGAGCAAAGAACACAAAGAGGCATTTCTTCTATTCATCTTAACAATATTGTGAAGGAATTTTGATTATTGTCTCATTCAGGTAACCATTGAACTTTTGAGGAGCTTTTGAGCATTTGTGGTTAAATGTGATTTTTTTTAAAAGTCATTCATGTCTTGTTTATTTCATTATAAATCATTGAGGCGGCATTTTAGTTTCATTTTTGTGGGAAGATGGCTTGATGATGAATCTGAATGCAAGTCATTTTTCAGCGAAAAATATCAATATCGAAAGTTGGGGAGTTTATTTGCTTATTTTAATTATTTTGGAAAAATTTTGCAACATTATGATAATTTAAAAATATATATTTGAATTTCATAAAAATTAGTGGACTTAGAGCTTAAAATTCTAAAGACACAAAAAATCTCATATATCAAATAAAAACATATGTTTTATCGAAAAATAAAATATATTTTTAAACCGACATTTGGTGTCCATAATAGTAAAGATAATGTGATGTTTTTATAATTCATGTTTTACATTAAACTTAATTTTCAAAGTTCCCTAATTTTCCTTTTAAAATGTATTTAAAACTGTCCATCATTCTTTTTATTCGATAACTTTTATTTACTTGAAAAATACCAAAACATATTTATAATATATAAAAAGTTCCGAATTATTTTTATTTTATTATATTTTTACAACCTTTTATTTATATGAAACCCCTTTTCTTTCCATTTTGAGATATAGGTAGATCTTCTCTCTTTTCTTTTTATTGTATGTTATTAAAATATAATTAAAACCTATAAAATTGAAAAGAAATTAAGAAATGAAATTGAAATAAATTAATTAATCTAAAATCCATAAATTTAAAACACATAAACACACAAAAAGAGATAAAAATTCACAAATGGACATTTTCCATTTTACCTTTGTTTGAGTTGGCCATAGGCTAGGCAACTTGATTCCTTGTTTTGACCTAGGGACACTTGTTATGTTAATAAACAAAGAGAGAAAATAAATTTGTTGTGTAACTGAACGTTATTGGTACCATGACACATACATTATTTAGATCACATTCAAGTCTTGTTTATTAATTACCTGAGAACGAGTCTACTTAAATGGAATTTAACTTAACAAATTGAGGAATGACATGGTTGAATTTCTTCTTATGGATTGATCCCCCTCTTTATTATCATCAGAAAAGATTGTCCATCTTACTTTTCATGCATAAAGTAAAATCGACTTGATATAAAAGGTTCATCACATAATGCAAGGAAGCCATTATAAGCAACCTAGACATAAGCTTCGTAGAGCCGGTGTTGTTACACGCACATAGGGTTTCCCCTCACTCCTTTCCTACAGTATAGAAGTTAGGTTTTTGAGCAACATGCTATGTTTTCTCCCCCATTGTAAATAGGTTGATGGGTCACACAAATGGCAAACGTGCTTTAGCATTGCTTGTGTACTTGAACTTCGAAGTAAATAAACTAACAACTGCCTCCTTACTAAATATACCAACAATTTCTGCTTCTATTCTGAGCAATCTAAAGTTTATAGATAGAGGGTCTGCACTTTTCACCTCTTGTCTCGTCTCATGCACGAAGTCACTTAGTTTACTCCCAATGAGTTATATGTTCATCCATCAATCAACAGTTGTTGAAATCATGTGCATTTCACTCGCAACTATCTCTCAGATTTACTTCGAACTGAGATTTACAATAGGAAAGAAGTCACGACCATTAAGACTAGTTACAGATGACATGCATAGAATCTCATCCTTATCATAGCTTACACTTTCATACCATCATCAAATAGTAAAAAATACTAGCAAGTTCAATTTATTAGTAAAGTGATAGCTTCAACATCTACGATAGCATAAAAATCTACGCCGTCAATATAATTGATTGAATGCAAATCCAACCCGAACCCGAACATAATTGCAAGCTATAGGGAAATAGTGGCCTAACAATTGCCTCCTTATTAATTATACCAACAGTTTTTACTTCTAGTCCAAGAAAGGTAAAGTCTATAGATAGGGTTTGCACTTTTCATCTCTAGTCTCGTCGTGTGCACGATGTCTCTTGGTTACTCCCAATGAGTTATATATTCTTCAACCATCAATCAAAATTTGTGGAAATCATGTGCATTTCATTCGCTCACCGTAAATCTCTCTCAGATTTACTTTGAACTGAATTTTACAATAGGAAAGAAATCTCAACCATCAAGACTAGTTGCAGACAACATGCATAGAATCACGTCCCTATCCTAGCATGCACTTTCATACCACCATCAAAATAGTAAAAACTAACTAGAAAAGTTCATTTATTGCTAAAGTGATAGCTTAAAAACCTACGCCATCAGTGTAACTGATTGAATGCAAGCCCAAACTTAATTGCAAGCTATAGGAAAATAGTTTAGTGAAATTGATTGGATAAAATTGTCATATATTACATTATTGTATTCTCCTTAAATAATCGTTATTGCACATGTTCAGATAGCACATCTACGTGGTGTATTATTTATCAATTATCTTTCATGTTTTATGTAAACATTTATCACATTGTGACTGGTTGTGAATGGACCCACGATATTGATTGTGCTTAACATTAGATGACTGATCTTGGCTAAGTAAAATGATTTGTAGAAATATAACTCCATGCACAAGGGCTTCTGAATCGGATCCTCATTAGTCTGAGGCATGATTGTTATTGTGACATCCAGATCTGAATAAAATAAACTTGACATGATTAAGAGTTTGCGATATCATTTAATATTCAGTTAATATTGAATAACTCAGATCGATATGTAAATCACAGATCGAAGCTCGTTCAGTTGCATTCGACCAAAAGTCGATCGCATCATAATGTGTGCCATTAGAAAAAGCCGTGACGTCAAATCCGAACTGCAAAACAAACCGAGACCACCATCAAATCCAATTCGACAAAATAAGACCAACGAAATCGATCGTTTGTTGATCGAGGGTCGTTTGACAATTTAAAATCACAAATTTAGTCGCAAACCAATACTGTATCTCAAAAATTTCGAGAATTCATCTTCGATCCGAAGTATATGATTATTATACTCATTTTGATCGTCATTCAGAGGTCAAAACAATGTATTGTACATCAGAATATGAGACTCGAGGTGTGAATGCAGACGACTTTAGTATTCTAGATAAGAGAGAGAAAAGGTAAAATATAAAAAAAAATTAATTTAATTTTTTTGTATCCCAAGCCAACAGCCTCCACTTGACTTTTTTTAATCAACTTGTCAACACAAGGACCCACTCCCTCCTTATTTATAACACCAAACCAAACCCTCCTCTTTGATCTGCTACAGCTGCTTCTTCAAGTAGGTGTGTTGCTACTTCGTAGTTGCCGAAGTGGAGCTGCCTCCCTCCCCTTTTAAAGCTCATGCATGCAAGATTAATCTCCAAATCTTGGAGATTTTAAGGTACAATCTCTCCCTCCTCTCATGACGGCTTCCATGCATGTTTTTAGATTCAATTTTAGACCACTGTTATACTTGATTTTATAATGAAATGTGATGAATTTAGGTTGAATTACATATAATTTGACCTAACTTTAAACCATTGCATATGTCTTATTTTTATGATGAAAAATCTAAGAAATATGTGGTGATTTCTATGTATTAGGACCCAAAATCAAATATCTATTTAGGTATTGTTCATGCCTTAAAATTAAGAGAATTGGAGGATAACATGGCATGATGTGAGTTTAAAAATCAGACCATCATATGTTGCAGTTTGCTTGCTTAAATGATGATAGTTTGGGAGCAATTTGCATACATTAGTCTAAATTTCAGACCATCAAATATGTCAAAATTGTATGCTCCTGAATTCTTAAGTATTTGAGGATAAAAATTAGGTAATTAGCGTACAATTGGACCTCAGATCAAACCTATAAGCATTCTAGTTTGCATGCATAAAAAATGATAAATTGATGATGACTTGCATGCATTTAACCCAATTTCAAAGCACTATTATGATCTGATTTCATGTTAAAAATGTTAAGGACATAAGAGAGTGATTTGCATGTGATTGGAGCTTAATTTCAGAATATTGATAGTTGCATATTTTATACATGAAATAAGATGATTTGGGGATCAATTAACATGCAAATTCCCATGTTTGAAATATGATCCAATTTGGGGGGTTCTTGCATAAGTTTGTTATTGCTCAAAATTCACAAGTTGGTAAAATCAACTCCAAATTCAAATCAATTTTTAGCTCCTAATTTCACATTTTAAAAGATAAAAATTTGATGATTTTTTAAGTGATTTGCTAGTGTCCAAAAGTCACGAAATTGTGAATTTAGTTTCAATTTCAGACACATTTTCTTAAGCCCGTGAATTCAATTTGTAGAGTATGAAAATGGGATTTTCGTACGATATTTGTGACTGTTCAAAAGTCATTAAATTGTGGAATAAGTACTTAATCCAGACCAATCCTATAACTTCTAATATTAAAGTCTAAAGGTTGAAAATTTGAAGTTTTTAGTATACAACATGAGATAAATTATAGATTTAAATAAGTGACATTAATCTCATGAATTAATATGAAGAATTTGAAATGTAGCATTTGATCTCAACTTGAATCCAGACACGATTTGAAAAATGAGAACATTGAGGTATTTTCATACAAGTGACTTATAAATTTTAGATCAATAATTATACCACTAAATTATGAGTTAAATAATAATAATGGAATTTGTGCATTGAATCAAACTTAGATCCAGATCCAATGAATATTTGATAATCTCATAATTTTAGAAATGATAAACTGTGACCACAAAGACCGATCGTCTTCCTAAGTTATTCCTTTAGACATATTCTACTAACTATAGATCACTATAGAGTGAATTATTGATAATAGACATAGATCTGTACAGTCAACCATAGAATTGAGAAAGGATGAGGAATCAATTCAACGTTGATGATTCAGTAATGAGTGATAACTAAGTGTGTCGGTCATGGTGACCCTTACACCTGATTGTGTGAGGATGCGTGACCCTCAACTGGATGGGGGATAGAAAGCCCAGTGAGGGCAGTGACCGCTTAGTGTGCAAGTCTCAGATCCCAGTCTTTTCCTTGGTTTTTCATGAGTACTCGTAGTTTTACATCTCTTTGGGATCCACATGTTTTCTTTTTGACCAGATCCGTTTACCATGCGTTCTTTAGCGTGCCTAGGCTGGTGGGCCCTCGGTTTTGGCTTTTCGAGCTCGTTCGCTTGTAGGGTCGGATCGATTTTTCTGGAGTGACTTGTTCTATAAATTCTCTCCCCCGTTTCAGGAGCGTAGTTTTGGAGTAGGCCTATCCCTCCCCTGGACCACACTTCCACTGGGTGGGCGAGACGGAAGAGTCTCTTTGGAGGCTTCCTCACCACTTGAGTTTTGGTTATTGTTCTTGAGAGCTTGGTTACAATTGAGTTGAATATAGTTGTATTTGGTTATAGTTGAGTTGGATACAGCTGTGATTGGTTACAACTGAGTTGGATCAGTTGTGCTTGGTTACAGCTGAGTTGGATACAATTATGCTTGGTTACAATTGAGTTGGATACAATTGTGCTTGGTTATAGTTGAGCTTGGTTACTTGAGTTTGGTTTCGGTTGAGCTAGTTATTGTTCCTTCAGTAGGTCCTAGCGAAGAGAAAATATCGTATTATGAAAATCATCCTTATCAGACTGAGAGGTATTACCACGTTTGTCAATGAAGCTAGTAGACATGTTGAGAACTTAGTTCGGATGTATTTTACCCCACTGCATGCCTACGGAGGCACCCCACCCTAAGGCTTCCTTGCTGTCTTAGAGTCATAGTGTGTCACAAGGCCCTAAATGTCAGTTTCGGTCACCATTGCGATTACTGGTCGAAACGGAATTTCGGTCGAATTTCGATCGAAATTTCGGTCATTTCGATTTTTTGGTAGAAAAAAGAATAAAATATTGCAAATATTTTATGACCCAAAACCCTGATACCTAGTGTTGAATTATAATTTGCGGAGGTCGTGCCGATTCACAAGGCGAATCAACAGTCGCTGATTTGACCTCTCGCGAAATCCGCAGTTCAAACAACAATTAACCCACAACAATCATATAAGGCAATGATGGTGAATGTGGAGTTAAAATTTATTATAACTCTACAACAAGATGTGTATAGATGCAAGTATGTGTAGAGGTCGAACACAGGGAGCAGACAGGTAGAACGGGGCAAAATTCTCAAAAATGTGAATGTGATAATTTGTCTATTTATGCTATTTTTATGGGTTTTTAACTTTATAATTTTTTATTTAATTTTTAATCTTTAATTTTTATATTTTGATTTTAATTTTCTGATTTTATATTTTCTTTTTGAATTTTATTTTTTTATATTTATTTTTTCAATAATAGAATATATATAATTATACAGACTATATAATACAAGAGAGATAAGAGAGAGATAAAAATAGGGGAAAATACTCAATAATTAGGGAAATAAAGTGTTTTTGTGAATTTTATATTTTTCTAATGTTTTTGTGATTTTTCTATATTTTTCTTAATTTTTTTGGTATTTTTAAAGTCAAAAATACTATAAACAGTGAATAAAATTGCTGGTCGAAATTAAAACGAGGATGAAAAATATAAATCAGAGTCCAAAATTCCTCAAATTAATTTTAAATAAAAGATAATAGAACAGAGAAAATTCATAGACAAAAATTATATTTTTAGTATTTTTGTAGAATTTTTAAGATTTTTTGGAAGGTTTTTGGGTTTTCTAAGTTTTAGGAGTTTCTTTTGTATTTTTTAGTGATTTTTGGACTGGAGTTAAAAGACACTAAAATAAGCAAAATATAGTTTTGGGGGAATTTTCTGAGGTGTTTTTATAATTTTTATGACTTTTATAATGCAAATAGTGTTGAAAATGGTTATTTTTTATTTTTTATAAATATTAAAATGCAATAAATATGCAAAATAAAAATATGGCGTAATACTAGAATGCAACAGAAACCTATGAAAATTTTTGTGAATTTTTTAGCAATTTATGGATGCATGAATTAAATAGAAACAACAGCAAGAAAATACACACAGGCAGGGACGATTTTACAATTATCCAAAAGTTCGAGGGCCAAAATGTAATTTTCCCAAAAATATATACTGAAATAAAAACTTTGCAGGACCAAATATAAATAGTAAAACCCACGAGGTTATCGCCGCAAAATCGCTAGGGTCATGTGCACTGGACACGTGACTTGGCAGGGACGAATCTGCAAATAATACGAATCTAGGGGCTTCTATGCAAAAATGCCCGAAAGTTATAACTACCGATAAATGTTTTGAGATTAAAAGTAAATAAGCAAAATAGTCAGGGGTCTCCTGCAAAAATGCCAAGTCACGTGCACGGAGCACGTGACCTGACAGGGACCCAAATGGAATATTACAATAACCGGGGGGAGCTAAATGCAAATTCTACAAAAAATCTTAACTGCCAAGGAAAGTTTAAGTAGCAAATTATAAATACAAAACTTAGCAGGCAATAAACGCAAAATACCCAAGCGAGGGCGCATCCGACGGTTGCCCTTCGTCACTTATACACGTGTCAAGTTCACAACGCGCGATGCCCCTTCGTCATCCCACGACCGAGATTAGATGGGCTTCAAGATCGAACGGCGTGGACGAGCAAAGGATCTGACGGTGGTTGCTTCTTCTGGCGCTCCTCTTGGATCGGACGGCGGAGAACTCCCCTGCAAGAACAGGGAAGAACGTTGTACCTCACGAACTTCGATCGACGTACTGGCGTTGCTCCGGCCACCGTTCCTGCCGCAGAAGGCCACTGAGGACGACTGGAAGGCTCGCCGACCCAACGGAGGATCCAAAATGGGCTGACAAGCCCTAACGCGCCTACACGAGGTCAGGAGTCGTGGGTTGCTCCAGGTAGCTTGGTGTTCTTCAAACTCTGACCCCAGGTGGCTTCTGTGCTCCAGAAATTCCTGCAAAAAGTCAATAGGGTCGCGGGCAAAATGTCGCGACCCTCCAGTGGCGAAAAGGTGGACTGTGGGTGGAGAATAACGATTCACCGGAGCAAGCTTTGGTAAACTATGACAGGTGGCGATTTACGATTACCGGATGTGATCAGAAGGTTACAACTTCGAAAAATAGAATCTAGAGATTAAACGGAGTAGATCAAGCAAATAAATGATGAACCTCACTGGCCTAAGTCAGGAAGAACGGACCTCAACGGCGGTGACTGACGGAGGTGGTGGAAGCGCCTCCACGGCCAACTACCCCCGCCCTTAAGGAACTGGAGGGTCTCCTGTCACGAGACCCAATCCAGAGCTCACGATCAGAGAGGGAAAAGATGGTCAATGAGGGTTCGATCTTCAAAATAGGTGGAAGGGTGGTTTTTGAACCAGACGTGACTGGGCGAGAAGAACGAGGAAAAGCGAACGACGCACCAATCCAAAGATTGAAACAATCTATGGGCGTGCATCATGGACTCATGGGGAGAAACAATGCAGAAGGAAGTATCACGAAATAATGAAAGGAGTTTCCTCAAAAAAAATCGTGAAAAAGGCCAAAACCACAGTCTGACACAAGGCAGGCACTGGGTCAGAGAGTTGACCCGAGGTCAACTCTCCAGCCCTCCTGGTTGGTCCACGTGGACTAACCAGGAAAAAAGCCTGGAAATAATATTTGTAAAATCATTTTAAAATATTAAACGATTTTATTATTTTTATGTTATTAAATAAAAAATATTTATAAATTTATAAATTAATTTATTATGATTTTTAATTATTTTTAGGAGGTATAAAAATGCAAGTTCCCATTTATAGGCTATATAGGTATATATCTATATATTTTAATATTTATTTTTATTTTATGTATTTAATTTATTTATTTTTGTTTATTATTTTATAAATTTATAAAGTATCTTTATACACTTAAATATATTTTTATTTTATTTTTCTGAGGTGCTTTGTACACTTAATAAAATATAAGAATGAATTATATAAGTATGTATACAGGTATTATACCTATGTATGTTTTTTACACAAGTATTTTATTCTATGTTTTCTTTGAGTTTTTATTCTAATTTAATGTACAAATATATTATAAATAATATTTACAAAATTATAAAAATATAAAATCGTGAAAATAATGAATAAATAATAAAATGAATATTTTAATCTGTACAAGTATACAATAGGGGTCCAAAACTCAACTTTCAAACCGTAGCTCTGCCAAATACAAAACCACCACCATTAAATAGCTTATTTTAAATTATATACAATTAAAGGTGAGTTTGATGCATTTAGATTTTTTAGTTGAGAGATACAGGTCTGGGAAGTTGGGATTCTAGAATTTTATTCAGACCATTACTTTTTATCTATGTATTATTTTTGTGTGAAATCAATTTTGTATTTTTATTTATTTAATTATCTACAATTTTCATGTTCAAAGTTTCTTTATTTGAGGTATAAAAAGTGGAACCAAAATTAGGTCCCAAAATAAATAAAGAATGAATAAAATGAAAGGGATTTTTATTGGTATTTTGGCCCTTATCTCCCCCTACTTTATTCCTTGTCGGCCTAGCTATAGAGATGCCTAGGTGTCGGGGTTTCGGGTCATAAAATATTTACAATATTTTATTCTTTTTCTTTTCTTTTCTTTATTCTATAATTTTGGCTTTTAAAATCGCATTTTATACAATATTTACACAATGATGCATGAATGCTAAAATGCCTAAATTAAGCCTATTTACATGCATTTACTAGGGTTTTTAAGGTCAAATGATAGAATAAAGATGATGAAACGTAGATTCATCATCCCCCTATACTTGCCTTTGCTAGTCCCTAGCAAACACTTATGCAATAAGTGCAGAAAAGAAAAACAAAGAAAAGAAAAAGAAGAAATGTGGATTAAATTTAATGATCAAACTTGTCTTCACAAAATCAAAGTTTGGAGCTTTAGTCGGTCCTTTGGAATTTTAGTGCGGGTGGAACCTTAATGAGAATCGAATTTGAAATCCAACAGCCTTCGAGAATCCCAAAACTCTGCCCAAGTCTCCTCAATAGCCATGTCAGAAATATTTCAACTCATATGCAAACCCTTACGACTATGAATCTGACTCGTACAGTGTAAGTGATGGTGGCTCTCCCCAACTAAAATGACAAAGAGACTGACTTCTCCAGCATGACAACCCAATGATTCCTCAATCCAATAACTCCTTCCTCGAGGAGCAGGTATTCCCTTCTAAGTTCAAGTGGCAATCAGCTCAAGAGGAGGGGGTGAAGACAAGAATGGACGGTGGCCAGTGTAGCTACCTATCCTAGGATGCAAGACCAGTGTAGTCAAGTCATCCAGCTGCAAGCTCACATGATTTGACTTTGGAACTCAAGCTTGCTTATTTTCTATACAACATATGTACACTCCGGCAGGCATTTTATTTTTGTACAGGCCTGGCCACTTTTTTGGAGTTTTTTTTAAAAATACTATTCACAGCAGCATTTACATAGGGAGTTTTTCCTCTTGAGCCGGTAGACTATCCCTCTTTTGAAGCTTTATCGCAACCCACACTCTCCTATCTTTAGAATTCCTCATCACTGGACGGGTTGGGGTGTACTTCCCTCTCTAGAGGAGGACAAGTGTTTCCACTTGTGTGTGTCTCATACCGGCAAATCCAATCCCCTCACCACTCCAACTGAGTCGAGCCATGTGAAAGGTGCAGGTGTCCAAGTTAGGTCATTATCAACAAGAGTCGTGCGTGTGCTCCAAAATACTCTACTTAGGCAGTCAAGAATCCATTGAACCAAGTCTCGTGATCCTCAAAGAATTAAGTCAACTAGACTTGAAGTACCTCAAACCCAGTTCCTATAAGGTTCTTGTTATTAGGTATATTTTAAGGTCCAATCAAGCTCCAATCTCCGGATTTTATTTAGACTCGTTCAACTATTAAACTCAATCCGAAAAATGCTCATGCTATGTAGAATGCAGAAAATATTTTTGTGATGCAATTTTCAAAGATTTTGAACTTTTTATGGATTTTGGAATAGATGATGATGCATATGCATTTTTTGTATTTTTCAAAGAGATTTTTCAAATGTTTTTGGATTTTAATTTTGCAAATGTTTTTGGGATTTTTGAAAACAAAATATTGGGATAAAGACTAGGTACACATATTTACACGGGGATGCTTCTTATATTTACAAGAAGTGGATTTTAGGAATTTACAGGGTAAGTGATCAATTTTATAAGTATATATATAATATGAATTGGTGTGATGTATGTATTCCTCAAACTTATTTGAAAATCATTTTACAAACAATTTTTGAAAACTATAGTCCAAAATAATTTTTACAAACAATGTTACAAACATGTACACACATTTGAAAATCATTTTGCAAAGATTTTTAAACAGTATAGATAGATGTTTCAAAATATTTCTGCAACCATTTTTCAAACCATTTGCAAATCATTTTTCAAACCTTTTATTTCACATAAAGAAAATAAATTTTTAAAACAAAATGTTTTTACAAAGGTTGATAACATGTAACAAAACGTTTTCAAAATAGTTTTCAAAAGATTTTTCACAAAGATTTTCAAACTATTTTTCAAACATTTTGCAAAAAACATTTTCACCTGATTTATTAATCAGTACATACAAAAAGAATTTGAGGAATAAAACATCTTTTTCTTAAGGTTTTTAATGATTTTTAAAGAATTATTAGTCATATTATTAAGAAAATATGAAAGTACGAGTTATGCCTAAAGTATATACGTAGTATATACGACCCCCCTATACTTAGCTTGAGCTATGTCCTCATAGATCAGAGAGAAAAGAGAAGACATAACTCGTACTAAGTATAGGCAAGTCTAAAGAATAAATAAATGAATCAATGAGAAGATGACCGTCCCCCCTATACTTAGGATCAAATAATCCTAAGTATAGCAGACTGTACACCAAGCAGGGAGGGTCAAGGGTGGGAATGAACAGATCTTACTCAGATTGTCTCCCCCTATACTTAGGGTAAGATATCCCTAAGTATAGACAAGAAGAGGAGACAATGGAGAGGATCAAAGAATGGAGAAACTCGGGGTGCACACCCCCCTATACTTAGGACAAAGTACGTCCTAAGTATAGAAGACTGACAACAAGGGGCGACACCTTTTCGATAGAAAATGATAATAGAAAAGGAAAAGAAGAAAAGAAGAAAAGAGATGAAAGTGGAAGAAGAGATCGTGAGGATGTACATACCACTCCCCCTATACTTAGGGTAGAAGAAGCCCTAAGTATAGGCAACAACATGAGTGATGAAACGGAATAATGAATAAACAATCAGATCGTCCACCTCCTATACTTAGGACAAAGTACATCCTAAGCAAGGCAAACACGAGAATGGGTGGACGAGAAATACAAAAGAGGGATGAAGATGAACTGTTGATGCGATTTTACGCGGTTTAAAAAGTTGGTTTTACCACTTCGTTGTTATCCCACGCAAAATCGCAATCAAACAAATAATATTACAACTACGAGCACGATCAAAGTACAGAAAAATGTACGCGACAAGTAGAGGATCAAATCCACAGGGACCAAGCAAATTTACGATATTTGTTCTTCTTTCATCCTTAATTAGAATTTTAACCCATGGTGACGAGAGAAAGATATGAATTTTTGAAGAGACGATGCAATCTACAGTGAAAGTGCTTCCAAAAACTTAAAGTTAACGAATGAGGGCATGCGTGCAACTAAATAAAATAATGGGAACCGAATTGCAGATTAAGATAGAAAAAATTAATGTAACATTTGCAATATTTCAAAATAACATAATGGAAGGTAAACTTGCAATATATTAAGACAACTTAGAGTTTTGAAAGAACCGTACGAAATAAGAATGCTTTCAAGTTCAACTTAAACAAGACAAGTAATATAAAAAACAAGAGAACTTATAACATGAGAGTTGTTTCCTTCAAGTTCAACTTAAATAAAATGACTAGAAGAAAAAATACAAAAGGTAAGTAATGATGGGAAAGAAGTCTTCTCTATTGGAGCTTTCGAATCTAAAATGGAGACGATGATGGTGTTGGACGTCGAGGAGGCGGGCGCACGAGTTGGTGGGAACACCAACGGGACGCACAACGATCCGGCCGTGTGGGGAGGTGCTGGACACGTGCTAGGACACACGAGGAAGGAGCCGGAAGGTTGGGAGGTGGAACCAGAGTGCACGGAGAAGGAGTCGAAGTACGTGGAGGAGGTGGTGAGTTGGTGAGAGAGCAACGTTCCTTCCGGCGCAGCTGGATGCGAGGGGCCGCGAGGTGCGTCGTAGTTGCTGGAGGTGATGACCTACAAAAAAATGGAAACACGAAGGGAGAGAGATAATCGAGAGAGGGAGAGCTAGCGGGGGAAGAAAAGAACATGGGAGAGGGGAGAGTGAGGTGTGCGTGCATGAAAAATGGGGGAGAGGGAGAGTGAGGTGTGCGTGCATGAAAAATGGGGGAGGGGGAGAGGGTACGTGAGTTGAGAGTGGTGTGCGTGAAAGGCTCACTTTATAGATGGAATAAAGGGAGACATTCCATGCAAGTAAAGACAAAATATCATTATTAATGCATGAAGAATTAATTTTTGCATGGGGAAGGATGAGGTGACGGGTCTTAAATACTTTTTGAGCCATGTGTTGTATGGGGAAGGGAGAGGGAATAAAGAATGTGAATTTTGCATAATGTTTCCTCTCTATTTCCTATTAACAAATTGTGTAGAGCCAAATTGGTTTTAATGATCATGCAATTTATTTTGGAATGAGTAATTGGTTTTGTTGATGAAGAGAGAATTTTGGTCATTAATTTAATTATACATTTTTGGAGATGATTTTCTTGTTGTATTTACAATATCGATAATATCTGAATTAGGTGATGTTTTTGTTGAGGTGTATGTATCGGACATTAATGGTTTTCTTTTATATAATTTGTATACTCTTATACTAGTATAATGTGTACTCATCACACCCCCATACTTAAATTTTGCTAGTTGACGAGCCCACAAAAGCCGCGATAAGAAGTTGTTTTTAATCGTCAATCGTGAAAATAAATGGAAGTCGTTCGTTGTAGGCGGCAATCGGAACAGTCAAGAAATAACCACAATTTTTAATCAAATTTAATCAAGTGGTTTTTATGTTTATTTTACTTGGGCAAGTCCCAAGGTCGATCACATGGAGGCAAAGGAACAACCTAGATTAATGTCTATCCAATTTTGAGTTCGGTTTTCAAGGCGGTATTTTTTTTGGAATTTTCAATGCAAGATGAGATGCAAAATGCAAATTCGGCCTATTTTAGGGACTAAAATGTAAATTTCAGTCAAACAATGTCCGAAAAATACGAAACTTGGCCACAATGTAAATGACGATGAAATGAGTGCACTGTAATTTTTTTTGGAATTTTTAGATGCAATATGAATTTTTTACGAATTTTTAATTGCAAACAGAATGATTTTCAATATTTAATTTTAATAAATATTAAACCTACTTATTTTCGAGAACTAAAATTATCTAAGATCTATCACTAGGTAATAGATCTTAGAAAAATCCTAGACCTCAAAAATGTGGGGTTTAATACCTATTAAAAATCAAACATTGAAATGCACAAAATGATTTTTACATGGCAAATGATGCATGCAAATGCAAAGATTTTTGGGCACAATGTTAATCAAAGTAATCTCTACGATATTTGATTTTTAGGGAATTTTTAAAGCCACGGTTAATTAACTATGAATTTCTGAGCACAGATTGGGTAAAATATCTCAATTTTCACAAAATAATTATTTATTAATCAACCGTAAATCACAAAAATATCCACAGCATGTCAAAATGTAGAGAATTAAAAGATGAACAAAATGCAATTTTTAAATAAATAAAATGATGCAATGTAGAGGTTTATAACAGAGGGAGAACACAGGGGTATGAATGCAAATGTAATAAATAAAATAAATGAATAAAAAGTGCAGTGGGGGGCCTAAGTGCAATTACCAAACTTAAAGGGGTGAATTCTGCAAATTTCCCAAGGGAGCACGTGCGTCGCACGTGCCCCGTGGATGGCGGGACTTGTGCGTAATTCCTGTAGCTTCCAGGGGGTCTTCCGTAAAATGCCCAAGGGAGCACGTGCGCAGCACGTGCCCCTGGGGTTGCTTGCTGGGGAAGTTCCCCCACGCACGTGCGAGGGGCGTGCGGGGGGGCCTCGGGGTTCGAGCCCGGCCGATGGCGAAGGAGGAGGAGCGGTGGTGATGGTCGAGTTGTGGCCGCCGCGGCGTCGACGATCGGGGAAGGGCGGAGCAGGCGTGGTGGCCGACACACGGCCGTGGGGCGTCGAGGGTGCACGGGCCGGTGGCGAGGATGTCGATCGGCTGTGACGATGTCGGATTCGCAGTTGCGAAGGAGCTCCAGGCGGTGAAGTTGCTGAAGCTCTGATGCTGGAGATGGTGAATGTCGACGACGAGCTGTGGGGCTTGGCGGTGCTGAAGAGGTCGGTTGTTGGCGAAGTGGGTTGTCGGAGACGATGGTCAGTGGCTCGACTGAAAGTGGAGGTTGGCGAAGAAGTCGGTCGTGGGCTCGACGGAGACGACCACCGGAGCTGGGGCAGTAACGCGGCAAGGCGCTGCGATGGCCGTGGATGCGCGGCCGGATCTCGCCGAAGAAGGAAGGCGCGGGCTGTCACCACCGCCCTTCGTGGAGGCCAACGACGGATGAATCGAGTAGGGGGCGGCGGTGGTGTTTTAATAGGAGAGGGAGGCGGAGTTTGCGGAGGTTGGTTGGCCGGTGCGGGGAGGCGAGGATATCGGCGGGCGGTTGGCGGAGATTTTGGAGAGGCGGCGACGATGATTGGGGGCGGCAGTTACGGAGGGGGGCGCAGGAGGTGGGAGATGCGTGTAGGCCGTCCGATCGGCCGAGATCGGACGGCCAACGAGGAGCCACGTGGCGATTACATGGGGAGGAGGGGGCACGTGCGGAGCACGTGCCTGGGAGGCACGTGCGACGCACGTGTGTCGTTTAATAAATTTTTTTTATAAAAACGAAGAAAAGAAAAGGCCAAAAACCACTGACACGTGGCGGCCTCTGGGGCTGCCACGTGTCAGCACCAGAAAATTCGAGAGATAAATCGTTTGTAAAATAGAAAAGAAATAGCAAATGACATCGGATCGAAAAAGTTCCTTCACGAAAAATGCTCGTCTCGACGAGATCTACAGCTTTCATGAAGACATCAAAGCCAAATTCGGTCAAATGTGAAAAGTGAATTTTTGGGGTATCCCATGTACATAGAATACCTTGATTTTTGGGTTTTCTAATTTTTTTGTCAATTTTAAACACGATAAAAATCCGGAAAAATAAGGAAAACTCAAAGATAAATAAAAGAGACCTTAATCTAATTTTTTTGGATTTTTATTAATAAAGAAAATATACACATAAAATACAGGTCAAAAAGCCGCGAAAATACAATGTACAAAAGAGGCCCAAAACCCAACTTTCACATACGAGCTCCGATTCACTTGAACTTGGTCTTGTTTTGAAGGTAATTGAATGTGCATTAGTTCAAAAGTGAGTAGGATCAAATCGGACATTGGATGGGGAAGATATGTGGCTTTTAGTCCGAGAATTCTATAACTAGGGTTTGGGTTTTTGGTCCACTTTCCTGAGTTAATGATTTTTTTGTATTTTTTTATTTATTCTTGTTAGTGATATGTACACAGTGGAGTTGGGTTTGTGACATTTGGAGTTAGTATTAAGGAGTTAAAAATAGGGGAAGTTAGGCTATTCACAGGTCACTTTTGGCTTGGATTTTTGGCTTCTTATTTTATGCAGAAATTAATGCTAAAATGCAATTCTTATGAAATCATGCATGAATGCTAATTATGCAGAATAAATGCAGAAATGCAGTTGATTTTGAGGGACTTGAGCTTTAATTAATGAGACTTAGAATGGTGAATCCGAGATTCATCATCCCCCTATACTTAAACCATGCTCGTCCCTGAGCATCAAAAAGAAATGCCATGAAGTGAAATGAGACTGGGTTCCATACCAAGACCATGAACTGAAGGTGAAAGTGAAACTAAACTTGACCTTTGGATTAATAATGGGGCGGAACTTCTGTGAGACTTAGAATTTCAAAATCAACAGCCCTCAAGTTCTACACATCATTGACACAGTTTCGGCTCAGAAGTCATCTTAGATCAATCCTCTTCCCAAAGTATACCCTATGAACATTGAATAACCGACTCATGTGTGTGAAGGTTTTAGCTCTTCCCATCCAGAATGCCGGACTACCATGCTCCTCCCAGTAACTCGTCCTCGGGGAGTCAGGTATTTCCTTCTAAGGTCTGTCGCGCTGTGTTCACAATCGAATGAGGGAGAAGATAGAAGAAAGAGAAAAGAACTAGAGGGTGGCCAGTGTAGTCACCTCTCCTTGTGAAGACGGCCAGTGTAGCCGAGTCTCCACCAAGATCTACAGGTTCTGGAAGCTTGGACCTTTTTGGTCGGATTTTTATTTGGTAGAATGCTTCTATGTATTTGGAATTTTTGGTGGTTCTGCTTGGATCTTGTTGTGCCCCTACGGATATAGAATCTTTTATTCCGTACATTTTTTGGGGTCTTAGAAAAATTGTGCCCAGCCGTCCATCCCTTTTCCGAAGCTTCATTTCAACCCGTACTCCGGTCTTTAGATTTCCACGCTACCAGAAAAGAGACTCACACAGTCTTCCAACATCCCGTTTGAGTTGAGCTAAGTGCATAGTGCGAGAGTGCGAATTAATTCCCTATTCCAGAGTTGTACCCAGAATGAAGAGACCAGGTTAGACACTAAGAGTCAAACGCTGCACATTGTCATGTGGAACTTAAGGAATTAAGTCACAAAGACCTGGAGCTCTTAAAATTCTATTTCTCGGTGAAGTTCCTCTGAAAATTAGGTGGATTAAAGTCAAGCCCAGACCACTCTCGGTTTCGGCTCATAACTTGGTTCAGAACCCAATGACTTTTCACAGATGCAAATGCATGTGATGTTGGATAGAGTGCAGGTGCGTGAAATGCAGACATTTCATCATTTTTTTTGACATTTTATGCGAGGGATTTTTTTTATGCAGAAAATGGAATAAGAAGCCTCTTTTTCATTCTTTTTTTTTCACAAGATATTGGGCAAGTCAGTGTTAATAGCAAAACTTTTTTTTTCTTTCTTCTTTTTTTTTCAAGTTAATACCCATACCGTAAATACATATAGACTTACGCGCAAGTACGAGATATGGGTAAAATATATACAAAGTATATATATAGACCCCCCTATACTTAGCGAGTGCTGTGTCCTCAGAGCACAAGAAGCGTAAAGAAGACATAGCTCGGGCTAAGCGTAAGAGAGTGAGAAAAAAGAAAGAAAAAAAGAAAAGAAGAAAAAGAATGAAAAGAAAAGCGGTCAGGAAATGAGGAGAGTATATACGGGTGGATGTCGGTTCCCCCTATACTTAGGCTTTGAACAGCCTAAGTATGGAAGAAGGGTGGATATTGAGCGATTGGGAGTCAGGAGAAGAATGATATATACAGATGGCATTGGTCCCCCCTATACTTAGGCCTTGGCCTAAGTAAAGGAAGAAGCTGTACAAGGAGACCAATGTGGTCGGGAGGGAGGGTGGGTAGCCGATGATTAAGGCGGTTTTCGGCTGATCTTTTTGTGAGCCTGCGGTGGGAGATCGTAATGATGAATCGGAGATGAGGCATATGATTCCCAACTATTGTCAGTGTCATCCTCAGACAAATTATGATGGATAGTGGATGAATTGTTTGAGTCAGATGAAAGATATCCATCATCGGAATTATCCTCAGAGGAGTAGTAATTGAAAGTGGGCATACTCCAAGTATTCTGGTCTTTTTGTTTTTTCAATTGTTTTCTCAGAATTCGTTCCTTCTTGGGGTCAATCAGTTTGTCCTCGGATGAATGCTCAGAAGCACCGGTCTCAGTCAGCTCATACGAAAGAATTCCAGTGTACTTGAAGAATGCAGGAGCATCAGCTTTGGATGAGTAGTAGTTAGGAACGGGAGTTGTCCAACGAGGATTGAATTTTGGATCCTTACGAAGATATGGCTTTAGGGCTGCCGAATAGACTTCACTCATGTAAACCATCTTTTCTGGACCTGATGAGGGATCATCAACTGATTCCTCTTCCGAAAGGTCAAAGGTGACTCTTTTTTTATTTCGTCGTGAAGGTGTCGGTTCACTTGAGTATCCAGATGAATAGCCATTGAAATTCTCCTTGGTTGGTGCTTGGTCTGCGTGCTCGTTCTTAGTCTCTCGAATGTTTGAGCACTCTCGATTTGGGATGATTTGTTCAAGATATTCAGAGAATGTTGCTCCAGGGTGTGACCATGCATATGTCTCTGGATCGTAGTAAAAAGATTTGTCTATTTTGAGATCCTCGGGGATTTGAATATTGGGGAGATTTTCTAAACCAATAGTCTCATCAACAACTGCTATCTCAGGTGTGGTTGCGGGGTAGGGCTCTTCTACCGCTTCATGGTTACGGTTGTTGGGGACCTCGTGGGTTGCCTCAGAAGATCGTGGTTCCTCAAAGATAGGGTCAGATTTAAGTGCTTCCAATGCTGTGAAATTGATTTCCCGAGTCTCACAATCGATACTTGCCTTGGCCAATGCCAAGAATGGCTTTCCAAGAATGATTGGAGATTGGGTAAATTCTCCTTGATGCTCAATATCAATGATCGTGAATTATACCTTGAGCGGAGCACCTTGGAATTTCATGATGACAGAAATGGTTCCTCTCGGCCGCTTTATCGATCGGTCCGCTAATTGTACAATCTCTCGTATCTTCCGAATCGGTCCGAGTTTGAGTTCATGTAATACAGAGGTCGGGAGGATATTAATTGGTGAATCATCATCGATCCGAGCATGGGTGAAAATTGTGTCTTTGATTTTGCAGTCAAATCTGGGCAACCACTTTACTATGCGGCTCTTGGTTTTTCTCCTCAACACTAAGGAGGAGGCCATTGACAAGATATGCCTTTCAGTCTTTGTTCGTATCCTTCCCGACTTTTTGTTCATTAATTTATCTGTTATAAATCTTTTAAGGTCGGGGAAGTGTTCAATGGCCTGTATAAAGGGAAGTTCAAATATCAAGCGTTTTTCCAGTGCTTTCCGTACAGTCGGATCCAAATTCCTCAGATCATCTTCAGTTTTAATTTTTATGTAATTTTCTGAATTTTCAATTTTTTTGTGATTTTCAAATATTTCTATTTTTTTGGTATTTTCTGAGTGGTGTGGGGGTGTGGGGTGTTCTTCAGACGAAGAGGGGCTCTGGTGTTCAGGGTGGTGGTCAGCAGCATAACCATTTTCAGAACTGTCCATAGGTCCCTGAATATCCTCAGAATTTTCAATCTCAGATCCAGTTATTTCCTCATTCATTTTACTGTCCGAGCCACCATAGAATGCGATGAATCGATCGGTAAATTTTTGAAATCTCTCCTCCATTGACTTGAATTTCTTATTTATCCTCGAAATATCCTCCTCAAGATTTGGTTCATGATTAATTATGGGAGCAGTAGGTTTATGTTCGATAATTTCATCTTCCATTTTTCTCTTTGTGCTGAGAGGAGAGCTTCTTGGAATATCCGAAATATGCTCAGTATTTTCTGAAAATTTCTCCTCAAAAATAATGGAAGGAGGCTGCTCATAAGGTTCAGACATGTGTCATTGATTGGTCAGACCTTGATATTGCGGAGTCAACATACAGGGTTTATGTGTTTCTAAGCGGTCAGTCCAGTCCTTTGTATGAGTATCCTGTCTGACGAGGGGTCTATCATGGTCAATCCAATGTTGATGATGATTCAGTGCATGTCCATCCCTCTGAGTTTGGTTTCTCTGCCAGTCATGAGGTTTGAAGGGATTTTGATCTTGAAAAGTTTCATTGGCGAGAAACTGAGAATAAGACGATTCGGTCCGAGATGGTAGGTGGTCATTTACGGTTGGATTGTTCGAATAAAAATTTAATGAGGAGGCCGAATTTATCTGCGGGTGAAAGCCTCCCGCAAATGTTGGAGGACTATTGAAATAAGGGGATTGAGTTGATTTGGGCCTAACCGAAACAAATTCATTTTCATAATATAGCTCTGATGGGTGTTCGGTCATTTTTGAGAGGAATGGGGAGTCGGATCTGTGAGAGTTTTTAGACAAGAGTTCCATTGTGAGGTTTAAATCAAGATAGGGAAGAGATGATTGCACGGGATAGTCAAGAGAATTTTTATCGAATGTGCGGCTATTGATCTTGAAATCGGTTCACGCACACCAATGCAAACACAATTCAAACCCCGGGTTCACCAACTCACACAATGAAGCCGTAAGAGTTCGGCTATTATCTTTTCAATTTTAGTTGGTGATAAATTCAATCTTGCAAGCCGTTTAAACGAGATGTTAGGTTTGGAGCTGGGCTCTATTCTAGTGTGTGTCTCTCTCTTCGCTGCAAGATAAAATCAAACAATGTCGGGGTTGCTCTCCCGCAGAAATTCTTGATTTTATGGATTTTTTTTAGATCGGCTATATTTAGCAGTCCCAGTTTTATTAAGGCGATCATTGTAGAATTTAGATGAACACAAATACACGTCTACCGTCCAGTCCCAATTTCCTTTAGATTTATGTGATAAAACAAGAGAGAGGAATTCGGGAAAAGCCGATGCACGCGGAAAACTTGTGATGAATGCTCAGTTAGAAGACTTACAGTGCCTCCTCGCAATCTCCATGTGGGATGCAATACAGAATTGAAAATTTATACTAAATGCGTGCAAGCCGATGAAAACCGCACCTAAGCAGAAAGTTCTATTAGCGGGAAGAATTGAGTTGAATTTGGCTAAGTTGAACGATCTAATGTGCGTCTCAGTTAAAGTGCAGTGTGGCTTAAGATCCTATGAGCACAATCAGAAATAAAAAATGCTCTAAGAGCCGTATGTGGAGGTCTATCCTAATCGCCACTCAAGTCGGGCCCCACCCTCTCCGGAGAGTGAAACAGGCCACGACACACCACAAATAAAGTTCAATGTCCTCGTACACACGCGAGAGTCCAAACGGACACCGCTATAAATGAGCAGAAAATAAAAATGCAGAAATTAAAAACCTAGACTCTACTCTCTCTCTCTCTCTCACGACTCGACTCGATCTTAATTTAATTGCGGTTTCTTCGGGTGTCGGTGAAGATGCGTCGGTTCCTTGAAAAACCGCTCCACGTGCACCGGGTACCTTGCAAGAAAAATAAGAGAGAGATTGTAAGAGCGTGTCTCAGAAAATAATCAAAAATAAAATAAATGAAAGAAATGCTGAAAAATAAATACAAGAAATAAAATGGGATTTACAATGACAAATTCGGGGTTCAGACTACCCGAATTCGGAAAACCGAACAAAAATTTTCAAAATAAAAACTAAGCCGTTTGCCTCCCCGGCAACGGCGCCATCTGACGAGCCCGCAAAAGCCACGATAAGAAGTTGTTTTTAATCGTCAATCGTGAAAATAAATGGAAGTCGTTCGTTGTAGGCGGCGATCGGAACAGTAAAAAAATAACCACAATTTTTAATCAAATTTAATCAAGTGGTTTTTATGTTTATTTTACTTGGGCAAGTCCCAAGGTCGATCACAAGGAGGCAAAGGAACAACCTAGATTAATGTCTATCCAATTTTGAGTTCAGTTTTCAAGGCGGTATTTTTTTTGGAATTTTCAATGCAAGATGAGATGCAAAATGCAAATTCGGCCTATTTTAGGGACTAAAATGTAAATTTCAGTCAAACAATGTCCGAAAAATACGAAACTTGGCCACAATGTAAATGACGATGAAATGAGTGCACTGTAATGTTTTTGGAATTTTTAGATGCAATATGAATTTTTTACGAATTTTTAATTGCAAACAAAATGATTTTCAATATTTAATTTTAATAAATATTAAACCTACTTATTTTCGAGAACTAAAATTATCTAAGATCTATCACTAGGTAATAGATCTTAGAAAAATCCTAGACCTCAAAAATGTGGGGTTTAATACCTATTAAAAATCAAACATTGAAATGCACAGAATGATTTTTACAGGGCAAATGATGCATGCAAATGCAAAGATTTTTGGGCACAATGTTAATCAAAGTAATCTCTATGATATTTGATTTTTGGGGAATTTTTAAAGCCACGGTTAATTAACTATGAATTTCTGAGCACAGATTGGGTAAAATATCTCAATTTCCACAAAATAATTATTTATTAATCAATCGTAAATCACAAAAATATCCACAGCATGTCAAAATGTAGAGAATTAAAACTATTTTTAAATAAATAAAATGATGCAATGTAGAGGTTTATAACAGAGGGAGAACACAGGGGTATGAATGCAAATGTAATAAATAAAATAAATGAATAAAAAGTGCAGTGGGGGCCTAAGTGCAATTACCAAACTTAAAGGGGTGAATTCTGCAAATTTCCCAAGGGAGCACGTACGTCGCACGTGCCCCTTGGATGGCGGGACTTGTGCGTAATTCCTGTAGCTTCCAGGGGGTCTTCCGTAAAATGCCCAAGGGAGCACGTGCGCAGCACGTGCCCCTGGGGTTGCTTGCTGGGGAAGTTCCCCACGCACGTGCGAGGGGCGTGCGGGGGGGCCTCGGGGTTCGAGCCCGGCCGATGGCGAAGGAGGAGGAGCGGTGGTGATGGCCGAGTTGTGGTCGCCGCGGCGTCGACGATCGGGGAAGGGCGGAGCAGGCGTGGTGGCCGACACACGGCCGTGGGGCATCGAGGGTGCAGGGGCCGGTGGCGAGGATGTCGAGCGGCTGTGACGATGTCGGATTCACAGTTGCGAAGGAGCTCCAGGCGGTGAAGTTGCTGAAGCTCTGATGCTGGAGATGGTGAATGTCGACGACGAGCTGTGGGGCTTGGCGGTGCTGAAGAGGTCGGTTGTTGGCGAAGTGGGTTGTCGGAGACGATGGTCAGTGGCTCGACTGAAAGTGGAGGTTGGCGAAGAAGTCGGTCGTGGGCTCGACGGAGACGACCACCGGAGCTGGGGCAGTAACGCGGCAAGGCGCTGCGACGGCCGTGGATGCGCGGCCGGATCTCGCCGGAGAAGGAAGGCGCGGGCTGTCACCACCGCCCTTCGTGGAGGCCAACGGCGGATGAATCGAGTAGGGGGCGGCGGTGGTGTTTTAATAGGAGAGAGAG
This sequence comes from Ottelia alismoides, assembly GCA_037367405.1. Classification (NCBI taxonomy): domain Eukaryota; kingdom Viridiplantae; phylum Streptophyta; class Magnoliopsida; order Alismatales; family Hydrocharitaceae; genus Ottelia; species Ottelia alismoides. The sequence goes on along the minus strand of JAZKJV010000492.1, from coordinate 883,388 downwards.
GCGGAGTTTGCGGAGGTTGGTTGGCCGGTGCGGGGAGGCGAGGATATCGGCGGGCGGTTGGCGGAGATTTTGGAGAGGCGGCGACGATGATTGGGGGCGGCAGTTACGGAGGGGGGGCGCGGGAGGTGGGAGATGCGTGTAGGCCGTCCGATCGTCCGAGATCGGACGGCCAACGAGGAGCCACGTGGCGATTACATGGGGAGGAGGGGGGCACGTGCGGAGCACGTGCCTGGGAGGCACGTGCGACGCACGTGCGTCGTTTAATATTTTTTTTTATAAAAACGAAGAAAAGAAAAGGCCAAAAACCACTGACACGTGGCGGCCTCTGGGGCGGCCACGTGTCAGCACCAGAAAATTCGAGAGATAAATCGTTTGTAAAATAGAAAAGAAATAGCAAATGACATCGGATCGAAAAAGTTTCTTCACAAAAATGCTCGTCTCGACGAGATCTACAACTTTCATGAAGACGTCAAAGCCAAATTCGGTCAAATGTGAAAAGTGAATTTTTGGGGTATCCCATGTACATAGAATACCTTGATTTTTGGGTTTTCTAATTTTTTGTCAATTTAAACATGATAAAAATCCGGAAAAATAAGGAAAACTCAAAGATAAATAAAAGAGACCTTAATCTAATTTTTTTTGGATTTTTATTGATAAAGAAAATATACACATAAAATACAGGTCAAAAAGCCGCGAAAATACAATGTACAAAAGAGGCCCAAAACCCAACTTTCACATACGAGCTCCGATTCACTTGAACTTGGTCTTGTTTTGAAGGTAATTGAATGTGCATTAGTTCAAAAGTGAGTAGGATCAAATCGGACATTGGATGGGGAAGATATGTGGCTTTTAGTCCGAGAATTCTATAACTAGGGTTTGGGTTTTTGGTCCACTTTCCTGAGTTAATGATTTTTTTATTTTTTTATTTATTCTTGTTAGTGATATGTACACAGTGGAGTTGGGTTTGTGACATTTGGAGTTAGTATGAAGGAGTTAAAAATAGGGGAAGTTAGGCTATTCACAGGTCACTTTTGGCTTGGATTTTTGGCTTCTTATTTTATGCAGAAATTAATGCTAAAATGCAATTCTTATGAAATCATGCATGAATGCTAATTATGCAGAATAAATGCAGAAATGCAGTTGATTTTGAGGGACTTGAGCTTTAATTAATGAGACTTAGAATGGTGAATCCGAGATTCATCACTAGTCCCGAGTAAAAATAAGATAAGAAATAATGAAGGACAAGGAGAATAGCCAAGATAGATCTGGTGAGGATTTGCAGCAGACATACCCACAAAATCTTCGAGTTTTCAGTTCATAACCACACAAATACACATGCTTTAGTAGTGTTGACCCATGGATTAATGATTTGTTCGAATAGTCGACTTGACTCGAGTTTTGTAGTTTCAACAGTCTCTCAGTTCCGAAAAAATCAAGATGGTTTCAGAAAGTCGATCAAGTCAGATCATTCTAATCAACAGGTATTCTCTTTGACCTTGAATGGATACAAACAGTGTTCGTGATGTTTTAGCTTTCGTGAGTCAAGAGAACGAGCTAACAGTACAATCTATCAAGGTACCGAATGATTCCCTACACATATAGTCTCAGTCCTCACTTGAATTCAGGTATATTCTCTTTTCACTCAAGTATGTCAGCATAAACAGTAGGTCATATTTCTTGGAGAATGGGACTTTAATTTTCGGGGTTTTCCGAAGACCGCTTTGGTCCGTTGCTCTCATTCTTTTCCTTTTGCAGAGCATAACCCTGGGCCTCTTTTAAAAATTTAGGTAGCATCATTGGGCTGCTACCACGTCTTTTTGGTGGAGAAGGTTATTTGGTGGTCTTCTTTCCCTGCATTTGCTTCGCACATCTTTGCATGATTGGTGGTTTTTGGCATTTGTATTGTGATATGCCTTTTTGTGGTGTTTTTGTTTTGGGTTTGGCATCAAAAGGTAGTATCAGTTTAATATTGACTTTGAGGCACGATACTGGCTTATTTGCTGACATACTTAGACTAGAAAGATCATGTTGCCCCTGAGTCAAGTTCCTTCATTAGTTATAGATAAGGTTCAGGCATTGGTACAACCAAGAGGACAACTCCTCACCTCAACTAGATTGTAATTGTATCTCGTAAAATAAACTCAATCAAGTTAAGTGCAATGTGCACTTGCTTAATATCCACTGAAGAGTTTAAGAGTGCTACTAGTTGCTTAGGTGATCTAGTTAGATACAGAAGTTCATTCACCAGTAGAGTTAGTGGAACTGAGAGAATAAAGTCCATATGGACCTGAAGAAAGCTTAAAAACTCATGCCTAGTGAAATTCTGATGAAGTTAAGTGGATTAGGGTCAACTCAACTTCAGTCTATGATTTATGCAATGAAGAGCTGATTTCTCAAGAGATAGGATAAAATTAGGAAGGAAGGACATATTTTTGGTGGTTTTTGAAAAGGATTTACGATGTTTTTGGAAAAATATTTTGAGGGAATTTTGCACATTTTATTTGATTTTTTTGTGGGTATGCAAATGTTTTTTAGAAAGCATTTTTCAAGATAAATATGTAATTTTGAAAATTATGGAATTTTGGGAAATATGCAGACACCCCCATGCTTATCAGAAACCATGTCCTCATGGTGAAAATGAAAATTAATAAGAGGACCAAATGATCAAGGGAGTGTAATGATGCAGGAGTAGTTCATAATGTTTTTGTTTTTGTTTGTTTTTATATTTTTTAATTTTCATTATTTTTCTAATGTTTTTGGATTTGTAATTTTCAAAAGGCTACCTCCATACTTATTTAATGCTAAGAAGAAGAAAAATAAATTTAAAATGCAGTGAAAAGAAACATACCTATGGGTGTGGACCCACAAAATGTTGCTGGTTTAACGTCCCAACTCGACGATTCAGCTTATCAAGAGTATCCAGTGTTGCGTGTGAGTGCAGAAGATGCATTCAGAAACCCAAATGAAACTCTTGATATGATACGGCTATCCTGACCCAGATGTGAGAGTGTGGTTGATGAATTTGATAAATGTGTGCTCTCATTAATATGGTGAAGACATTAATTGGTTGATGAATCAGTTTGATCTTGGATTGGATGTGATGGGAGCGGAATGGGTGGACTGGTGAAGGGCTCATGGACCAAATATGTACTGAAGTTGATCTCTACATGATCAAGAATTGATTCCTCCATGAGGTCCTCTGTATATTGTGATAAATCATCATTTTCCTCAAATAATCATCATGGCTGTCCTCGGTGGCATCTATTGTGAATTTTATTTCAGTTCTCTTCTTGAGCCACAAAGATGATTCTTTCCAAGACATATGATTAAGAGATTCAGAGGCCAGGAGCGGGGGAATATTGGCTAATGGATGATTTTCTTTGATTATTTTGAGTAGTTCCTCGGTATCATCCCAAAAAGGATCAGAGAATAGAAAATCACTCTGATCAGACTCGGTAGTAGAAGATGTATTCATATAATCATCAGCTGAATTGATTTGATCTTCTTTCCTTGTGGTGGGGTAATGGAATTGAAAATTTCATCTTTGAACGAGTCATCGCAAAAAATCTTCAGCATATCATCATGTGTTGGATGGAAGGGAGTTTTGGTGCATGAAGATGTCAACTCATTGTCTGATATGTCCTCAGATTTCAACTCTAAATCTGTAATTTCCATAATTGAAAAATCACATCGGGAATCAACATCAAATGGTATATCTCCTTCTGTTTCTTCTTCCCATTCAACATAAGTGACATCCTCAATTTCAACTTTTGTTTCAGACCAATCGATATCATTAATACACCGAGGTTCATAATTTTCAAAATCGTCTGAGGAAGGATCAATGATATCATCAAAACATGTCTTCATCTTTGGCATACCCAGGGCTGAAGTTAATTTGAGATCAATATTTAGTGTTTCCCATGCTTCATCTAATTCAAAAATTTCCCGATCAGTGAGAGGACATGGTGGGGATTCAAGTACAGAGTCTAGATGAGACATGTCCTTATGAGTGAGTTGTGAGGTGTTCAGACTAACCTCCAGAGGATCTTTGCTGAGATGGATGGGGGCAAAATCATCAAGAATAACACAGTTCTCTATCCATCCACATTCCTCAATTTCAGAGTCACCAGAAGTAGGGGTGACATGATCCACATGAATATTTTCATCATTGATTTTCAATTCCACTTTCTCATCTTCACAGCCAAAATGCGCCTTGGCAGTGGCCAAGAACGGTCGTTCAAGTATGTTGGGTCTCTCACTTGGTGTATTGGCTTGATTGGACTTTTGTTGTGTTGTAGCCAATTGCTGAATGGCCTGGGTCAAAACATCAAAATCCACAGCTGAGGTTGGTTGTGTTAGTAAGGGCTCAATCAGCTGTTTGGGCTGGGTGTGATTTTGGACCCAATGGACTGTGTCCTCTGCTGTAGAGAAATAATGTGTGCTGATGGGTGGTGGTCGGATGAGAGGAGCTATGGTATGTCGGATTGTCGCATTCTTTTCTCTCAAAAGTTGTAGTTGTTGGAAGATGAGGTCCATGGTGTTTGGTTTCTCTGCTCCCATGTCTCCTAGGTTAGGTGAATTTTCAGATTTCTCAGTCGAAGGAGATGGATAGGGTCGTAATCTAAAGATTGTTGCAATGGATTTTTCAAAGACCTATGACCTAGCATACACATCACAATACACCAGACAATTTGTTGATTCACCAACTCACAAAAATTATCGCAGAAGCGATTATCTTTTCGATTTTAATTTAGTGATTCAACAAAAGTTTTCAAAGAAATTAAAGTCATTAAGGATGAGGTGGGTGTGGAAGATTGTGAGAAATCGATGTCCTAATCCGGCTGGGGGATCCAGGGTGCGGTACTCAGATCGATGATCTATTTCTTCCCACAAGAACCTGTGCCCAACGTGTTGAGGAGTTACGATTTCTCTCTGCAATCCCACGTAGCACCAGGAATTTTTGTCTCTATCCAAGGGTTCTATGTGCTCGTGATTTTTGTGTCATACACGTGCATCAAACAAGCATTCAGAATTTTTCCACTTTCTGCTCGGGCCACTGCGGTGGCCTTTCAAACTTATCTTTTTAAATGATCAGCACACGACTTGGTGGTCTTTGAATTAGATTATCAAAGGGAGAAGACCAAAGAGATGATGCAATCAAGAAGTGTTTTTTATATTTTTTTCGGTTTAAGTTGGGAGCGCAAACAAATGCAGGAAATTTTAAAAGCCTAAGATGCCTAAGAGAAAGATGGACTCACAGTGCATGCACTTCTGGCACTAATCCGTAATGTTTTGTCCCCTTGATGGCGAGCTTTTCCGAGAAGGGAGGGGGAAATTAAGATTACAATTTTTTTTTACCAAATTTACAAGTTTGCTAAAACAAAATGCATGAAAAGACAAGTAAACTTTTTCCTTTTTGAAGCCAAAGTACCTGCAAAACAAAAAAATGCACGGATTAGATAATTGAAAATGAGTAGAAATAAAGAAGAAGAAAAAAAAATTGCAAACGTTGCTTAGTCCCCGGCAACGACGTCAAAATGTTGATGCGATTTTACGCGGTTTAAAAAGTTAGTTTTACCACGTCGTTGTTATCCCACACAAAATTGCAATCAAACAAATAATATTACAACTACGAGCACGATCAAAGTACAGAAAAAATGTACGCGGCAAGTAGAGGATCGATCCACAGGGACCAAGCAAATTTGCGATATTTGTTCTTCTTTCATCCTTAATTAGAATTTTAATTCATGGTGACGAGAGACAGATATGATTTTTGAAGAGACGATGCAATCTACGGTGAAAGTACTTCCAAGATCTTAAAGTTAACGAATGAGGGCATGCGTGCAACTAATAAAATAACGGGGGCGAATTGCAAATTAAGATAGAAAAAATTAGTGTAATATTTGCAATGTTTCAAAATAACATAATGGAAGGTAAACTTGCAATATATTAAGGCAACTTAGAGTTTTGAAAGAACCTTACGAAATAAGAATGCTTTCAAGTTCAACTTAAACAAGACAAGTAATATAAAAAAACAAGAGAACTTATAACATGAGAGTTGTTTCCTTCAAGTTCAACTTAAATAAAATGACTAGAGGAAAAAATGCAAAAGGTAAGTAATGATGGGAAAGAAGTCTTCTCTATTGGAGCTTGCGAATCTAAAATAGAGACGATGATGGTGCTGGACGTCGAGGAGGCGGGCGCGCGAGTTGGTGGGAACACCAACGGGACGCACAATGATCCGGCCGCATGGGGAGGTGCTGGACACGTGCTAGGCCACACGAGGAAGGAGCCAGAAGCTTGGGAGGTGGAACCATAGTGCACGGAGAAGCAGTCGAAGTACGCGGAGGAGGTGGCGAGTTGGTGAGAGAACAACGTTCCTTCCGGCGCAGCTGGATGCGAGGGGCCGCGAGGTGCGTCGTAGTTGCTGGAGGTGATGACCTGCAAAAAAATGGAAACACGAAGGGAGAGAGATAATCGAGAGAGGGAGAGCTAGTGGGGGAAGAAGAGAACATGGGAGAGAGGGAGAGTGAGGTGTGCGTGCATGAAAAATGGGGAGAGGGAGAGTGAGGTGTGTGTGCATGAAAATGGGAGAGAGGGAGAGGGTGCGTGAGTTGAGATTGGTGTGCGTGAGAGGCTCATTTTATAGATGGAATAAAGGGAGACATCCCATGCAAGTAAAGATAAAATATCATTATTAATGCATGAAGAATTAATTTTTGCATGGGGAAGGATGAGGTGATGGGTCTTAAATACTTTTTGAGCCATGTGTTGTATGGGGAAGGGAGAGGGAATAAAGAATGTGAATTTTGCATAATGTTTTCTCTCTATTTTTTATTAATAAATTATGTAGAGTCAAATTGGTTTTAATGATCATGCAATTTGTTTTGGAATGAGTAATTGGTTTTGTTGATGAAGAGAGAATTTTGGTCATTAATTTAATTATACATTTTTGGAGATGATTTCCTTGTTGTATTTGCAATATCGATAATATTTGAATTAGGTGATGTTGAGGTGTATGTATCGGACATTAATGGGTTTCTTTTATATAATTTGTATACTCTTATATTAGTATAATGTGTACTCATCATGAACAGAGGAGGATATACAACAGAGGTGGATATACACATGATCAAGAAGGCAGAAAGAGAACCTTCTTGCGGGACCGCTGAGGAATAGATCTGGTATGGTGCAGGTCGACATCGGGGTCCACAGTGGACGGAAGCCGATCAGGGTTGACAGGGTGAAGATCCTCAGGGGCCCTAAGGTGTGAAGGCACAGACATGTGAGAGGAAGAAGTACGGCTAGGTCCGGCCTTGGGAGTCTCACTGATATCGAAGTTGGGACGAACTCATCATCACGGAAGTAGTGTACTCAGTGTCGTCCTACAAGGTCTCATCCAGGTCAAACCCAAAAGGAACGAACTCATCAGTGGAAGTAGTCGAACTCTGTTCGTCCTCTATAATCTCAACCGGATTATCTTTCTCATCAAAAGGCCCGAATTCTCGAATAAAAGCAATCAAATCAAATTCGACCTTGGTCTTATCTGAATCTATATGGACAGGAGTGGACTCATCAGTGGAAGTAGTCAAAACATGCCCATCCTGTATAGTCTCCAAATCTACCCTTCGCTCAATGGTATCGATCGTGTAGATCCCGCGGATGTCATCAACACATCGCCAATCACAGGAAGCGAAAACACCAAGGTCTATACTTTTCGAGCCTTCCTCCTTGGAGAGGAATTCTCGGGTCTCATCATCGGTCATAAAGAAAGTCTCTATGATATCCTCATAAAGGTCATAGGCCTCAGGGTCAACCAGAACAGGTGTGGTCGTATCAGGTGCAGGTCTCTGGTCAGCATTCTGTGCGGTGATCAACACTTCACTTTCGTCAGCAGGACAGAAGTGAATCTCTCCTGATCTGTAATCAATAACGACCCCCGTAGAGGCGAGGAATGGTCATCCCAAGATGATTGGAGAGTGCTCCCCTGTGGAGGTCTCCATGGGGAAATACTACAAAATCAACATGGTAGCTCGTGTCCTGAATCGAGATGACGGCATTTTCAAGGATACCCTTCGGCCTCTTTATTGATCCATCAGCAAACTGTACGATCATCCTGATTTCTTGAGAGGCCCTAAGTGAAGAGATTGTACCAGCGAGAAGGGTATGATGCTAATCGAAGCACCGCCGTCGAGGAGTGTGATCACAAGTATGGTCAGAGATGGTGCAAGTGATGAAAGGTGTGGCAGTGTTCCTCTTCCTAGAATGGGATGGTGTGTGATGGCATGGGCAGTGGCCATGGTCAGAATGCGACGCTCAGATCTGCTCCTCCGCTTTCTCTTCTTGAGAAGAGGGGCAGATAAGTGGGTCATGGCCTTCTGAAGTGGGGCATGGATGATCTTATAAATAGTGGCCACCACTTTGGGTTCAGTCAACATTTTTTTTTTGAATTTTTGGACCTCCTCCATACAAGGGAGGAAGTCAGAATCATTATATATACGAGGAATGCCAAGAGCAGTCTGTACAGCGGCATCCTTGGGGTCAAAGGTGGGACAAGGTGTGAAAGGTTGTGCGGTCAAAGGGTCTGGCAAGTGAACGCTCTCCTCACAGGCTGACTCGACCAAAGGTCTCCCGAACTCTTTTTGGATTTCTAAAATTTTCTCATTTTTTGTATTTTGGGCGATTGCAAGCTCTCATGGAAATCCTTGAATGAGTCCATATCATCAATGGTGGAATATCATGGTCGCTCTTAGTGAGGTTGTCAATCCTCTGTCTCATATGATCCATCATCTGGTCAAGTGCTCAAGGGTGGACTCCATGAAAGTTGACTCCAATAGATCAGTCTCGGGTGGATGTGAAGGTGGAAAATACAGAGGTGGTGGTGGTTGTGGGTAGAAGTCTGAGGTCTGATACTATGGATGAGGAGGATATGTACAAAAATCAGAAAAAGTAGGAGGAGGGTCCTCCTGATAAAAGGGAGGTGGACCGGCTGGAGTGAGCGAGGGATCCGTAAAGTCCGGATAGAAAATGCTCCAGGGGTCCATCTCAAAAACAAAAGACAATGATCGGGAGAACACGAAGGTTAAGTCAAGAGAAGTGAGAAGAAAGGCGCAAATGTGCAGTGACGATCGAGGATACACACAAATAATCACAAGCAAACTCTCACAAAACAAACCCTCAATTCACCTACTCAACTCGGTAGAGACCGTATAAGAGCGGTCTTTTTATCTTGTCTGTTTTAGAGTTAGGTGAGAAGTCAAAAGTTGCACAAACAGTTAGGGCTGAATGGGATTTGGGCACTAACCTTAGTGTGTGCGCGAGCAACGTAAAACGAAGACAATGAGGGGATTACTCACCCCAAGACAATATTTTCGTTTTTGATCTTTTTTAGGGTCAATCAATTTTAACAGTCCCAATTTTATTGGTTATCACTTTTTTTGGATTTTTAGTGAGAAATGCACGATCCTAACGAGGAATCAATTTTACCTTAGCACCTAGGTGATCAAAATCAGAGGTAGAGAGTCGGAAAAGCAATGCAAGCGGCAAACGATGATGAATGCTAAAGCGTAAATGCTCACCTTGCCTCCAGCACTCTACATGCAAGGATGCTCAGCAGAATTGAAACCTATTCTATATGCAAATGCAAAGCGATGAAATCGCCCTAAGGTGAGAAGTTGCTATTAGCGTGAAGCACATTTTCAAATTTGACCAAGTCCAACTCGTCACTATAGGCACATGCAATTATGATTATTGTGTTTGGACCTAATACTATCGACAAGCAACTCCTACAGCTAAGGCTCAATTACACAAAAGAAATAAAATCAAAACCGGAAAACAAAATAAAAAAAGAAGCAATGAAAACCGACAAAACTGCGGTGAGCCCCCAAATGAACAAACACTTGGAAATTAGGCCCGAATGTGCAGAGTTTGATGTACTTGTATTATTACAAATTAATGGTCTCTCTCTCACAAAAATTACAAAAATAAATACAGAAAATAAATGCTACAGCTAAGGGTGGAGCTCGGTCTTCAAATTCTCTCCTCGTCTCCTCGGTGCTAGGCTGGCTAGAGCCGGCTTCACGTGGGTGCACAGGTAGGGTGAAGCGCCTCCTTCGATCTGAGGTTCCTCGCACAAAGTCAACAAAGAGAGAGGTTAGACAGCTCAACAGATATATCAAATAATACGGAAAATAAAATAAGCAACATAAAAAACCGTGAAAACAGACAAATAATCACAAACACAAGCAAAAACCTGAACTAAGCGTTGTTGCTCCCCGACAACGGCGCCATTTGTTGAACCAGAATTTGCGGAGGTCGTGTCGATTCACAAGGCGAATCAACAGTCGCTGATTTGACCTCTTGTGAAATATGCAGTTCAAACAATAATTAACCCACAACAATCAAATAAGGCAATGAAGGTGAATGTGGAGTTAAAATTTATTATAACTCTACAACAAGATGTGTATAGGTGCAAGTATGTGTAGAGGTCGAACACAAGGAGCAGACAGGTAGAACGGGGCAAAATGCTCAAAATGTGAATGTGATAATTTGTCTATTTATGCTATTTTTTGTGGGTTTTAATTTTATAATTTTTTATTTGATTTTTATTTTTAATTTTTATATTTTGATTTTAATTTTCTGATTTTATATTTTCTTTTTGAATTTTATATTTTTTTATATTTTCTTTTTTACAAGAGAGATAAGATAGAGATAAAAATAGGAAAAAATACTTAATAATTAGGGAAATAAAGTGTTTTTGTGAATTTTATATTTTTCTAATGTTTTTGTGATTTTTCTAGATTTTTCTTAATTTTTTTGGTATTTTTAAAGTCAAAAATACTATAAAGAGTGAATAAAATTGCTGGTCAAAATTAAAATGAGGATGAAAAATATAAATCAGAGTACAAAATTCCTCAAATTAATTTTAAATAAAAGATAATAGAACTGAGAAAATTCAGAGACAAAAATTAAATTTTTAGGATTTTTGTAGAATTTTAAAGATTTTTTGGAAGGTTTTTGGGGTTTTTAATTTTTAGGAGTTTCTTTTGTATTTTTTAGTGATTTTTGGACTGGAAGTAAAAGACACTAAAATAGGCAAAATATATTTTCTGGGAATTTTCTGAGGTGTTTTTATAATTTTTAAAGATTTTATAATGCAAACAGTGTTGAAAAGGGTTGTTTTTTATTTTTTATAAATATTAAAATGCAATAAATATGCAAAATAAAAATATGGCGACTAGAATGCAACACGAACCTATGGAAATTTTTGTGATTTTTTTAGCAATTTTTGGATGCATGAATTAAATAGAAACAACAACAAGAAAATACACACAGGCAGGGACGATTTTGCAATTATCCAGAAGTCCGAGGCCAAAATGTAATTTCTCCAAAAAATATATACTGAAATAAAAACTTTGCAGGACCAAATATAAATAGTAAAACCCACGAGGTTATCGTCGCAAAATCGCCAGGGTCACGTGCACTGGACACGTAATCTAGCAGGGACAAATATGCAAATAATACGAATCTGGGGGCTTATATGCAAAAATGCCCGAAAGTTATAACTACCAATAAATGTTTTGAGATTAAAAGTAAATAAGCAAAATAGTCCAAGGTCTCCTGCAAAAATGCCAAGTCACGCGCGCGGAGCACCTGACCTGGCAGGGACCTAAATGAAATATTACAATAACCAGGGGGAGCTAAATGCAAATTCTACAAAATATCTTAACCGCCAAGAAAAGTTTAAGTATCAAATTATAAATACAAAACTTAGCAGGTAAGAAACGCAAAATACCCAAGCGAGGGCGCATCCGACAGTTGCCCTTCGTCACTTATACACGTGTCAAGCTCACAACGCGCGATGCCCCTTCGTCATCCCACGGTCGAGATTAGATGGGCTTCAAGATCGAATGGCGTGGACGAGCAAAGGATCTGACGGTGGCTGCTTCTTCTGGCGCTCCTCTTGGATCGGACGGCGGAGAACTCCCCTGCAAGAATAGGGAAGAATGCTGCACTCGCGAACTTCGATCGGCGCACTGGCGTTGCTACGGCCACCGTTCCTGCCGCAGAAGGCCACTGACGATGATTGGAAGGCTCGCCGACCCAACGGAGGAGCCAAAATGGGCTGACAAGTCCTAACGTGCCTCCGCGAGGTCAGGAGTCGTGGGTGGCTCCAGGTAGCTTGGTGTTCTTCAAACTCTGACCCCAGGTGCCTTCTGTGCTCCAGAAATTCTTGCAAAAAGTCAATAGGGTCGCGGGCAAAATGCCACGACCCTCTAGTGGCGAAAAGGTGGGCTGTGGGTGGAGAATAACGGTTCGTCGGAGCAAGCTTCGACGAACTATGATAGGTGGCGATTTGCGATTACCGGATGTGATCAGAAGGTTACAACTACGAAAAATAGAATCTAGAGACTAAACGGAGTAGATCAAGCAAATAAACGATGAACCTCACTGGCCTAAGCTAGGAAGAACAGACCTCAACGGCGGTGACCGCCAGAGGTGGTGGAAGCGCCTCCACGGCCAACTACCCCCGCCCCTAAGGAGCTGGAGGGTCTCCTGTCATGAGACCCAGTCCAGAGATTACGATCAGAGAGGGAAAAGATGGTCAAAGAGGGTTCGATCTTCAAAATGGGTGGAAGGGTGGTTTTTGAACAAGGCGTGACTGGGCGAGAAGAACGAGGAAAAGCGAACGACGCAGCAATCCAAAGATCGAAACAATCTATGGGAGTGCATCATGGACTCATGGGGAGAAACAATGCAGAAGGAAGTATCACGAAATAATGAAAGGAGTTTCCTCGAAAAAATCGCGAAAAAGGCCAAAAACCACAGTCTGACACAAGGCATGCACTGGGTCAGAGAGTTGACCCGAGGTCAACTCTCCAGCCCTCCTGGTTGGTCCACGTGGACCAACCAGGAAAAAGCCTGGAAATAATATTTGTAAAATCATTTTAAAATAGTAAACGATTTTATTATTTTTAGGTTATTAAATAAAAAATATTTATAAATTAATTTATTGTGGTTTTTAATTATTTTTATGAGGTATAAAAATGCAAGTTCCCATTTATAGGATATATAGGTATATATATATTAATATTTTATTTTTATTTTGTGTATTTAATTTATTTATTTTTGTTTATTATTTTATAAATTTATAAAGTATTTTTATACACTTAAATATACCTTTATTATTATTTTTCTAAGGTGTTTTGTACACTTAATAAAATATAAGAATGAATTATATAGGTATGTATACAGGTATTATACCTATGTATGCTTTTTACACAAGTATTTTATTCTATGTTTTCTTTGAGTTTTTATTCTGATTTTAATGTACAAATATATTATAAATAATATTTACAAAATTATAAAAATATAAAATTGTGAAAATAATGAATAAATAATAAAATGAATATTTTAATCTTTACAAGTATACAATAGGGGTCCAAAACTCAACTTTCAAACCGTAGCTCCGCTAAATGCGAATCACCGCCATTAAATAGCTTATTTTAAATTATATACAATTAAAGTGAGTTTGATGCATTTCGAGTTTTTATTTGAGAGATACGGGTCTAGGAAGTTGGGATTTTGGAATTTTATTCAGACCATAATTTTATATGTGTATTATTTTTGTGTGAAATCAAATTTGTATTTTTACTTATTTAATTATCTACAACTTTCATGTTCAAAGTTTCTTTATTTGAGGTATAAAAAATGGAACCAAAATTAGGTCCCAAAATGAATAAAGAATGAATAAAATGAAAGGGATTTTTATTGGTATTTTGGCCCTTATCTCCCCCTACTTTATTCCTTGTCGACCTAGCCATCGAGATGCCTAGGTCTCAAGGTTTCGGATCATAAAATATTTACAATATTTTATTCTTTTTCTTTTCTTTTCTTTATTCTATAATTTTGGCTTTAAAAATCGCATTTTATACAATATTTACACAATGATGCATGAATGCTAAAATGCCTAAATTTAGCCTATTTACACGTATTTACTAGGGTTTTTAAGGCCAAAATGATAGAATAAAGATGATAAAACATAGATTCATCACCTAGCATCTCAATGACTAGGTTGACAAGGAATAAAGTAGGGGGAGATAAGGGCCAAAATTCTAATAAAAATCCCTTTTATTTAATTCATTCTTTATTCATTTTGGGACCTATTTTTAGTTCCACTTTTTATACTTCAAATAAAGAAACTTTGTATATAAAAGTTGTAGATAATTAAATATAATAAAATACAAAATGATTTCACACAAAAATAATGTACAAATAAAAAGTTATGATCTGAATAAGATTCTAGAATCCCAACTTCCCAGACCTGTATCTCTCAAATAAAAACACAAAATGTATTAAAATCACCTTTAATTGTATATAATTCTTAATAAGCTATTTAATGAAGGTAGTTTCATATTTTCCTGAATTACGGGTTGAAAGTTAGGTTTTGGATCTCTATTGTATACTTATACCGATTAAAATATTCATTTTATTTATTATTCTTTATTTTTATAATTTTATATTTGTATAATTTTGTAAATATTATTGATAAGATATGTGTATATTAAAACATGAATAAAAACCTAAAAAAATATAAAAATAAAATACTTGTATAAAATACATAGGTATAATACCAATAAGTATACATGTACAAATAATACTTCTATTTATTTAATTAAATAAAATACATCAAAAAATAAAATAAAAATATACTTAAGTTCATAAAAATAAGTTATAAAAATATAAAATAATAAACAAAATAAATAAAATAAAATATACAAAATAAATAAAATATTAAAATATATAGATGAATATACCTGTATATGACCCATAAAAGGAAACTTATGTTTTTAAATCTCAAAAAATAACTAAAAATCATCATAAAATATTTTATAAAATAATACAAATTTTTATTTAATAACCTAAAATTAATAAAATCGTTTAATATTTTTAAATGAATTTCAAAATCATTTTTTTTCAGGATTTTTCCTGGAGGGTCTGAGAGTTGACCGCGGGTTAACTCTCTGACCCGCCTCCTGTCTTGTCAGAATTTTGGTTTTTTCGCCAACTTTGCAGATTTATCGAGGCGCAACCTTTCCTCCTTTCATGATGCTTCCTTCTGCATTTTTTCTCCCCATTAATCCATGATACACGCCTAGGGTTTTTCTTGGGGATTGAATCACTGAATCGACAGCTGCATCTTGATCTTTGGAGCGCCTCGACCACTCTTTCAAAAACCACCCAACCTTTCCTTCATTCTTTGAACCCCTTTGACCTGTTTCTCTCCACTCTTTTGGTGCTCAATCGCTAGGAGGAGTTGACAGCTTCTTCTGGAGGCTGTTAGGTGGATCGAGGAGGCGACGAGGCAGCTCCATCTACCTCCGCCGACAACCGACGTTGAGGTTTCATCTTAGGTGAACTCCTCCTTCGAGGTTCCTTATCCCCCCCCCATTTTCTTTTCGTTTTTCGTTCACTATATCCGTAGGAGTAGATTCCTGTCATCATCTTTGTGTTTCACCCATTTGATCATATCATAGACCCCCTCGCCGGAGTTGCACCGGCAAGCCTCCGTCTTCCCCGTCCTCAACCTTTACCACCCCGTTGCGGGGTCATGGCAGTTTGCCCTCGACCCCTTCACCCTCGTTTTGCAGGTCTTGTGCAACAAGAAGAGCCTGGGGCTCATTTTGCCGCTCGCCGAAGTACTTGGAGCTTCCCAGCTCCGTCGCCACCTTGCGCGAGCTCCGGCCGTCGTCGGAGGATTCTGGAGCCACCAGCACCGAGAGGACCATGCCCGGAAGCTTTACGGCCATTTTTGGAGCCTGAAGAAGCGTCGAAGGTTGAGATCGAGGGCGGGGAAGCGACCCACGCCGGTGGTTCTTCCCTGTTCTTCCTCCTCGCTCCTCCGTCGTCCTATCAAGGTCGCCTTCCAGTTCGCCTGACAGCCATTGGATCGACCCTGCTCGCATCCGTTAATCCTCCTTTGAGGATCTAATCCTTGCCGTCACCAACAAGTCGTCATCGACAATCGGATCTTCGACACGTGGCAAGTGAAGAAGCATTCATCGTCGTATCTGCAGGCGCTGGGTATTTTGCACCATTACCTTCACCATTTTTTGTATTTATTTAATAGCACATAAACTTTCATCTGTGGATCATTAGTTTTGTAAATTTTGCAAAAATACCCTTGTAGTTTCTGTTATTGCACATAGGTCCCTGTTCACATCACCTCACGTGACTTGCGAAGGGGGTGGGGGAATTTTGCGTGGGGGCCCTCGTGATTTGTGTTATTTCTGTTAAGTCCAGAAGCTATTTTATAACGTGTAATATTTGTGGTGATTTTGCAACATGGCCCTCAAGAATTTGGATAATAACAGAAAGGTCCCTACCAGTCACATGCCTCGCGCACGTGACTTTGGAGATTTTGCACTTTTAGCCCTGTGGTTCTTGTATTTATTATTTAGTCCACAAAGTTTTCATTGCATTATATATATTGTGGAAAATTGTACTTTGGCCCTTGTAGTTCTGGATATTTACAAAAAAACCCTGCTAGTAATATAATTTCTTTTTAATTCTTGCATTTATTTCATGCATTTATAAATTTGAAAAAAATCTCAAAAAAATAGCATAGCTTCCTGTTTCATTGCTCTTTCACGCCATATTTTTATTTTGCATTTTTATTGCATGTAATATTTATAAAAATTCAAAAATATGCATTTTCTTTACTGTTTGCATTAGAAAATACATAAAAATTAGAAAACCCTTTGAAAAATTCCATAAAAATCGTATTTTGTTTGTTTCTCTGTGTTTTAACTTCAGACCAAAAATCACTAAAAACACAAAAGGAAACTCTTAAAAATTACAAAACCCCTAAAATATTCATAAAAAATTTAAAAATCCCTAAAAATCTAATTTCTGTTTCTAAATTTTCCTCATTTTATTATCTATATTTTAAAATTAATTTGGGGAATTTTTGACTTTGTTTGATATTTTCCATCCTCATTTTAATTTCAGACTATTATTTTATTCACTGTTTTCAGTATTTTTGACTTTAAAAATACCAAAAAATTGAAAAAATATAGAAAAATCATAAAAATATTAGAAAACTATAAAAAGCATAAAAATATTTTATTCTTTGGATTTTGCTTATTTTTACCTATTTTTATATACATATTATATATCTCTTTTCTTTATTGTGTATATACTTTATTATTTAAAATAAAATATAAAAAAATATAAAATATAAAAAGAAAATAAAATTAAAAACCCACAAAAATAGCATTTATAGACAAAAACATCACATTCATTCTTGTGTATTGATTTTTCCCGATCTGTCCTGCTTGTTCCCTGTGTTTGACCTCTATATACTTGCTTCTATACACATCTTTTGTGTAGAGTTATAATAAATTTTAACTCCATGCCTTGCTTGTCATTGTTTGATTATCTGTTGTGGGCTGATTGTTGATTTAACCCAGGTTTGTTGAGGTTCGCTACAGCGACTGTGTCTCCGCCCTGTGTGAGATGCACTTAAACCCCTGATACATCTGTGTTAATCAAATGGCGTCGTTGCCGGGGATCAACAGCGCTTAGATTGGGATTATTTATTGATTGTGATTATTTTCCTATTTTTGTGCCTCATTTATTTTCATTATTTTTGATATATCTTGTTGATTTGTCTAACCCATCTCTTTGTTGACTTTGTGCAAGGAACCGTTGATCGAGGGAGACTCTTCACCCTAGACGCCTGCGCACCCACGTGAAGGCGATGTGAGCATCTAACCTAGCACCAAAGGAGGCTTGGAGGAATTGAGAAGACTGTTACTTTTTGAGCATTTTTGTGTATTTATTTATTTTTGTAATTTGGAGTGAGTGAGAGACCCTTATTTATTGTAATAATACAGGTACTTTGACATTGGACATTCGGGCCCAACTTCCAAGTGTTTTCACTTGGGGGCTCACCGCGGTTTTGTCGAGCTTTTTCATATTTTTTCATTTGTTTTCCGGTTATGTTTTCTTTGTTTGTGTTATTGAACCCTTAGTTTTAGGAGTTGCTTGTCGATAGTATTAGGTCCAAACACATTAATCACCATTGCATGATCCTATAGTCTACATTTGGACTTAGTCAAATTTTAAAATGCGGTTCTTCCCGATAATAGCAGTTTCTGAACTTAGGGCGATTTCATCAGCTTGCATCTGCATATAGTTTAGGTTTCAATTCCGCTGAGCATCCTTGCATGTAGAGTGTTGGAGGCAAGGTGAGCATTTCTCTTTAGCATTCATCATTGATTTGTCGCTTGCATTGCTTTTATGCTCCTCTACCTCTGATTTTGTCAACTTAGGTGCTTAAAGGAATTGACTCCTCGATAGGCGTGTGCATTCTCATTAAAAATCCAAAAAAAAGTGATAATCAATAAAATCAGGAATGTTACATTACTCGACCCTAAAATCAACCAAAAAGAAAAAAATATTATTTTGGGGCGAGTAATCCCCTCATTGTCTTTGTTTTACATTGCTCTCGCACACACTAAGGATTAGTACCAAAATCCTATTCATCCCCTAAGTGTTTGCGCAATTTTTGGACTTCTCACTAACTCTAAAATAGACAAGATAAAAAGACCGCATTTTACGGTTTCTACTGAGTTGAGTAGGTGAATTGAGGGTTTTACTTTGCATGAGTTTTGATTGTGATTGTTTGTGTGCATTTCCAGATCGCTTCTGCACACTTGCGCCTTTTTCTCACTTCTCTTGACTTGACCTTCGTGCTCTCCCGATCATTTCCTTTTGTTTTCGAGATGGACCCCTGGTGCATATTTTATCCGAACTTTGCGGATCCCTCGTTCACTCCAGTCGGTCCACCTCCCTTTTATCAGGAGGATTCTCCTCCTATTTTTTTCTGATTTTTGTACATATCCGCCTCAACCACAGTATCAGACCTCGGATTTCTATCCACACCCATATCCACCTCCATATTTTCCACCTTCACATCCACTCGAGACTGACCTGTTGCAGTCACCTCTCATGATTTCCACACTTGAGACTTTGTCCCATTTCATGGAGCAGATGAATTCGAGGATTGACGACCTCACGTACCTTAATAAGATCCATATTGATGCTTCACAATCTGATGATAGGGACTCGATTGAGGATTCTTATGAGAGCTTGCAATCACTCAAAATGCAAAAAATGGAAAAAAATAAAATCCAAAAAGATTTCGGGAGACACGTGATCGAGTCAGATTATGAGGAGAGATACCACTTGCCAGATCCCTTGACCACACAACCATTCACACCATGTCCCACCTTTGACCCCGAAGATATCGCTGTACAGACTGCTCTTGGCATGCCTCGTGTAGATGTTGATTCTGATCTTCTCCCTTGTATGGAGGAGGTTCAAAAATTAGAAAAAAAATATTGACTGAACCCGAAGTGGTGGCCACCATACATGAGATCATCCGTGCCCCACTTCAGCAGGCCATGACTGATTTATCTGCTCCTCTTCTCAAGAAGAGAAAGCGGAGGAGAAGATCTGAGTGTCATATCCTGACCATGGCCACTGCCCACGCCATCACACACCATCTCATTCCTAGGAAAAAGAACATTGCTACACCTTTCATCACATACACCATCTCCGGCCATACATGTGATCACACTCTCCTAGACGGTGGTGCTTCGATTATCATATTATCCTTCTCGCTGGTACAGTCTCTTCACTTAGGGCATCTAAAGAAGACCAGGATGATAGTTCAATTTGCTGATGGATCTATCAAGAGGCCGAAGGGTATCCTTGAAAACGTCGTCATCTCGATTCAGGGCACGAGCTACAATGTTGATTATGTCATTTTGCCCATGGAGACCTCCACGAAGGAGCACTCTCCAATCATCCTGGGATGACCATTCCTCGCCTCTACGAGGGTTGTGATTGATTACGGATCAGGAGAGATTCGCTTTCGTCTTGTTGAGGAGAGCGAAGTGTTGATCACGGCACTCACTGTTGACCAAAGACCTACACCTGATGTGCTTTCACTGACCTTAGCTGACCCTGAGGCCTATGACCTTTATGCGGATATTAGAGAGACTTTCTTTATGACCGATGACGAGACCCGAGAATTCCTCTCCAAGTAGGAAGACTCGGAAAGCATAGACCTTGGAGTTTCCGCTTTCTGTGATCGGTGTTTCGTTTATGACATCCACGCGATTTTCACGATCGATACCATTGAGCGGAGGGTAGATATTGATGAGACAAAGGCCGAATTTGATCTTGTTGCGATTATTCAGGAATTCGGGCCTTTTGATGAGAAAGATGATCCGGTTGAGATTGTAGAGGATGAACAGAGTTCAACTACTTCCACCTATGAGTTCGTTCCTTTTGGTTTTGACCTGGATGACACCTCGTAGGATGACTCTAACTACACTTCTTTCGATGATGATGAGTTCGTCCCATTTCACTTTGATATCAGCGAGACTTCCAAGGCCGAGCCTAGTCGTACTTCTTCCACTCATCCGTATGTGCCTTCACATCATAGGACCATTGAGGATCTTCACTCTGTCGACCATGATCATCTTCCATCCACTATGGACCCCGATGTCGACCTGCACCACACCAGATCTATCCCTCAACGGTCCCATAAGAAGGTTTGCTTTCTACCTTATTGATCCTTTGTACATCCATCTTTGTTGTGCATCCGCTTTTGTCCATCTTTGTCCCTCTCCCGCATCTCTCATCCACCCATTCTTGTGTTTGCCTTGATTAGGACGTACTTTGTCCTAAGTATGGGGGGTGGACGAGCTGAGTGTTCATTTGTCATTCCGTTTCATCACTTCTGTTGTTGCCTATACTTAGGGCTTCTTTCCCCCTAAATATAGGGGGAGTGATGTGTACATCCTCATATCTTCAACCACCTTCACTTCTCTTTTCTTCTTTTCCTTTTCTATTTTCTTTTTCTACCAAAAAGGTGTCGCCCCTTTTTGTCAGTCTTCTATACTTAAGACACTCTTTGTCCTTAGTATAGGGGGTGTGCACCCAGAGTTCTTCTATTCTTTGATCCTCTCCATTATCTCCTCTTCTTGTCTATACTTAGGGATATCTTATCCTATTTATAAGGGGAGACAGTCTGAGTACGATCTGTTCATTCCCACCCTTGACCCTCCATGCTTTGTGTACAGCCTGCTATACTTAGGATTAGTTGATCCTGTGTATAGGGGGGACGGTCAACTTCTCATTCGTTCATTCATTTCTTCATTTATTCTTTAGACTTTTCTATACTCAGTATGAGTTATGTCTTCTTTTTTCTCTTTGATCTATGAGGACATAACTAAAGCTAAGTATAGGGAGGTCGTCTATACTACATATATACTTTAGCCATAACTCGTACTTTCATATTTTGTTAATAATTATGGCTAAAAAATCATTAAAAACACCTTAATAAAAAGATGTTATTATTCCTCAAATTCTTTTTGTATTTACTGATTAATAAATCAGGAGGTAATGTTTTTTTTTTGCAAAATGTTTGAAAAATAGTTTGAAAATCTTTGTGAAAAATCTTTTGAAAGCTATTTGGAAAATATTTTGTTCAATATTTTCAACCTTTGTAAAATGTTTTGTTTGTATACTTTTATTTTTCTTTGTGTGAAATAAAAATGATTGAAAAAATATTTGCAAATGGTTTGAAAAATGGTTGCAAAAATATTTGAAAAATCTATATATACTGTTTGGAAAACCTTTGCAAAATGATTTTCAAATGAGTGTACATGTTCGTAAAAATGTTTGTAAAAATTATTTTGGATTACAGTTTTCAAAAATTGTTTAAAAAACCTTTTCAAATAAGTTTTAGGAATATATACATCATACCAAAATTTATTATATATATTTATAAAATTGACCACTTACCCTTGTAAATTCTTAAAATCTACTTCTTGTAAATATAAGAAGCTTCCCCGTGTAAATATTTTAACCTAGTTTTTAGCCAAAATCTTTTTGTTTTCAAAAATCCCAAAAATATTTGCAAAGTTAAAATACCAAAAACATTTGAAAAATCTTTTTGAAAAATACAAAAAAATGCATACGCATCATCCTTTTCAAAAATCCATAAAAAGTTCAAAATCTTTGAAAATCGCATCGCAAAAATATTTTCTGCATTCTGCATAGCATTTGCATTTTTTTGGATTGAGTTTGATAGTTGAACAAGTCTAAGTAAAATCCGGAGATTGGAGCTTGGTTGGACCTTAAAACCTACCTAAATAACATGAACCTTATATGAACTGGGATTGAGGTACTTTAGATTTAGTTGACTTAATTCTTTGAGGATCATGAGACTCGGTTCAATGGATTCTTGACTGCCTAAGTAGAGTATTTCGGAGCACACGCACGACTCTTGTTGATAATAACCTAACTTGGACATCTGCACCTTTCACATGGCTCAACTCAATTGGAGTGGTGAGGGGATTGAATTTGCCTGTATGAGACGTACACAAGTGGAAACACTTGTCCTCCTCTAGGGAGGGAAGTGTACCCCAACCCGTTTAGTGATGAGGAATTCTAAAGACAGGAGAGTGTGGGTTGCAATAAAGCTTCAAAAGAGGGAGAGCCACGAGGAAAAACTCCTTATGTAAATGCTTATGTAAATAGCATTTCAAAAAAAAAGAGAAACAGGAAACTCCAAAAAAATGGACGGGCCTGTATAAAAATAAAATGCTTGCCGGAGTATAGATATGTTGTATAGAAAATAAGCAAGATTGAGTTCCAAAGTCATATCATGTGAACCTGCAGCTAGGGTTGTCAGAAAAATCTCAGGTTCGATATTCTCTCAGGTTCGATTCGAATTCGATTCGATCATAAACAAACCGAATCTTAACAAAACTTTGGGCTCGTTTAAATAAACAAACCGAACCTTGAAATGATAGGTTCGCTCAGATTTGGTTCATTAATAGTTCGATATAAATATATATAAATAAATAAATAATTATACATATATAATATGATTTAGGAATTGAGACCTCATATAAATCTCACAAGTCACAAGTACCCTTATATATAGCTTTATGTTCAATTTTCAGAAACTAAGGAATTTAATCTGAATTTTTTCCAAAAAAACCCTAAACTCGTGTTCCCTATACCAGCCGCACGACGCAACCCTCTCCTGTTCGTTTCCACGCCAACACCGCACGATGCAACCCTCGCGCCTG
This sequence comes from Ottelia alismoides, assembly GCA_037367405.1. NCBI lineage: Eukaryota > Viridiplantae > Streptophyta > Magnoliopsida > Alismatales > Hydrocharitaceae > Ottelia > Ottelia alismoides. The sequence goes on along the minus strand of JAZKJV010000492.1, from coordinate 860,211 downwards.
TCCCTCGTTCTCCCACCTACCTGCCGCCGCTACCCAACCTCCTACACCTCCGCGCGATGCGGCCGCAGCCTGCAGGTGCGGCTCCCCCTCTCTGCACGATGTGGCCGTGGTGCCGCCCCCCCATGCAACGCGACCACAGGTCCTCCTCTCCGCGCGACACGGTCGTGGTGCCGCCCTCCTCCACGCTGCGCGACCGCAGGTCCCCCTCTCCGTGCGATGCGGCCGCGGTGCCGCTCCCCCCTCCGCGTGACGTGGCCGCAGGCGCCGCTCGTCCTCACTGTGTGATGGGCCGCAGTGCCGTCCCCCCTCTCTGCACGATGCGGCCATCGCAACCGTTGTTCCTGCTCCCACTCCACGTGACGTGGCCGCATGTGCTGCTTGTCCTTGTTGTGCGACGTGGTCGCAGGCTCTGCTCGTCCTCACCGTGCGACGCGGCCGTGGTGCCGCTCCTCCTCTTCGCGCGACGCAGCCACCGCAGCCGTTGTTCCTACTCCTCTCCACGCGCCCTCCGCGGCAGTTCTCTCTTCCGAGCATCTCCTCCTCGATCTAGAAGCCCTCGCATTCTATCCTACTCCTTTAAGAAACACCAATCCGCAGCGGCAAGAATGATGAGTGCTCAAGGTTTGCATTCAACTATTGATATGTCATATTTTTATATTGCTTCGTATCGTAGTTAGATTCGTAAAACATAAATTTTATGAGTGTGTAGTATATGAATTATTAGTTGTTAAGACTTAATAAATTTTGACCTATTGATTATTTCATTTTAGATACACCATCCTCCCAACAATCCGTTGATCAGATTGTGTTAGCGAATGAAGTATATGGCGAAGAAAATAATAATATTTTTGATGAAACTGAAGAGGATACTGTCGAAGTAAGTGATACCGAAGATGTTTTAGGAGAAAATGGGAAAAGATCTAGAAGAAAGACATCATTTGTATGGTCTTTTTTGAAGATGTAAGTATCAAACTTGCTAATTAAGTGCTGATTAAAAATAAATGCAAGTGTTGTGGTGAGGTATTGGCTAAACCCAAGAGTGGGACAACCAGTCACATGAAGAGACATTTGCTTAATGTATGCCCCTATTACAAAAGTTGTGACAAAAAATAGAAGCAGTGCACAATTTCCTTTAATCCAGCAGAGAAGGGTGAGATAGTAGGTTATTCTATGAGTGCACCATATGATTCAAGGAAAGTTAGTGATGCCCTTGCAAGGATGATAGTGATGCATGAATATCCTTTTAAGATTGTCGAGCATTCTGGTTTTATTATGTTTGCAAAAACTTTGAATCCAAGATTTGAAAAGATGTCTAGAAACACCATTAAAAATGAATGCCTCAAAGTTTATGAGTCCGAGAAAGAAAAATTGAAGACATCTTTCAAGGCGGTTGATCGTATTTCTCTTACATCTGGTTGCTGGACATCCAATCAAACTATTGGATATATGTGTTTGACTGCACACTTTATTGATCCCAAATGGAAATTGCGAAGGTGTGTCGTTAATTTTTGTGATTTAGAACCACTTCACACAGGTGTTGTAATTGGTGATGCCATTGCTAGACGCATTCAAGAGTGGGGAATTCAGGATAAAATCCAAATAATCACCTTGGATAATACGTCTAACAACACTATTGTTGTTGAGTCTTTAAAGGCTAATTTTGAGTCAAGGAATAAGCTTCATTTGAAAGGAAAGATATTCCACGTCAGGTGTACCGCACACATTTTAAATCTCATGGTGCAGGATGGTCTTAGACACATTGATAATGCAATCACTTCCATAATAGAAAGTGTCAAGTATTTGAAAAAATCTACCTCTCGCTTGTTCAAATTTGGAGAGATTGCGAAACAACTTGATATTTCTACCAATAAGGGTTTGCGGATTGATTGCCCTACGAGATGGAATTCCAAGTACTTGATGTTAGAACATGCATTGACCTATAAACTTGCATTTAGTCAATATGCTCTACGGGATGCTAATTACAAGTGGCTTCCAACTTCTGTTGAATGGGTGATGGTTGAAAATATGTAAATTTTTGGAGGTTTTTAATGATGTCACAACCATATTTTCTGGAGCTACATATCCAACTTCTAATTTATTCTTTCCGGAGATGTGTAGAGTGAAATGTTTATTACTTGCTGAACTTCAGTCTGAAGATGTTTTTATGAGAGACATGGCTTCTGCAATGTGGGAGAAAATGAACAAATACTGGGCAAATTGCAATTTGTTGTTAGCAATTGCAATGGTCATGGATCCACGGAATAAAATGCGATTTGTTCAATTTGCATTTCCTTTATTGTATCCTGAGCATGAGGTGGATTACAACTTGCAGCTGGTTACAGATGCTCTCCATGAGATTTATCACTCTTATGCAAAACAAGCTCCACAAGAAGTTTGTACTCGTCCTCTGAAATCTAATGACTTTTTGAAGAAGCGTGGATTAAAGGGTCATGAAATGTTTGACATGCTTGTTAGGAATGATGCAAAGCAGCCTTCAAAATCAGATCATGCGATATACCTGGAGGAAGGACTTTATGTTGCCGAAAATGAGCTCAGCGAATAGGAATTTGATGTTTTGGAGTGGTGGAGGGTGAATTCCATCAAGTACTGTTTCTTATAAAAAAAAATGGCATGTGATATTTTGAGCATCTCCATTACAACTATATCTTCAGAATCTGCATTTAGTGTGGGAGGTCGTGTTCTTGACCCGTATAGAAGCTCTCTACTCCCCAAAACAGTTGAGGCACTAGTTTACACTGGTAGTTGGATCCGGGAAGGTATGAAAGATGCTCCCAATGCAATGGTAAGTTCTTATATCCTCTTTCTACTTTATCCAAATTAAGAATTTATAAATTGTAATATCTTTTTCTATTCTGACAGGGGGATTACTTAGAAGAAGAAGAAGAATTGGAAATTTCTTTTCCCAATGACTTCAGCGCCATATTTCATGATGTTTAGATATAATACAAAATGATAACACAGTCAAATATCTTCTTAAGGTCTATTTTAAACTTAAGTTTTATGTTGTTTTTGGTAATATTTTGATTTTGATCCTTTTTTCAGGTGTTTGATAACGAAAAAATCACTCATCATAGCTGGATTGTGGATCATTTGATGATGTTTACTGCCAGTAGAAGTCATCCATATGTTGGGATACTTAAACTATGAAGCTCATTTTGGAAGATACTTTTTTGAGTAGTTTTATTATATAAAAATTTTATATGGTACCATTTGTGAAGTTTTTATATCATGACATTATAACATTTTGTGGTTGTTTTACTATGAGGATAGTATGCAGAGGTGCATTTATTTGTTTGTGGATTGTTTTGCGGTATTTTATGATATTGACACAAACAATGCAAAGAATGGTATATATACTTCACATATCTGAGTTATGATGTTCTGGCAATTCAGTTCATCTTGTGATTTTTTAGGGATCTATGTTTATTTGTAGAGATAATGGGAATGTTATTTATAGAGGTACTATTATTTTCAATTAGGGGTAAAGGTTGGAAAAGGAGACGACACACTTCACATATAAACAAGCTTAAATTGTGCTTGAAACAAGGCATTTGTTGTGTTCATTTATTGTAATCTTGTGTTTATTCACTTTGTATATAATCGAACCTTTAACGAATCGAACCGAACCTTCACGAACTTAACTTGTACCCATTAACTTTGTATATAATCGAACCTTTAATGAACCGAGCCTTCGCGAACCTCAATCGAATCGAACCGAACCTGAACATGATTTTAATCTTATCGAATCGAGCCGAACTCGAACCTATATACCTAATAAACGAACCGAACCCGACCTGGGTAGGTTCGCTCAGGTTCGGTTCGCTTACACCCCTACCTGCAGCTGGATGACTTGACTACACTGGTCTTGCATCCTGGGATAGGTATCTACACTGGCTACCGTTCATTCTTCTCTTCTCCCCCTCCTCTTGAGTTGGTTGTCACTTGAACTTAGAAGGGAATACCCCACTCCTCGAGGAAGGAGTTATTGGATTGGGGAATCATTGGGTTGTCATACTGGAGAAGTCAGTCTCTCTGTCATTCTAGTTGGGGAGAGCCACTATCACATACACTGTACGAGTCAGATTCATAGTCGTAAGGGTTTGCGTGTGAGTTGAAATATTTCTGACCTGGCTATTCAGGAGACTTGAGCAGAGTTTTGGGATTCTCGAAGGCTATGGGATTTCAAATCCGATTCCCATTAAGGTTCCACCCGCACTAAAATTCCAAAGGTCTGACTTAAGCTCCAAACTTTGATTTTGTGAAGACAAGTTTGATAATTAAACTCAATCCATCTTTCTTCTTTTTCTTTTCTTTGTTTTTCTTTTCTGCACTTATTGCATAAGTGTTTGCTAGGGACTAGCAAAGGCAAGTATAGGGGGATGATGAATCTACGTTTCATCATCTTTATTCTATCATTTTGGCCTTAAAAACCCTAGTAAATGCATGTAAATAACGTTAATTCATGCATTTTAGCAGCCATGTATATTTGTGTAAATTGTGTATAAAATATTGTTTTTAATGTCAAAATAATAGAATAAAGAAAAGAAAAGAAAAAATATTGCAAATATTTTATGACCCGAAACACCGAGACCTAGGCATCTTGATGACTAGGTCGACAAGGAATAAAGTAGGGGAAGATAAGAGCCAAAATTCCAATAAAATCCCTTTTATTTAATTCATTCTTTATTCATTTTGGGACCTATTTTTAGTTTCACATTTTATAATTCAAATAAAGAAACTTTATACATGAAAGTTATAGATAATTAAATATAAGAATATACAAAATTATTTTCACATAAAAATAGTATACAAATAAAAAGTTATGATTTGAATAAGATTCCAGAATCCCAACTTCCCAGACATGTATATTTTAAATAAAAACTAGAAATGTATCAAAATTATTTAATTATAAATAATTTTTAATAAGCTATTTAATGAAGTTGGTTTCGTATTTTTCTGAGTTACGGTTTGAAAGTTAGGTTTTGGATCCCTATTGTATACTTATACAGATTAAAATATTCATTTTATTTATTATTCTTTATTTTTATAATTTTATATTTTATAATTTCATAAATATTATTTATAAGATATGTGTATATTAAAACAGGAATAAAAACCTAAAGAAAACACAAAAATAAAATACTTGTATAAAACACATAGGTATAATACCAATAAGTATACATGTACAAATAATACTTCTGTTTATTTAATTGTAAAAAATACATCAGAAAAATAAAATAAAAATATATTTAAGTTCATAAAAATAAGTTATAAATATATAAAATAATAAATAAAATAAATAAAATAAAATATACAAAATAAAAATAAAATATTAATATATATAGATGAATATACCTGTATATGACCCATAAAAGGAAACTTATGTTTTTAAACCTCGAAAAAATAAATAAAATCACCATAAAATATTTTATAAAATAATAAATATTTTTTATTTAATAACCTAAAATAAAAATTATTTAATATTTTTAAATGAACTTCAAAATCATTTTTTCAGGATTTTTCCTTGTTGGTCCACGTGGACCAACCAGGAGGGTCTGAGAGTTGACCGCGGGTCAACTCTCTTACCTGCCTCCTGTCTTGTCAGAATTTTGACTTTTTCGCCAACTTCATGGATTTATCGAGGCGCAACCTTTCCTCCTTTCATGATGCTTCCTTCTGCATTTTTTTCTCCCCATTAATCCATGATATGCGCCTAGGGTTTTTCATGGGGATTGAATCACTGAAACGATAGCTGCATCTCGATCTTTGGAGCACCTCGACCACTCTTTCAAAAACGACCCAACCTTTCCTACATTCTTTGAACCCCTTTGACACATTTCTCTCCACTCTTTTGGTGCTCAATCGCCAGGAGGAGGTGACAGCTCCTTCTGGAGGCCGTTAGGTGGATCGAGGAGGCGACGAGGCGGCTCCATCTACCTCCGCCGACAACCGGCGTTGAGGTTTCATCTCAGGTGAACTCCACCTTCGAGGTTCCTTATCCCCCTATTTTCTTTTCATTTCTCGTTCACTATATCCGTAGGAGTAGATTCCCGTCATCATCTTCGCGTTTCACCCATTTCATCACATCATAGACCCCCTCGCCGGAGTTGCACTGGCAAGCCTCCGTCTTCCCCATCCTCCGCCTTTACCACCCCGCTGCGGGGTCGAGGTAGTTTTCTCTCGACCCCTTCACCCTCATTTTGCAGGTTTTGCGCAACAAGAAGAGCCTGGGGCTCATTTTGCCGCTCGACGAAGTACCTGGAGCTTCCCAGCTCCGCCGCCACCTCGTGCAAGCTCCGACCGTCTCCGGAGGATTCTGGAGCCACCAGCATCGAGAGGACCATGCTCGGAAGCTTTGCGGCCATTTTTGGAGCCTGAAGAAGCGCCAGAGGTCGAGATCGAGGGTAGGGAAGCGACCCACGCCGGTGGTTCTTCCATGTTCTTCCTCCTCGCTTCTCCGTCGTCCGATCGAGGCCGCCTTCCAGGTCGCCTACCAGCCGTTGGATCGACCATGCTCACAGCCGTTGATCCTCCTTTGAGGATCTAATCCTAGCCGTCACCAATGAATCGTCATCGACCATCATATCTTCGACACGTGGTAAGTGAAGAAGCATTCGCTGTCGGATCTGCAAGCACTAGGTATTTTGCACCATTACCCTCACCATTTTGTGTATTTATTTAATAGCACATAAACTTTCATCTATAGCTCATTAGTTTTGTAAACTTTGCAAAAAAACACCCTTGTAGTTTTTGTTATTACATATAGGTCCCTGTCCACGTCACCTCGCATGACTTGTGCACGTGGGGGGAATTTTGCGCGGGGGCCCTCGTGATTTGTGTTATTTCTGTTAAGTCCAGAAGCTATTTTATAACGTGTAATATTTGTGATGATTTTACAACTTGGCCCTCAGGAATTTGGATAATAACAGAAAGGTCCCTACCAGCCACATGCCTCACGTACGTGACTTTGGAGATTTTGCACTTTTAGCTATGTGGTTCTTGTATTTATTCTTTAGTCCACAAAGTTTTCATTGCAGTATATATTTTGTGGAAAAATTGCACTTTGGCCCTTGTAGTTCTAGATATTTACAAATATACCCTTGTCAGTAGTGTAATTTCTTTTTGTTTCTTACATTTATTTCATGCATCTATAAATTTCAAAAAAATCTCAAAAAATAGCATAACTTCCTGTTTCATTGCTCTTTCATGCCATATTTTTATTTTGCATTTTTTGGCATTTTAATATTTATTAAAATTCAAAAACATGCATTTCCTTCACTGTTTACATTTGAAATACATAAAAATTAGAAAAACCCTTTGAAAAATTCCAAAAAAATCATATTTTGTTTGTTTTTGTGTGTTTGAACTTCAGACCAAAAATCACTAAAAAACAGAAAAGGAAACTTCTAAAAATTACAAAACCCTTAAAATCTTCATAAAAATCTTAAAAATTCCTAAAAATATAATTTTATTTCTTATTTTATTATCTTTATTTTAAAATTAATTTGGGGAATTTTTGACTCTGTTTGACATTTTTCATCCTCATTTTAATTTCAGACTTTTATTTTATTCATTGTTTTCAGTATTTTTACTTTAAAAATATCAAAAAAAATGGAAAAACAATGTATAAAAATCACAAAAAATTAGAAAAATATAAAAAGCATAAAAATATCTTATTCCCTGAATTTTGCTTATTTTAACTTATTTTTATATACGTATTATATCTCTCTTTTCTTTATTGTGTATATACTTTATTATTTAAAAGGAAATATAAAAAATATAAAATATAAAAATAAAATACAAAATCAGAAAATTAAAAATCAAAATATAAAATTATAAAAAATAAAAAATTAGATAAAAAATATAAAATAAAAAACCCATAAAAATAGCATTTATAGACAAAAACATCACATTCATTCTTGTGCATTGATTTTTCCCGATCTGTCCTGCTTGTTCCATGTGTTCGACCTCTACATACTTGCTTCTATACACATCTTTTATGTAAAGTTATAATAAATTTTAACTCCACACATTGCTTGTCATTGTTTGATTATCTGTTGTGGGTTGATTGTTGATTTAACCCGGATTTATTGAGGGTCGCCACAACGATTATGTCTCTACCCTGTGTGAGATGCACTTATACCCTCGATACATCAATATTAATCATGCCCCCATATTTTAGTCATTTCGACCATTTCGGTCGAATTTCGATTTCGACGGGATATCGATATTCAACAGATTTTCGACCAAATTTTGCTGAAATTTGAGGCATAGTCTCACCCAGACCAAGATCACAAACTATCCACTGAGTTCGAGATATTTAACAAGAAAAGATACACCATCTATACTTACCAAGATCCACCCCCATGACTCATAAACAATGAAAAGAGATCTAGCTCCCTTCGATCATAATAAGCATTTAATAAATCAAAGAATTAATAAATCATTGAGATTTGAAATAGGATGAGGAAGAATGGAAAACTTATACGATTACATATTGGAAACTACAATTGTTAGATGGAGGTAGTGGACGTGTTAAGAACTTAGTTAGGATGCATACATGACTACGGAGGGCCCCAACCCTAAGGCATTCTTCACGCCTTAGAGTCATAGAGTGAGGTCACACTCATACCAAGATCATGAACTATCCACTAAGCCTGAAAATATTAGACAAAAACAAAGATCAAAATAGAGACTCATCATCCACATTACCAATATCCATCAAATATATTTTATAATTAATAAAAAGGTGATATTTTAAATATGGGTGATATAATCAATATATGAAATGTTAAATATGGAAAGTTAAGAGGTGATGGGCAAGAAAGGGATTCACATACAAAATAACTTGAAAATCAATTCCACATAAGTAGCTTGTTAAATTTAAATATCAACACATATCTACTTGTTTCCTTTTGACCCATTGAAATACATGTTATTTTTTTGATAAATTTTGATTGTACCAACATTTGTTAATATTTATCTTGTTCCCAACATGTATGGCATGCAAGATGCATGCATCGTTGTGGTATAACTGATGAATATAAGCTTCCGCAGTTACTCTTGTCAAGTACATGATGAATCTCCATTTTATCACCTTTATCTATCATTTTGACCTTAAAAACCCTAGCAAATGCATGTAAATACCCTTGGTTTATGCAAATTAACATTCTTTCTTTGTTGTATAAATAATGTATAAAATACTATTTTTAATGTCAAAATTATAGAATAAATAAAGGAAAAAGAACAAAATGTCAAAGGTATTTTACGACCGTAAACACCAAGACCTAAGCATCTTAATGGCTCGGTTGACAAGGAATAAAGTAGGGGGAGATAAGGGCCATTTATACAATAAAAATCCCGTTTATTAATTTCATTTATCATTTATGGGACTCATTTTATTTTTCACTTTTTATACCTCAAATAAAGAAACTTTTTACATGAGAGTTGTAGATAATAATATACAGAAAAATATAAAATTGAGTTTGTAAAAAAATAATACTCATTGTTCATTTTATACACAAAATAAAAAGCCAGAATCTCAACTTCATAGACCTATATATTCCAAATAAAAAACTCAAAATGTATCCAAATCACCTCTAATTGTATATATATTTTAATAAGCTATTTAATAAAGGTGTTCTCATATTTTTGGGGGTTAAGGTGTGAAAGTTAGGTTTTGGACCCTCATTGTATAGTATACTCGAATAAAATATTCATTTTATTCATTCTTCATTATTTTTATAATTCTATATTTTTATAATTGCGTAAATAGTATCTATAACTTATGTACATATTAAAACCAAAATGAAAACATGAATAAAATAGCAAATAAAATAAGTCTATAAAAATATAAGCAAAACACCTATATTAATGCATGTAAATAAATAAAATGAAATTCATTCCTTTCATTATTTATTCTTTTATTCTTTTATACTCTTGTAAATATTATCTATCTTCTATTAAAAATATAAAGCTAAAATAAAACCCAAGAAAATATATCAAAATAAAATTAATGTACAAAATACATAGATAAATGTACAATAACTATACTTATATAATTAATGCCCCTATTTATTTAAATATATAAATAACCTCATAAAAATAATAAAAATATATTTATATATCTAAAAATAAGTTGTAAATATATAAAATAAGGAAATAATAAAATAAAATAGAATATACAAAATAAAAATAAAAATAGCCAAAACATAAATGAATATACATGTAAATAAACCCATAAGAATTAATTTTCAATAAATAATACAACAATAAATAAAAATCATATTAAAATACTACACAAAATAATAAATATGTTTATTTCATAATCAAAATATAATAAAATCAATTTCAATATTTAATTAATTATTTTCGACTAATGCAGGCTTCTTTGTCCTCTAGCGGATTACGTGGTCCGATGGCGTCGCTTCCAGAGTTGACCCTCAGTCAACTCGGCCTCCAGGCGCTTCCGACTTGTCAGGAGTGTTGCATCCCAATTTTCCTCCCATTTTTTCGCTCAATCTATCGATCAAACACGCTCAATCCATTCACAAGAAATCATCATTGATCTTCCCTAATCCACGTTGAGCCTCTAAATCTCTTGTACATATGATGGATCTTTCCATAATCTTATTTCAATAAGGGTGCTTGTTATGCCTATAAATAAAAACCTCCCCCTTCCTCATCAAATTTGGTCACCATTCTGAATCTTAGAGCCCTCCATTTTGGTCGAGAAGGCATCCTCGTAACAGGAGGAATTTCCCTGAGGTCTGGATCGGCTCCAGGAGGACGGAGGTGTACCATGGCCGCTCATCGGTCGTCTCTGCTCCCTACCTTCGTCGGTAGGTATGAGCTGTGTTTTCACATTTTATAGATAGATTTAAGTATCGTCTTTCTTTTTATACTTTTGATTTCGCTTTTTAGGTCATTAACTAGCCTAGGTTAACTTAGCTACCTTGCCGGAGCTCCGCTTCAGCCACCTTCTGTTTCACTGCTCCCGACCGTTGACTGACTCGCTAGCCACTCCACTTCATTTCCCAACATTTTCTTGTCATCCCACGCACTTCACTCACCTAGATCAATGTCGCAACCCTGATTTTGGGGCCATCGGATCCTCCCATATCCGGATCTGGTTACTCGTCAATAATTTATTCAGCAACCACAACTAACATTCAGAATCAGAATGCAAATAAAAATACTCAGAAGAAAGTATTTCAACATTTTTCCATTCACAAAATAAAGTTCACATGATACATTGTCCCATTATAATTGTTTACATGTACATCAGCTTGAAAGGAAAATACACAAAAAGATTATTAACTACCTTATAGAGAAAAGCTAATGTGGCTGGTTGGATGACTATATTAGCTGACTGGATTATTAAAGTCCTTGAGATGGCTCACCGACACCTGTTGGGTTTTCCATAAATCATAGGATAACAATTAGCAAGTGCTAAGTAGCGAAGAAAAGAAAAGTAACAATTGTGTAATTTTTCAAAACTTGTTATCACAAAAAGTTTCTTCCATTCTCATTAGCTTAAGTCCTACTCCTTTTATTCCAAATCTGGATTAGTCTAGGGAACCCCACCATTCTTAGACTCTGAAGTTGCGGACACTCAGGATTGAAGATTGCGTGATCTGGTGAGCTTATGCTGCCGCACGTCACCTCAACCAATCCTCCAATACTACCCTGACAATTTTTTCTTTTCTTTTATTAATCAAGGTCTCAAGCCCTCAGCCTGGAAAAACAAAAGAGCACACCGTCCTTGGGGACTCGGTTGCTTAATCCTCATGCTAACATTTAATCATATAACGTAGCGGCTTTAAATATTATCGTGACCCATCCGCTATCCAACCACTCGTGCCTCCACATGGCACGATGATGAATCCACATTTCATCATCTTTATTCTATCATTTTGGCCTCAAAAACCCTAGCAAATACGTGTAAATATTCTTAATTCCCGCATCTTAGCATCCATGCATGTGCATATAAATAGTGTATAAAATACTGTAATTAAAGCCAAAATTATAGAATAAATAAAAGAAAAGAAAAAGAATAAAATATTGTAAATATTTATGACCCGAAACCCCGAGACCTAGGCATCTTGATGGATAGGCCGACAAGGAATAAAGTAGGGGGAGATAAGGGCCAAAATACAACAAAAATACCTTTGTTTTTATTTCATTCTTTATTCATTTTGGGACCTATTTTTGGTTCCACTTTTTATACCTCAAATAAAGAAACTTTGTACATGAAAGTTGTAGATAATTAAATAAACAAAAATACAAAATTGATTTCACTCAAAAATAATGTACAGATAAAAAGTTATGGTCTGAATAAAATCCCATAATTCCAACTTCCCATACATGTATATCCCAAATAAAAACTCCAAATGCATCAAACTCACCTTTAATTGTATATAATTTAAAATAAGCTATATAACGGCGGTGGTTTCGCGTTTGGCGGAGCTACGGTTTGAAAGTTGAGTTTTGGACCCCCATTGTATAATTGTACATATTAAAATATTCATTTTATTATTTATTCATTATTTTTATAATTTTATATTTTTATAATTTTGTAAATATTGTTTATAATACATATATACATTAAAATCAGAACAAAAATATAAAAGAAACATAAATAAAATACTTGTATATATATTACATAGGTATAATACCTATACTTATACCTGTACAATTAATACTTATATTTTATTAAGTGTATAAAATACTTCAGAAAAATAAAATAAAAATATTTTTAAGTGTATAAAAATGTTATATAAATTTACAAAATAATAAACAAAAATAAATAAATTAAATACATAAAATAAAAATAAAAATATTAAAATACATAGAAAAATGTACCTATATAGGCTTAAAATGGTAACTTATAAATTTATACCTCATAAAAATAAATAAAAATCACTATAAAATACTTCATAAAAAATAAACATTTTTTATTTTATAATTAAAAATTAATAAATTCAATTGTTATTTTTAAATGAATTTCTTTAACTTTTTAGGGGCTTTTTCCTGGTTGGTCCACGTGGACCAACCAGGTGGCAGTCACAGTTGACCTCGGTCAACTGTATGCCCTTCGCCCTGTAGCATGTCAGACCTCGTTTTTTGCCTCTTTTCGTGAATTTTTCGAGGCCGTTCCTTACATCGTTTCATGTCAATTCCTTCTGCATTTTTTCTCCCCTACCATAGGGCATACACGCCCTTAGCTTGTCTTGGGGATTGGATCGTCGAGTTGACCGATGCGCCTCGTTCTTGTAGCCCTCATCACCACTCGTTCAAAAAGCCACCCAACTCTTCCCTTCCATTTTCTAACCTTCTTTTGGGTGCCTCAGACCTCCGGGTGCGGGTAGAGGTATGCTCCGGTGACAGGGGAGTTTCCCCACATCTCCGTCGAGGTATGGCGAGGGCCTGAGGTCGGCTTCCAACCCCCATCTCCGGCCACCTGGCTGTCGAGGTTCATCTCGGGTATATACCTTGAGGTTTGCCCTTTTTCTTGATTTTTCTTGATTTTCTGCCTCCTCGTAGTTGTAGGACTCAGTAGCCATTTCCCCATTCGCATTTTATCCATTCTATTACCTACGCCACCACCTCATTGGACCTTGCTCCGGCGAGGTGTCCTTTCACGTCCCAGACCTCCACCATTCCGCTACGGGGTCGAGGCACTTTGCCCCCGACCTCTTGACTTTTCTTGCATGCTTCAGGAGTCAAAGGACCCCCTTGAGGGGTCGATTTTGGGAAAAGCTTGGTACCTGGACCCCATTGTCTCCTCCGACCTTGCGACGATGCACCGGGGCTCGGTGGGCCATTTTGGCCCCGCCGCCAGGTTGGGGAACCTTCTAGGAGTCGTCGGAGCACTGCTGAAGCGAAGGAGGAGGCCGGAGCACCGCCTGATCGTCGATCAAGGCTCGTACTCGGCTGTGTTCTTCCCTGTTCTTTCAGGGAGGTCCACGACCGTTCGATCGGGCCTTGGTCCCAAAATTGTCAGCCGCCATCTGATCCTGAGGTCCTCAGCCGTAGATCACCACCTGCATCATCTAATCAGAGCCGTCCATGGCGAAGCAGCATCGCGCGATCTGGGCGCGACACGTGGATAAGTGAAATCTTTGCCGCCATCCGATCGAGCCGTCGTGGATACTTTGTGCTTCTATCCTGCGACATTTTGCAATTTATTATTAGGTTTATAATCTTTCATCTGTAGTGTTATTATTTTTGTAATATTTACTGATTAGCCCATGTACTTGCTAATATTGCATCGAGACCCCTATCCACATCACCACACGTGCCACTGCGCGTGAGATGCAGGGAATTTTGCGTGGAGGCCCTCACTTTGTTGTGTATTCCCAGTTAGCCCAGAAACTTCTATATTCTGTTATAATCATTTTGGATATTTTGCAAAATAGCTCCTCGACTTTTTGAATTTGCGTTAAGGTCCTCACCAGGCGCGTGCAAGTCACGTGTCATTTGGCGATTTTGCAGGGAAGGACCTGCGGATTTGAGTATTTATCTTTGAACCTGAAAAGTTTTTATTTCGTTATATATTTTGTGAGAAAATTGCATATTGGCCCTTCAACTTTGCCGCATTTACAAAAACATCCCTGCCAGTATTGCATTTTCTTGATGTTTCTCTATTTATTTGATGCCTCTATAAATCCCTAAAAAATCTACAAAAATCATCATAGACTCCTGCTTAGTGGTAGATTCACTCCACATTTTTGTATTGTATATTTATTGCACTTTCATATTTATTAAAAATCAAAAACATGCATTTTTGCTACTGTTTGCATTAGAAAATACTAAAAAATTATCAAATCTTTTTGAAAAATTCTAAAAAAATTATATTTTGTGTATTTTAGTGTCTTTTAACTCCTGTCCAAAAATCATTAAAAAATTCAAAAAAACCTTAAAATTAGAAAACTCTTAAAATCTTCATAAAAATCTAAAAAATTCTAGAAAAATCCTAAAAATATAAACTCGGTTCTTGTAGTTTCCTTATTTTATTATCTTTATTTTAAAATTAATTTGAGGATTTTTAGACTCTGATTTCTATTTTTAATCCTCATTTTAATTTCGGCCAGTAGTCTAGTTCACTATTTTCTTGTATTTTGACTTTTAAAAATACCAAAAATATTCAGAAAAAAATCCAAAAGTCACAAAAACAGTGGAAAAATAGAAAAAGACCAAAAACATTTTATTTTCTGATTTTTAGCATTTTCCTTATTTTTATAAATACCTTATCCCCTCTTTTCTTATATTATATATATTCTATTATTGAAAAGAAAATATAAAAATATAAAATATAAAAAAGAAAATATAAAATCAATAAATTAAAAACCAAAATACAAAAATACAAAATTAAAAATTAATAAAAAAATTTAAAAATAAAAAACCCACAAAAATTAGCATACTTGTAGACACTTAATCACATCACAGTTTTGTGCATCACTGTCTGATCTATCTTGTTTGCTCCCTGAGTTCGACACTCTACATACTTGCACTATACACATTTCTTGTAGAGTTAAAATAAATTTGACTCCACATTTGTTTTTCATTGCTTGATTAATATTATTGTGGGTTCATTGTTTACTTTGATCGGGATTCATTGAGGGTCGCCACAGCGACATTGTAGTCCCGCCTTGTGTGGACTATTTAGACACCGTGAATTACGCTTAAATCAAATGGCACCGTTACCGAGGAGCAACAACGTGTAGTTCGACTTCTTGCTTGTGATTGTTATACTTGTCTATATTTTTGTCTTCTTTTAGTTGCTCATTTATTTGATGTCATTGTTTGACTTGTCTAATCACTTCTCCCTTGTTGTACTTTGTGCGAGGGAACCGTGGATCGAGGGAAGTGCTCCACCCTGGGTGTCGATGCACCCACGTGAAGGCGGCAGGATACTTCTGACCTAGCATCAAAGGAGGCAGGAGGACTTGAGAAGGCAGTCGCTTTTTGAAGCATTTTTGTAGTATTCATTTGTGTAATTTTTGAGAGAGAGGGACTCCAAATTTTGTAATAATATAGGTACACTGGACATTGGACTCTCGGGTCTAATTTCTAGGTGTTTGTACACCTGGGGCTCACCGCGGCTTTTGTCGGTTTTTCTCGCATTTTTTTCACTTTGTTTTCGATTGTCGATTTTATTTATTTCTGGGTGATTCAGCCCTTAGTTGTAGGATCTGCTTGACGATAGTAAATAGGTCCAAACACTAACAACCTTTGCATGTACCTATAGACGCTTTGACTTAGATTCAAACTTTAAACAGTTGCCTCATCATCTTCGAGCCTTCTGCCACGAACCCTCCTACCAAGCGCTGCTCCTGAACTCATGTGTCGAGAGTAGAGGGTGAGCCTAGACCGGACTCCTGGATTGAAGATCGGTGACCGACTTGTGGTTCTTCACGCTAATAGCAGCTTCTCACACTTAGGGTGATTTCATCGTCTTTGCATTTGCATAATATATAGGTTTCATATTCTGCTGAGCATCTTTGCATGTAGAGTGATGGAGGCAAGGTGAGGCATTTACGCTTTAGCATCCATCATCGTTTGCCGCTTGCATTGCTTTCCGCCTCTCCCTCTGATTTTGCCAACCTGTGCTTAAAGAATTGACTCCCACGTTCAGCTTGTGCATTTTTACTAATAATCCAAAAAAAAGTGATAACAAAATAAAAATTAGGACTGCTAACATTACTTGACCCCTAAAATAAACTAAAAAGAAAAAAATTCTCTTGGGAAAGTAATCCCCTCATGTCTTCGTTTTACATTGCTCGCCGGACCACACTAAGGACTAGTGCCCAAATCCCATTCAGAGCCCCTAAGTGTTTGGGCCAATTTTGGACTTCTCACCTAACTCTAAAACTGACAAGATAAAAGACCGACTTTTCGGTCTCTACCGAGTTGAGTAGGTGAATTGAGGGTTTTGTATTCTTTTCATTTTTATTTGTGATTGTTTTGTGTGCATACCAGATCATCTCTGGGCATTTGCGCCTTCTTCTTCGCTCTCTTGACTTGACCTTCATGCTCCCCCGAATCATTTCTTTTGCTTTCGAGATGGGACCCCTGGAGCGTATTTTATCCGAACTTCGCGGATCCCTCGTTCACTCCAGTCGGTCCCACCTCCCTTTTATCAGGAGGACCCCTCCTACTTTTTCTGATTTTTGTACATACCTGCCTCATCCACAGTATCACGACTCGGATTTCTACCCACCTCCACCTCCACCTGTATATTATCAACCTCCACCATCACCCCACCCGAGTCTGACCTGTTGGAGTCACCTCCCTCCACCTCCATGAGTGACATTTTGATCTTAATGATGGAGCACACTAATTTGATGAAAGATTATCTTGCCATTTTGAGAGAATACCATATTAATGCTCCTTTTCGTCGAGGATACAGATGTACTTGTGGGTGATCATGGGAGGCTTGCAATCTCCCAAAATACAAAAAATGAGAAAATGTAAAACATAAAAAGAGTTCGGGAGACATTTGGCTGATTCAGACGTGAGGAGGAGGGCCCATCTGCCAGATCATTCGCCCACACATTCTTTCACACATTGTCCCACCTCTGACCCCGAGGATGCTGCTGTACAGACTACTCTTGGCATGCCTCGTGTAGATGTTGATTTCGACTTCCTCCCTTGTATGAAGGAAGTCCAAAAATTCAAAAAGATGTTGACTGAACCCGAAGTGGTGGCCACCATTCATGAGATCATCCGTGCCCCACTTCAGCAGGCCATGACTGATTTATCTACTCCTCTTCCCAAGAAGAGAAACGGGGAGGAGCAGATCTGAGCATCATATTCTAACCATGACCACTGCCCACGCCATCACACACCGTCCCATTCCTCGGAAGAGGAACACAGCTATATCTTTCATCATTTGCACCATCTCTGACTATACTTGTGATCACACTCTCCTGGAGGCGGTGCATCTATTAGCATATTACCCTTCCTCGCTGGTACAGTCTCCTGCACTTAGGGCCTCTAAAGAAAACCAGGAATGATCATTCAGTTTGCTGATGGATCCATCAAGAGGCCAAAGGGTATCCTTGAAAATGCCGTCATTTCTATTCAGGCACGAGCTACCATGTTGATTTTGTCGTGTTGCCCATGGAGACCTCCACAGGGAGTCATCTCAATCATCCTGGGACGACCATTCCTCGCCTCTGCGAGGGTCGTTATTGACTATGGAACAAGGAGAGATTCGCTTCTGTCTTGTTGACGAAAGCAAAGCGTCGGTCACTGCACCCACAGTTGACCAGAGACCTGCACTTGATGCACCTTCATCGATTCTAGCTGACTCCGAGGCCTGGTGACCGATCTGATGATATTAGAGATGTTTGCTTAGCGACCACTGATGAGACCCGAGGAATCCTCTGAAAGGAGGGGAACTCGGAAAGCATAGACCTTGCAGTTCCTCTTTGGTGTTTGGAGATGTGTTGATGAAATCCAAGGAATTTACGTGATTGATCCCACTGAGCGGAGGGCAGATACCAAGACTAGACAGGACGGACCTGGTTTGACTACTTCCACTGATAAGTCCGTTCTTGGTCAATCTAAAGTGATGATGATTGAGGTCGGTTATGATGCGAATTTTAAAAATTTCTGGCCTCTTGATGGAAAAGATGATCCGGGTGAGACTCTTGGAGGATGATCTGAGTTCGACTACTTCTAATGATGAATTCGTTCCTTTTGGTTTTGACCTAGACGACACCTCACAGAACGACTCCGATTACACTTGTTCCGATGATGACGAGTTTGTCCCATTCCACTTTGATTTCAGCGAGACACCCAAGGCCAGACCTAGTCGTACTTCTTCCACTCGCCCGTCTGCGCCTTCACACCATAGAGGGCCTTCACCCTGTCGACCCTGATCGGCTTCCGTCCACTGTGGACCCCGATGTCGACCTGCACCACACAGATCTATCCCTCAGCAGTCTCGCAAGAAGGTTTGATTTCTACCTTCTTGATCATTTGTACATCCATCTCTGTTGTATATTCACTTTTGTGTACTTCCGTCTCTCTTCCGTATTGCTCGTCCACCCAATCTCGTGTTTTCCTTACTTAGGACGTACTTTGTCCTAAGTATAGGGGGGTAGACGAGCCGAGTGTTCATTTGTCGTTCCGTTTCATTACTCTTGTTGTTGCCTATACTTAGGGCTTCTTTTACCCTAAGTATAGGGGGAGTGATGTGTATATCCGTTTCTATCTTGTTACATCATCTCATCTCTTTTTCTTCTTTTCTTCTTTTCCTTTTCTATCTTCTTTTTGTATCTAAAAGGTGCCGCCCCTTTTTGTCAGACTTCTATACTTAGGACGTACTTTGCCCTAAGTATAGGGGGTGTGCACCCCGAGTTTCTCTATTCTTTGATCCTCTCCATTGTTTCCTCTTTTTGTCTATACTTAGGGATATCTTACCCTAAGTATAGGGGGAGACAATCTGAGTACGATATGTTCATTCCCACCCTTGACCCTCCCTGCTTTGTGTACAGTCTGTTATACTTAGGATTATTTGATCCTAAGTATAGGGGGGACGGTCAACTTCTCATTGATTCATTTATTCATTCTTTAGACTTGCCTATACTTAGTACGAGTTATGTCTTCTCTTTTCTCTTCGATCTATGAGGACAGAGCTCAAGCTAAGTACAGGGGGGTCGTATATACTACGTATATACTTTAGCCATAACTCATACTTTCGTATTTTCTTAATAATACGGCTAACAATTCTTTAAAATTCATTAAAAACCCTAATAAAAAGATGTTATCATTCCTCAAATTCTTTTTGTACTTACTGATTATAAAATTAGGTGAAAATGTTTTTTGCAAGATGATGAATCCACATTTCATCATCTTTATTCTATCATTTTGGCCTACACTATAAAATACTTCATAAAAAATAAACATTTTTATTTTATAATTAAAAATTAATAAATTTAATTGTTGTTTTTAAATGAATTTTTTAACTTTTTTAGGGGCTTTTTCCTAGTTGGTCCACGTGGATCAACCAGGTGGCAGTCACAGTTGACCTCGGTCAACTGTCTGCCCTTCGCCCTGTAGCATGTCAGACCTCGTTTTTCGCCTCTTTTCGTAAATTTTTTGAGGTCGTTCCTTACATCATTTCATGTCGATTCCTTCTGCAATTTTTCTCCCCTACCATAGGGCATACACGCCCTTAGCTTGTCGTGGGGATTGGATCGTCGAGTTGACCGCTACGCCTCGTTCTTGTAGCCCTCGTCACCACTCGTTCAAAAAGCCACCCAACTCTTCCCTTCCATTTTCGAACCTTCTTTTAGGCGCCTCAGACCTCCGGGTGAGGGTAGAGGTATGCTATGGTGACAGGGGAGTTTCCCCACATCTCCGTCGAGGTATGGCGAGGGCCTGAGGTCGGCTTCCAACCCCCATCTCCGGCCACCTGGTCGTCGAGGTTCATCTCGGGTATATACCTTGAGGTTTGCCCTTTTTCTTGATTTTTCTTGCATTTTCTGCCTCCCCGTAGTTGTAGGACTCAGTAGCCATTTCCCCTTTCGCATTTTATCCATTCTATTACCTACGCCACCACCTCGCCGGACCTTGCTCCGGTGAGCTGTCCTTTCACGTCCCAAACCTCCACCATTCCGCTATGGGGTCGGGGCACTTTGCCCCCGACCTCTTGACTTTTCTTGCAAGCTTTAGGAGTCAAAGGACCCCCTTGAGGGGTCGATTTTTGGGAAAAGCTTGGTACATGGACCCCATTGTCTCCTCCGACCTTGCGGCGGCACACCGGGGCTCGGCGAGCCATTTTGGCCCCGCCGCCAGGTTGGGGAACCTTCCAGGAGTCACCGGAGCATTGCTGAAGCGAAGGAGGAGGCCGGAGCACCGCCTGATCGTCGATCAAGGCTCGCACTCGGCCGTGTTCTTCCCTGTTCTTTCAGGGAGGTCCACGGCCGTTCGATCGGGCCTTGGTCCCAGAATTGCCAGCCACCGTCCGATCTTGAGGTCCTCAGCCATAGATCGCCACCTACATCATCTAATCAGAGCTGTCTGTGGTGAAGCGGCATCGCACGATCTGGGCGCGACACGTGGATAAGTGAAATCTGTGCTGCCATCCGATCGAACCGTCGTGGGTATTGTGCGCTTCTATCCTGTGACATTTTGCAATTTAATATTAGGTTTATAATCTTTCATCTGTAGTGTTATTTTTTTGTAATATTTACTGATTAGCCCCTATACTTGCTAATATTGCATTGAGACCCCTATCCACGTCACCTCACGTGCCACTGCACGTGAGGTGCGGGGAATTTTGCACGGAGGCCCTCGCTTTGTTGTGTATTCCTAGTTAGCCCAGAAACTTCTATATTCTGTTATAATCTTTTTGGATATTTTGCAAAATAGCTCCTAGACTTTTTGAATTTACGTTAAGGTCCTCACCAAGCACGTGCAAGTCACGTGTCATTTGGCGATTTTGCAGGGAAGGACCTGCGGCTTTGAGTATTTATCTTTGGTCCTGAAAAGTTTTTATTTCGTTATATATTTTTACGAGAAAATTGTGTATTGGTCCTTCAACTTTGCCACATTTACAAAAACATCCCTGCTAGTATTGCATTTTCTTGATGTTCTTATATTTATTTGATGCCTCTATAAATCCCTAAAAAATCTACAAAAATCATCATAGACTCATGTTTAGTGGTAGATTCATGCCACATTTTTGTATTGCATATTTGTTGCATTTTTATATTTATTAAAAATAAAAAACATTTTTTTGTTACTGTTTGCATTAGAAAATACCAAAAAAATATCAAATCTTTTTGAAAAAATTTAAAAAAATTATATTTTATGTATTTTAGTGTCTTTTAACTCCTATCCAAAATCATCAAAATTTCAAAACAAAAACCTTAAAAATTAGAAAACTCTAAAAATCTTCATAAAAATCTAAAAAATTCTAGAAAAATCTTAAAAATATAAACTCAGTTCCTGCAGTTTCCTTATTTTATTATCTTTGTTGTAAAATTAATTTGAGGATTTTTAGACTCTGATTTCTATTTTTAATCCTCATTTTAATTTCGGTCAGTAGTCTAGTTCAATGTTTTCTTGTATTTTTAACTTTTAAAAATACCAAAAATATTCAGAAAAATTTACAAAAATCACAAAACAATGGAAAATATAAAAAGACCAAAAACAATTTATTTTCTGATTTTTGAGCATTTTCCTTATTTTTATAAATACCTTATCCCCTCTTTTCTTATATTATATATATATTCTATTATTGAAAAAGAAAATATAAAAATATAAAATATAAAAGAAAATATAAAATCAGTAAATTAAAACCAAAATATAAAAATACAAAATTAAAAATTAATAAAAAATTTAAAAATAAAAAACCCACAAAAAATAGCATACTTGTAGACATTGATCACAGTCACACACTTAGCACAAATTGCCCGATCTATCCTGCTTGCTCCCTGAGTTTGACACTCTACACATACTTGCACTATACACATTATTGTATAGTTAAAATAAATTTTAACTCCACTTCTATTGTCATTGTTTGATTTATATTGTAGTGGGTTAATTGTTGATAAATTACGGTTTCTTGCGGGTCGCCACAGCGACATTGTAGTCCTACCTTGTGTGGACTATTTAGACCTGTGATAAACCGTGGTTATCAAATGGCACCGTTACCGGGGAGCAACAACGCGTAGTTCGGCTTCTTGCTTGTGATTGTGATACTTATCTCTATTTTTGCCTTCTTTAGTTGCTCATTTATTTGATATCATTGTTTGACTTGTCTAATCACTCTCCCTTGTTGGACTTTGTGCGAGGAACCGCGGATCGAGGGAGGCGCTCCACCTTAGGTGTCGGTGCACCCACGTGAAGGCGGCAGGAGACTTCTGGCCTAGCATCAAAGGACGTATGGAGGACTTGAGAAGGCAGTCGCTTTTTGAAGCATTTTTGTAGTATTCATTTGTGTAATTTTTGAGAGAGAGGGACTCCAAATTTTGTAATAATACAGGTACACTGGAAATTGAACTCTCGGGCCTAATTTCCAGGTGTTTGTACACCTGAGGGCTCACCGCGGCTTTTGTCGGTTTTTCATCGCATTTTTTTACTTTGTTTTTCGATTTTCAATTTTTTTTTATTTTTGTGTGATTGAGCCCTTAGTTGTAGGATCTGCTTGACGATAGTAAATTAGGTCCAAACACCTAACAACCTTTGCATGTACATATAGTGCGCTTTGGACTTAGTTTCAAACTTTAAACAGTCGCCTCATCATCTTCAAGCCTTCGTGCCGTGAGCCCACCCTGCCAAGCGCTGCTCCTGAACTCGATGTGTCGAGAGGTGGAGGGGTGAGCCTAGACCAGACTCCTGGATTGAAGATCGGTGACCGACTTGTGGTTCTTCACGCTAATAGCAGCTTCTCATACTTAGGGCGATTTCATCGGCTTTGCATTTGCATATAGATAGGTTTCAATTATGCTGAGCATCTTTGCATGTAGAGTGTTGGAGGCAAGGTGAGCATTTACGCTTTAGCATCCATCTTCATTTGTCGCTTGCATTGCTTTTCTGCCTCCCCCTCTGATTTTGCCAACCTAGGTGCTTAAAGGAATTGACTCCTCGTTAGGCTCGTGTATTTTTACTAAAAATCCAAAAAATGTGATAACAAATAAAATTGGGATTGCTAACATTACTTGACCCTAAAATAAACTAAAAAGAAAAAAATCTCTTGGGGCAAGTAGTCCCCTCATTGTCTTCGTTTTACATTGCTCGCGCACACACTAAGGACTAGTGCCCAAATCCCATTCAACCCCTAAGTGTTTGCGCAATTTTGGACTTCTCACCTAACTCTAAAACAGACAAGATAAAAAGACCGACTTTTCGGTCTCTACCGAGTTGAGTAGGTGAATTGAGGGTTTGTATTCTTTTCATTTTTGTTTGTAATTGTTTTGTGTGCATAACAGATTATCCCTGTGCATTTGCGCCTTCTTCTTCGCTCTCTTGAATTGACCTTCGTGCTCCCCCGAATCATTTCCTTTTATTTTCGAGATGGACCCCTGGAGCGCATTTTATCCAGACTTCGTGGATCCCTCGTTCACTCCAGTCGGTCCACCTCCCTTTTATTAGGAGGACCCTCCTCCTACTTTTTCTGATTTTTGTGCATACCCGTCTCAGCCACAGTATCACGTCTCGGATTTCTACCCACCTCCACCTCCACTTGTATATTATCAACCTCCACCATCTCATCCACCCGAGTCTGACCTGTTAGAGTCACCTCCCTCGACCTCCATGAGTGACATTTTGATCCTAATGATGGAGCACACTAATTTGATGAAAGATTATCTTGCCATTTTGAGAGAATACCATATTAATGCTCCTTTAGTCGAGGATACTGATGTACTTGTGGGTGATCATGGGAGCTTGCAATCACCCAAAATACAAAAAAATGAGAAAAATGTAAAAATCCAAAAAGAGTTCGGGAGACATTTGGCTGATTCAGACCGTGAGGAGAGGGCCCATCTGCCAGATCATTTGCCCACACATTCTTTCACACACTGTCCCACCTCTGACCCCGAGGATGCCGTTGTACAGACTGCTCTTGGCATGCCTCGTGTAGATGCTGATTCCATCCAACTTCCTCCCTTGCATGAAGGAAGTCCAAAAATTCAAAAAGATGTTGACTGAACCCGAAGAGGTGGCCACCATTCATGTGATCATCTATGCCCCACTTCAGCAGGCCATGACTGATTTATCTACTCCTCTTCCCAAGAAGAGAAAGCGGAGGAGCAGATGTGAGCATCATATTATAACTATGGCCACTGCCCACGCCATCACTCACCATCCCATTCATCGGAAGAGGAACACAGCTACACCTTTCATCACTTGCACCATCTCTGACTATACTTGTGATCACACTCTCCTGGACGGCGGGGCATCTATTAGCATATTACCCTTCTCGCTGGTACAGTCTCTGCACTTAGGGCCTCTAAAGAAAACCAGGATGATCATTCAGTTTGCTGATGGATCCATCAAGAGGCCGAAAGGTATCCTTGAAAACGCCGTCATTTCTATTCAGGGCACGAGCTACCATGTTGATTTTGTCATGTTGCCCATGGAGACCTCTACAGGGAAGCCATCTCCAATCATCCTGGGACGACCATTCCTCGCCTCTGCGAGGGTCATTATTGACTATGAATCAGGAGAGATTCGCTTCCGTCTTATTGATGAAAGCGAAGCGTCGGTCACCGCACCCACAGTTGACCAGAGACCTGCACTTGATGCACCTTCACCGATTCTAGCTGACTCCGAGGCCTATGACCGATCTGATGATATTAGAGATGTTTGCTTAGCGATCGTTGATGAGATCCGAGGAATCCTCCGAAAGGAGGGGAACTCGGAAAGCATAGAGCTCACAGTTCCTCCTTCTGGTGTTTGGCGATGTGTTTATGAAATCCAAAGAATTTACGTGATTGATCCCATTGAGTGGAGGGTAGATACCAAGACTAGACAGGACGGACCTGGTTTGACTACTTCCACTGATAAGTCCGTTCCTGGTCACTCTAAAGTGATGATGATTGAGGTCAGTTATGATGTGAATTTTAAAAATTTCTGGCCTCTTGATGGAAAAGATGATCTGACTCTTGAGGACAATCTGAGTTCGACTACTTCCACTGATGAATTCGTTCCTTTTGGTTTTGACCTAGACGACACCTCGCAGAACGACTCCGATTACACTTGTTCTGATGATGACGAGTTTGTCCCATTCCACTTTGATTTCAGCGAGACACCCAAGGCCAGACCTAGTCGTACTTCTTCCACTCGCCCGTCTGCGCCTTCACACCATAGGACCACCAAGGGCAAACCTAGCCATACTACTTCCATTGACCAGTTTGTGCCTTTTCAATTTGATTCCATTGAGGGCCTTCACCCTGTCGGCCCTGATCTGCTTCCGTCCACTGTGGACCCCGATGTCGACCTGCACCACACTAGATCTATCCCTCAGCAGTCTCGCAAGAAGGTCTGCTTTCTACGTTCTTGATCATTTGTACATCCATCTCTGTTGTATATTCACTTTTGTGTACTTCCGTCTCTCTTCCGTATTGCTCGTCCACCCATTCTCGTGTTTGCCTTACTTAGGACGTACTTTATCCTATGTATAGGGGGTAGACGAGCCGAGTGTTCATTCGTCGTTCTGTTTCATTACTCATGTTGTTGCCTATACTTAGGGCTTCTTTTACCCTAAGTATAGGGGGAGTGATGTGTATATCCGTTTCTATCTTGTTCCGTCATCTCATCTCTTTTTCTTCTTTTCTTCTTTTCTTCTTTTCCTTTTCTATCTTCTTTTTGTATCTAAAAGGTGCCGCCCCTTTTTGTCAGACTTCTATACTTAGGACGTACTTTGTCCTAGGTATAGGGGGGGTGCACCCCGAGTTTCTCTATTCTTTGATCCTCTCCGTTGTCTCCTCTTCCTGTCTATACTTAGGGATATCTTACCCTAAGTATAGGGGGAGACAATCTAAGTACGATCTGTTCATTCCCATACTTGACCCTCCCTGCTTTGTGTACAGTCTGCTATACTTAGGATTATTTGATCCTAAGTATAGGGGGGATTGTCAACTTCTCATTGTTTCATTTATTCATTCTTTAGACTTGCCTATACTTAGTACGAGTTATGTCTTCTCTTTTCTCTCCGATCTATGAGGACATAGCTCAAGCTAAGTATAGGGGGGTCGTATATACTACGTATATACTTTAGCCAAAACTCGTACTTTCGTATTTTCTTAATAATATGGCTAACAATTCTTTAAAATTCATTAGAACCCTAATAAAAAGATGTTATCATTCCTCAAATTCTTTTTGTACTTACTGATTAATAAATCAGGTGATTTTTGCAAAATGTTTGAAAAATAGTTTGAAAATCTTTGTGAAAGTATTTTAAAAATCATTTTGAAAACATTTTGTTACATGTTTTCAACCTTTGCAAAAACATTTTGGTTTGTAAAGTTTATTTTCTTAGTGTGGAATAAAATGTTTGAAAAATGATTTGCAAATGGTTTGAAAAATGGTTGCAAAAATATTTGAAAAATCTATCTATACTGTTTGAAAACCTTCGTAAAATGATTTTCAAATGTGTATACATGTTTGTAAATTGGTTGTAAAAATTATTTTGGACTATAGTTTTCAAAATTGTTTGAAAAACCTTTTCAAATAAGTTTGAGGAATATATACATCTCACTAAAATTCACTATATATACCTATAAAATTGATTACTTACCCCTGTAAATTCTTAAAATCCACTTCTTGTATACATAATAAGCACTCCCGCGTAAATATTTGTACCTAGTTTTTAGCCAAATCTTTTTGTTTTCAAAAATCCCAAAAACATTTGCAAAAATTAAAATCCAAAAACATTTGAAAAATCTTTTTTAAAAATAAATAAATAAATAAAAATACAAAAAATGCATATGCATCTTCATCATCTTTTCAAAAATCCATAAAAAGTTCAGAATCTTTGAAAATTGCATCACAAAAATAGTTTCTGCATTCTGTATAGCATTTGCATAGCATGAGCATTTTTCGGATTGAGTTTGATAGTTGAACAAGTCTAAGTAAAATCTGAAGATTGGAGCTTGATTGGACCTTAAAATCTACCTAATAATAGGAACCTTATAGGAACTGGGTTTGAGGTACTTCAGGTCTAGTTGACTTAATTCTTTGAGGATCACGAGACTTAGTTCAATGGATTCTTGACTACCTAAGTAGAGTATTTCGGAACACACGCACGACTCTTGTTGATAATGACCTAACTTGGACACCTACACCTTTCACATGGTTCAACTCAGTTGGAGTGGTGAGGGGAGTGGATTTGCCGGTATGAGACGCACACAAGTGGAAACACTTGTCCTCCTCTAGGGAGGGAAGTGCACCCCAACCCATCCAATGATGAGGAAGTCTAAAGACAGGAGAGTGTGGGTTGCAATAAAGCTTCAAAAGAGGGATAGTCTACTGGCTCAAGAGGAAAAACTCCTTATGTAAATGCTGTTGTGATTAGTGTTTCAAAAAAAAGAATTTGATAGAATAAAGATGATGAAATGTGGATTCATCATCTTGCAAAAAACATTTTCACCTGATTTATTAATCAGTAAGTACCTCCCTTATTTATTACAAAAATAATAACGCTACAGATGAAAGATTATAAACCTAATATTAAGTTGCAAAATGCTACAGGATAGAAGCGCAAAATACCCACGACGGCTCGATCGGATGGCGGCAAAGATTTCACTTATCCACGTGTCGTGCCCAGATCGTGCGATGCCGCTTCGCCACGGATGGCTCTGATTAGATGATGCAGGTGGCGATCTATGGCTGAGGACCTCAGGATCGGACGACGGATGGCAATTCTAGGACCAAGGCCTGATCGAACGGTTGTGGACCTCCTTGAAAGAACAGGGAAGAACACGGCCGGGTACAAGCCTTGATCGACGATCAGGCGGTGCTCCGTCCTCCTCCTTCGCTTCAGCAGTGCTCCGACGACTCCTGGAAGGTTCCTCAACCCGGCGGCGGGGCCAAAATGGCTCGCCGAGCCCCGGTGCGCCGCCGCAAGGTCGGAAGAGACAATGGGGTCCAGGTACCAAGCTTTTCCCAAAATCGACCCCTCAAGGGGGTCCTTTGACTCCTGAAGCCTGCAAGAAAAGTCAAGAGGTCGGGGGCAAAGTGCCCTGACCCCGTAGCGGAATGGTGGAGGTCTGGGACGTGAAAGGACAGCTCGCCGGAGCAAGGTCCGGCAAGGTGGTGGCGTAGGTAATAGAATAGATAAAATGCGAAAGGGGAAATGGCTACTGAGTCCTACAACTACATGGAGGCAGAAAATGCAAGAAAAATCAAGAAAAAGGGCAAACCTCAAGGTATATACCCGAGATGAACCTCGATGTCCAGGTGGCCGGAGATGGGGGTTGGAAGCCGACCTCAGGCCCTCGCCATACCTCGACGGAGATGTGGGGAAACTCCTCAGTTATTTTTCTGAAGTATTCTATACACTTAATAAAATATAAGCATTAATTGTACAGGTATAAGTATAGGTATTATACCTATGTAATATATATATATATATGCAGGTATTTTATTTTATGTTTCTTTTATGTTTTTATTCTGATTTTAATGTATATATGTATTATAAACAATATTTAAAAAATTATAAAAATATAGAATTATAAAAATAATGAATATAATAAAATGAATATTTTAATCTGTACAATTATACAATGGGAACCAAAACTCAACTTTCAAATCGTAGCTCCGCCAAATGTGAAACCATCGCCATTAAATAGCTTATTTTAAACTATATACAATTAAAGGTGAGTTTGATGCATTTGGAGTTTTTATTTGGGAGATACAGGTCTGGGAAGTTGGGATTTTGGGATTTTATTCAGACCATAACTTTTTATCTGTGAATTATTTTTGAGTGAAATCAATTTTGTATTTTTGTTTATTTAATTATATACAACTTTCATGTACAAAGTTTCTTTATTTGAGGTATAAAAAGTGGAACCAAAAATAGGTCCCAAAATGAATAAAGAATGAAATAAAAACAAGGGTATTTTTGTTGTATTTTGGCCCTTATCTCCCCCTACTTTATTCCTTGTCGACATATTCATCGAGATGCCTAGATCTTGGGGTTTCGGGTCATAAAATATTTACAATATTTTATTCTTTTTCTTTTCTTTTATTTATTCTATAATTTTAGCTTTAATTACAGTATTTTATACACTATTTTCATGCTCATGCATGGATGCTAAGATGCGGGAATTAAGAGTATTTACACGTATTTGCTAGGGTTTTTGAGGCCAAAATGATAGAATAAAGATGATGAAATGTGGATTCTGGTACAACATCTTCCGTCATTCAACCCGAAGATATTGGCTCCCGGTACCACGCGTTGCAAATCATTCATTTCGTGTGCACTTATCATAACAGGGCAATCGTGTACCACCTATGTAGGGCAACGCCAATACGGGTTCCTTCCGACAAACCTACAGGTTGCATGCCCGACATGTAGTTCTACTCCCAGCCATTTCTTAACGTAACACACAATCCTTTTCAGGATCCAACTCAGAACACATCATTTTCCATGATGTAAATCCTCCGTTAAGCCTTAGATTAGCATAACCATAAATACTGGGTATAGACTTACATATATATTAATTCATATATTTATATACTCATATTTACGCTCTTTTTAACTCCCAAACCCTATCTTTCCAAGCCACTACATCAGTTTGATGCTTAAACCTTATTTTACTGGGAATCACAGAGCTACTTTTCACACTTTCTCAAAAATAGCCAAATTAGGGTTCTTTGTAGCAAGGAGCATAAATACAAAAATCTCAACGATCTCATATGAAAACCCAACAGCAAAAGGAAGGATTATGTTTCCTAATCGAGCTCTCTCTCGTGTATGCAATGCTTTATCGTGTTTCATTTTCAGAAAGGATGGTTTAAGACTTCTGAAATGATCGAATTTCATTTTCATATCAAAAACGCTAAGAACGTACCAAGAACGCGAAGAACGAATGAAGAACACGAAGAACGCGAAGAACACACGAACAACACGAAGAACACGAAGAACACGAAGAACATATTTTCTCTTGAAATTTCAGCAGAGCTTCCCCTTATACAGGGTGATATTTCTAGGAAAATTTCGGCAAAGTTTCCCCTTATATCGGGACATATTTCTAGAATAATTTCGGTAGAGTTTCCCCTTATATCGGGACATATTTCTATAAAAATTTCGACAAAGTTTCCCCTTATATCGGGATATATTTTAAAAGAAAAATGGAAAGAGTTTCCTCTATAAAATCATTGAGAGGAGAACAATAATGAAACTGAAAGAATATATTCAAACAACAAGAGATGAAGAATCGATAGACACCACGCGTCTTAGGTGAGTGAATGTGTGACGAATCACAGGGTTCACTGACGTGCATAGCCGTCCGTACCTAAGTATGGTATTATACAGATTTCTCCATCAAAATAATTATAAAAGCAGAATTGAAAGAATATAATCATAAGCGATAGAGAATCGGTAGACACCACGCGTCTTAGGTAAGTGAATGTGTGACGAATCAGAAGGTTAACTGACGTGTATAGCCGCCCACACCTAAGTAGGGTGTTACACAGATTTCTCCTCGAACCATGACAGAAAACGAATCGAAAAGAAAGATAATCAAAAACAGAGTTTGGAAGAAAAAAGGATGAATCGGAAACCTAGCTTACGAAGAAAATTAAGAGAGGATCATACATTCCTCCTCCTCGTTCTCCCGACAACGCTTCGCTAGCGCTCCTTCCCCGCCTCCCACTCCTTCTCCCGACCTCTCAACCCTAGCTCCGGGGGTGATGGTGTGAGGGGAAATTGTAGAGAATGAATGGGTGGGGGTATTTATTGGCTTCAGAAAATCGCTAACCATGGTTAGAAAACCATGGTTTAGACCTTAACTACGGTTAGCGGCCCATGGTTTTGGCCAAAACTTATCCCAAACTTAGGGCTTAAGTTAGAACATTCCAGAAGATTCTAGATTTGCTAATGACACTTAATTAATACAAATCGTGATTAACTTTCACTAATCGCGATTTAACTTTCGCGGCTTACACTTATCTTTTGATGACTATTGATTAGTGTTCGCTAATGGTCCTTAGTGGTTTTCAATTCATCATTAATTTCTTTAATCATACTTAATTA
The DNA here is from genome assembly GCA_037367405.1 of Ottelia alismoides. Lineage (NCBI taxonomy): Eukaryota > Viridiplantae > Streptophyta > Magnoliopsida > Alismatales > Hydrocharitaceae > Ottelia > Ottelia alismoides. The sequence goes on along the minus strand of JAZKJV010000492.1, from coordinate 828,467 downwards.
ATCTTAATGACAATCATTATGGGTTAATGACATCTTAATCCTCCTTACTTCTCTTTCTTCCGAGAATCATAACAAATCGAAACGAAGTCCGATTCACACGAAACAAATTCTGTTGGTTTTCTCTTGACGAGCCGGATCTTATTATATAGGATCCGAGAGATCCCAAGTCAAGGCTTTACAATTACAACAATCTTAAATGAAGTCTAGTCCTCGAGACTAGAAATGCTAGCATAACAACCTTAAAGAGGATTAAAACCATAACAACCTTAAATAATATGAACGTCATTTCATTTATAATGAACATATACATATTACATAGTGTTGTCGTTCAAACAAGTACGGGTACTTTTCTTTCATTTCTACCTTAGGTTCCCATGGAGCTTCTTCATACTCTTGGTTGCGCCACAACACCTTAACTAGAGGTTCCTCCTTGTTCCTCAACTTCTTGATATCCCTGTCTAGTATTTGCACAGGTATTTCTAGGTATGCCAAGTCTGGCTCAACATGTAAATCATCATAACTTATCTTATGCTATGTATCCCTAATGTACTTTCTCAGATTTGATACATGAAAAACATCATGTATTGCCGAACGATGTGGAGGAAGTGCAGGTCTATATGAGATTTTTCCAATCCTTTGAATAATTTCAAAGGGACCCACGAACCTGGGTGCCAACTTCCCATGCAAGCCAAACCTCTAAACACACTTCATAGTTGATACTTTGAGAAATACAAAGTCACCTACCTCGAATTCAAGGTCTCTTCGCCTAGTATCACTATAGCTTCTCTAGCGACTCTGAGCAGTCAATAGTCTTTTTCGAGCAAGTTCTACAACTTCCCGTATCTCTTGGAGTCTATCTGAATCATAAAGGTTCTTTATTCCGACCTCTTGCCAACACAAAGGAGTAGTACACCTACGTCCATATAGTGTTTCAAATGGTGACATGCCAATACTTGTATAGTAACTATTGTTCTAGGTGAATTCTGCAAGAGGCAAATGTTTCAACCATTATCCTTTCCATTCTAAGTCACATGCTGATAACATATCCTCTAAAGTCTGAATCATACATTCTGATTGACCATCTGTCTGCGGATGATATGATGTGCTCAAGCATAGCTGTGTGCCTAAGGCTTTCGTGAAGTTCTCCCAATAGTGTGAGGTGAATCGTGAATCTCGATCGGAAACTACTTCCTTTGGGAAATAATGGATACGGATCACATGTGTAATATATAACTTAGCAAGCTGATCTGGAGTGAAAGATAAACTTATTGGAATAAAGTGTGCTACCTTGGTCAGACGATCTATTATAACCCAACTATTATCTTTACCACCAGTCATCTGAGGTAAGCCAGTAACGAAGTCCATGGAAATGCTTTCCCCTATCCACTCATGTATAGGGAGGGATTGTAACAATCCTGGTGGCTTTTGGTGTGAAGCTTTTACCTGCTGGAAGGTAAACCATGAATTCATGAACTCAGCAACATCCTTCTTCATTCCTGGCCACCAAAAGTTTGAACGAAGATCCTTATACATCTTCATAATTCCAGGATGAATAGACAATTTTGAGCAGTGCGCTTCGCGTAAGATATCTTTCCTCAATTCAGGTGTGTTTGGTACACAAACTCTGTGATGGTTATATAGTAACCCATCTTATATATGGAATCCCTCTATCTCAATTTTCTCAAGTTGTTGTCTCAAGTCTTTAAGGATTGGATCATCCTCTTGTCCTTTCTTTATTCTATCCAAGATCTCTGGTTTGTATCGATGAGGAATAGTTATAGTATCAACACTACTATCAAATGGTTTCCATTCACTTAACGTTAATAGTAAACCCCAGAAGTGGATAGTACTCACTAACCCATGTGAAAAAGTTCTTCTGCTAAGGGCATCTGCTACGACGTTCCCCTTACCAGGGTGGTAGGAGATAGTGCAATCATAATCTTTCAACAACTCTAGCCACCGTCTATGTATCATATTGAGCTCCTTTTGATCAAACAGATATTTCAAGCTTTTTATGATCAGTGAATATTTCAAAAGTAATACCATACAAGTATTGTCTCCATATCTTTAAAGCGAAAACTACGGCAGCTAATTCAAGGTCATGTGTTGGGTAGTTCTTCTCATGTGTCCTGAGCTGTCGTGATGCATACGCAACTACCTTACCATGTTGCATAAGAACCACCCCAAGTCCTTCTTTAGATGCATCGGTGTACACTATAAACCCTTCACTCCCAGAGGGTAGTGTAAGGATGTGTGCAGATGTTAGGTATTCTTTCAGTGTTTGGAAATTAGTTTCACATGCATCAGACCATATGAATGGAACTTCCTTCTGAATCAGCTTAGTCATTGACAATGCTATTCGTGAAAAGTCCTTCACAATTCTTCTATAATATCCAGCTAATCCCAGGAAAGATTGTATTTCTGTGACAGTCTTTGGTTGTTCCCAACTCATCATCGCACTAACCTTTGTAGGATCAACTGATATACCTTCCCCAGAAATAACATGACCTAAGAAAGATACTTCGGATAGCCAGAAGTCACATTTGTTATATTTAGCATACAGTTTGTTCTTCCTTAAAGTTTCAAGTGCCTGCCTGAGATGGTGTTCATGCAGATACTTATCCTTGGAGTAAATAAGCACATCGTCAATAAAGACTTCTACAAAGTGATATAAGAACTCCTTGAATACTCCATTCATGAGATCCGTGAAGGCTGCTGGGGCATTTGTCAATCCAAATGGCATAACTAAGAATTCATAATGCTCGTATCTAGTTCGAAAAGTTATCTTGGGAGTATCTGTATCTTTAATTTTCAACTGATGGTATCCAGATCTTAAATCAATCTTGGAATACATAGTTAAACCCTGTAACTGATCAAAGAGATCATTTATTCTTGGTAGAGGATACTTGTTATTTATTGTCCTCTTATTTAGCTATCTATAGTCGATGCACAACCGCATCGACCCATCCTTCTTCCTTACAAACAAGACAGGTGCACCTCATGGTGAAGTACTAGGACGAATGAAGACTTTATCTAACAGTTCTTGTAACTGTACCTTTAACTCTCGTAACTCAGCTGGCATCCTATATGGAGGGATAAAGATAGGCTGAGTATCAGGTATGAGAGAGAATTCAATCTCTTGCTCAGGTGGTAATCCATGTAGTTCCTCTGGGAATACATCAGGAAACTCACATACTATAGGTATATCTTCCATCATTCTATCTGACCCTGATGTAGTGGTTACATAGGCTAAATAACCTTAGCACCCTTGCTCTAACAACTGGTGTGCCTTCAAAGTAGAGATATATTCGATATTATCATTGGATGTCTTTCTAATGAACTTGAACTCTATCGAGTTAGGAAGGTGAAACATTATTGTCTTCTGAAAACAGTCAAGACATGCATGATGCCTTTCTAGCCAATCCATCCCTAGGATAAGATCAAAGTCCTCCATTTTGATTAGTAGTAGTGAAACAGGTAACTGATGTCCCGCTATTAATACTATACAATTATCCATGATTTCTCGGATTATAAATACTTTCCTCCTGGTCCCTTGATTAGATAGGACTGTTGCACTTCTACTGGTATCTTACCCAAAGTGGGTACTAACCGTGAGCAATAAACGAATGTGAAGCACCATAATCAAATAAGGCATGTACTGAAAAGCCATGAATAGTAACAATACCTCGTACGACTGTACCTGAATTGTACGCTTGTTCTTCAATAATGGCATTGAGCTGGCCATTAGGAATAGGCAAGCTAGAACCCGCAACACTTTATGGTGGTTGTTGTGTAGGAGACGCTCCTTGTGAGTCACGACCTCTACCCTATCTTCCTCTACGTGTTGCTCCATTGCTCGAGGTGGGTGTTATACTGTTGATTGGGGTTGGTTTAAACCTCGACCCTCTCAACTTCGTACAATCTTTCTTGATGTGACCTTCCTGATGATAGTAATAACACATACATGTTCCTGTTTGAGCTGAAAGCCCAGCCACAGAGGTACTAGCTCCTTCTGCTGAGTCGCGAGGATATAGTGGAGGTCTAGAGAAACCCCTTCTTCCAGATAGTTCATGGCCCAAAGTCTGTGGCGAGCTTATATTAGACCCAACTGGATGATAACAACTGTCTCTTCGGTTATAATTCACCTTATGTTTGGATGGTCCACCAGTAAAGTGGAAGCTTCTTCTTTGACGGTTTTCATCCCTCTCCATCTCAATACGACAGACGATGTCCATGGCTTCGTCTACAGTGGCGGCTCCAAAACCTGCAAGCTTGTCTCTCAAATCTCCCTGAAGACCACTAACAAATTTGGTAAGACATTCTTGTGGTGAAGCTTCTAGAGTTGGGGAGTAACATAGGAGCTCCGTAAAGTGAATATGATAATCTCGTACATTCTTGGATCCTCGGGTCAAAGAAGCCAACTCTCTCCTCATCAATTCTTCCCAATGGGAGGGACATAAGTAAGCTCGGAACCTCTCTTCAAAAACATCCCATGGAACATGATCTACTAATTTCTTGGAAATGGCTCTCCACCATCGTCTTGCATAGTCTGATAGGGAGTAATCAACGAAGTGCACCCAAGTGTCTGCTGGTACGTGTATTATTCTCAACATCCTGCTGACATCATCAAGCCATAGTTCTACCTCAGCAGGTGTCTCTATGCCTTTAGATCGAGGAATCTTTTCCATTCAATAATTGTCTAGTAATGTTTGGTGTCTAAGAAGGGCCTTCTCCATTGCACCTTCAGCTGGGGTAGGAGCAGACTCAGTTGAAGGATGGTAACTAGATTCTTCCTCAGAAAGATGGACAGAACCTTCAATCCTAGCATCCACAGGTATGGATGCCTCAGGTCTCTCAGCTTGTGCATTGAGCCTCTCCTCTAATGCTTGCTGCTTTTGCCCCATTTCTTGCAGCATTGTCATCATAGCCACTAATTGTCTAGACACGTCTTGGTTTACCATGATCCTGTAATAAATCAAGGCCAAAAGTCAGATTATATATGTCTTAGCATGATGTACATAAGAGACAATTACATGTGAATGGTACTACAGTCACTTATTAAGATCAAATGATCTTAAGATAATCTTAGTTTCTGAATACTGCTAAGAGTTGCCAATTCCTAAATAAATACTGGAGTAATCAGGCTCTGATACTAATCTGTCGCGACCCCGATTTTCGGACCGTCAGATCCTCCCATATCCGGATCTGGTTACGCAGCAATAATTTATTCAGCAATCACAACTAACATTCAGAATCATACTGCAAATAAAAATACTCAGAACAAAGTATTTCAATACTTCTCCATTCACAAAATAAAGTTCATGTGATACATTGCCCCATTATATACCGTTTACATGTACATCAACTTGAAAGGAAAATACACAAAAAGATTTCTAACTACCTTACAGAGAAAAGCTACTGTGGCTTGTTGGATAACTATGTTAGCTGACTGGATTATTAAAGTCCTTGAGATGGCTCATCGACACCTGTTGGGTTTTACATAAATCATAGGATAACAATTAGCGAGTGCTAAGTAACGAAGAAGAGAAAAGTAACAATTGTGTAATTTTTCAAAACTTGTTATCACAAAAAGTTTCTTCCATTCTCATTAGTTTAAGTCATATTCCTTCGATCCAAATCCGGGATTAGTTCAGGGAAACCCCACCATTCTTGGACTCTGAAGTTGTGGATACTTCAGGATTGGAGATTGCGTTGATCTGGTGAGCTTATGGTGTCGCACATCGTCTCAACCAATCCTCCAATACTACCCTGCCAATTTTTCCTTTTCTTTTATTAATCAGGGTCCCACGCCCTCAGCTTGGAAAAACAAAAGAGCACAACGTCCTCGAGGACTCGGTTGCTTAAACCTCGATCTAACAATCAATCATATAACCTAGCGGCTTTAAATACATATTAACGTGATCCAGCTGCTGTCCAACCACCCGTGCCTCCACATGGAACAACCACATCTTCCGTCGTTCAACCTGAAGATATTGGCTCCCGGTACCACACGTTACAAATCATTCATTTCGTGCGCACTTATCATAATAGGGAAACCATGTACCACCTAGGTAGGGCAACGTCAATACGGGTTCCTTCTGACAAATCTACAGGTTGCATGCCCGGCCTGCAGTTCTACTCCCAGTCATTTATTAATATAACTCACAATCCTTTTCAGGATCCAACTCAAAACACATTAATTTTCATGATGTAAATCCTACGTTTAGCCTCAAATTAGCATAACCATAAATACTGAGTATATACTTACACATATTACTATCTTTCCAAGCCTCATATTAATTCATGTATTTATATCCTCATATTTACGCTCTTTTTAACTTCCAAATCCTATCTTTCCAAGCCACTCCATCAATTCGATGCTTAAATCTTATTTTAGTGGGAATAAAAAATCAACTTTTCACACTTTCTCAAAAATAACCAAATTATGGTTCTTTATAGCAAGGAGCATAAATACAAAAATCTCAATGATCTCATATGAAAACCCAACAGCAAAAGGAAGGATTTCGTTACCTAATCGAGCTCTCTCTCGCGTATGCAGTGCTTTTATCGTATTTCATTTTCAGAAAGGATGATTTAAGGCTCCTGAAACAATCAAATTTCATTTTCATATCAAAAACGCTAAGAACGCGCCAATAATGCGAAGAACGAACGAAGAATACGAAGAACACATGAAGAACATGAGGAACACGAAGAACATATTTTCTCTTGAAATTTCAGCAGAGCTTCCCCTTATATGTGCTAGGAAAATTTCATCAGAGTTTCCCCATATAAGGGATATATTTCTAAGAAAATTTCGGCAGAGTTTCCCCTTATATCGGACATATTTCTATAAAAATTCGGTAGAGTTTCCCCTTATATTGGGACATATTTTAAAAGAAAAATGAAAAGAGTTTCCTCTATAAAATCAGCAAGAGGAGAACAATAATGAAACTGAAAGAATATACTTAAACAATAAGAAATGAAAAATCGATAGACACCACGCGTCTTAGGCGAGTGAATGTGTGACGAATCACAGGGTTTACTGACGTGCATAGCCGCCCGCACCTAAGTAGGGTATTGCACAGATTTCTCCATCAAAACAAAAAGCAGAATTGAAATAATAGAACCATAAGCGATAGAGAATCGGTAAACACCACGCGTCTTAGGTGAGTGAATGTGTGACGAATCACATGGTTCACTAGCGTGCATAGCTGCCTGCACCTAAGTAGGGTGTTACACAGATTTCTCCTCGAACCACAATAGAAAATGAATCGGAAAGAAAGATGACTAAAAAATAAAGCTTGGAAGAAAAAAGGATGAATCGAAAATCTAGCTTATGAAGCAAACTAAGAGAGGATCATATCTTCCTCCTCCTCATTCTCCCGGCAGCGCTTCACTAACGTTGATGACCTGAAAATCTCGCGATCAGGTTAAGATATAATTAGGGTCGTTGCGACCCAAACCGCAAGGCTAAGTCGATCAAGAAAAAAGTAAGACCACCAATCAAAATAAATCAAGCAAATCAAGCAAATAGCGGTCTCGCTATTTTATTTTACATGGTATAGCTACCAGGGTCGAACACAAAGAGCATGGTTTGGAAAAACCTACGAAGTAGTCGGGGTTCAAAAATAAAAGAAATAAACTATTTTTGGTGGTTTTTATAATTTACAATATTTTTTGTAATTTTTATATTAAGAAAAATGTAAAAGAAATCAAAAAGGGTACAAACAAATAATTATTTCAAGGAGCAAAAATAGTTAGAAAATTAGAATAAATATATTTTTGGGTTTTGCAAATATTCAAGTGTTTTTTGTATTTTTCTTGGATTTTTCTGATTTTTAGGTAATTTTATAAAAATGAAACAAGACTAAAAATCAAAGATGATGTGCAGCCAGAATTTAAAGGCACTTTAAAAATACCTAAAGTGCCTATAAAATTCCAACAATAATTTTATGAAAAACTAGAAATAAAAATCTAACTAAAGAAACTGAAATTGCATTTTTTTAAGATTTTTTAATGATTTTTCTAAGTTTTTCAGTGTTTTTAAATTTTTAGGATTTTTATAAATCCAAAAGCCACAAAAATTGGACACAAGTGAAAATACCACAAAGCAAACAATCAGTAATTTTTTCGGATTTTTAGATGATTTTTAATATTTTGAGTTGATTTTTGAAACTGGACAGAAGCAAATTTTTAGGTTTTTGAATTTTTAAAAATATCAAATGAAAACTAAACAAGCCCAAAAATTCATAAAATTTTCACACCATGGCAGGAGCCATGTATCCAAATTTCATGAAATTTGGGTGAGATTTGCTATTTATTCCAACCAATCAAAGAAGCACAATATATAAGGACCAATATGCAAATATGGAAAAGTATTCAGCCAAATAATAACACGTAGAAGGAGTATAGGGCTGAATATGCAAAAAGACCAAAGCCGCACAAGGGCGACACGTGAATCAAACAAGCAGGGGTATAAGTGTCATTCCTATTTATAAAGCTTCATTTGATAACATCGATAAAATCTAGGGAAGAACGTGCAAATAACCCACAAGGCACGTGCCAGACCACGTGAAATACACTCAGAGGGACCAAATTACAAATAAAAGAAATACAAGGTCCTATGTGCAAACTGTCCAAAATAAAAACAACTACAGAAACTATTTACAGGACTACGAAATAAATGCAAAAAGCAAAGATGGCCTAAGTGTAAATTACCCTTCTTATTACATACCCAACGGCTGAACATGTCCTCACTTAAGAGCGAACGGTGGAGATTCTCTGATACTGGTTCGGCGATGGACGTGTGAGATCTGATCCTCGGATGGATCTAACGGACGAGACGTCTCGGATGATGGACGAACATGATTAGAACTAGAGGTGGGTCTCGATCTGACGGGGGAGGAAGCTACTGGAAGAGCAGCGAAGAACTCGCCGTCGGCGAGCTTCGCTCGATCGATACTAGCTGCTGGAGCGTCCTCCGGAGCTGCTAGGATGGGGAAAACGATGCTGGTGACGGTCCGCAGCTGCTGTATGCTCCGATGAGACCGAGAGCTCCTGGAAGGCTCCGGCGAAGCGAGGGACCTGGAGTGGTTGTGCCCTGGTGTTTGGACCTCCAGATGAGGCCTTTTTGCATTCAAACCTGCACAGAATGATTGTTGGGTCGAGGGCAAACTGCCTCGACCCGTTAGTGCGTGCGATGGGGTGAAGGATGAGTCGGAGCGAGGTCCTCCGGCGAAGCGGTGGTGGAGGAGGACCGACTTCCTATTCCTGGGCGAATCAGGATGAATGGAGGGGTGCAGAAGGTGAAGAGGGGTCTCGTGGAGGTGATGGGCTCATCGGCGTGGAAAGATGGTGTTCTAATCCTAGTGGTCGAAGCTCGAAAGGAAAACTCTGCTCTAAGAAAGAAATTCTAATCTACGGTGAAAAAGAAGATGGCTAGGTTACCTGATGGGTGAAGCCGTCTATGCTGGAGGTCGGGGACCTCCGGGGGTCTTCGCCTCAATGGATCGACGTCTCCAGAGGCTCGGGCTTACCTTGCGGCGGAGCACGTCGATGAAGCTCGTCGGACCTAGGGCTAGAGGCCTCGAACCCTCGCTACGACACTCCCACTCGCTCGTTGTCACTCAAGGAGGAGAATGGAGCTCCCAGGAGACGAAGGCAATGGCTGAAGATGCGGAAGAAAGGTGCGACTCCTCAAGATTATATACTTTGCAGGGTCTGCGAAAGGTGGAGCTTAGGCGCGTGGATCGAGGAACGGATCCCTAAAGGAATCGGCGGGTGTGGATCGCGGATCATCCCTCGATAATCGGTGTTGTGGAGTGGTGAAGATGGAGGTCGGACCAATTCGGGAAAATTTTGAGAAGTCGGGCAAAAAATCGGATCCGGTAGAAGATCGGTCCAAGGGGGGAGTTGACCGGGGTCAACGTTCACCCGTGGACCAATCAGAAATTGACAGGGTCTAAATTATTTGTAAAATAATTTAAAAATAGAAAATGATTTTATTTTTAAAATATATTCAAAATAAAAAATGTTTATTTATTTTCAAACTATTTTTAGTGATTTTTATTTATTTTTATGAAAAATAAATTATGTTATATACAATATATTGTATTATATATAGGTATAAATTACCTAGGTATTTTATATTATTATTTTTATTTCCTTATTTTTGTACAGATACCCTAATTTTATATTTTATTTATGTACAACATAAAATTTAGAGTATAAAATAATTTTTATTTTATTTTTATTGACTATTTACAAAAGTGAAATAAATAGATGTATGATACATATATACATATATTATATACAAGTTGAGAGAGAGAAATTATTTTGTTTTTATTTTAATTTTATTTTTCTAATTTTAATTTTATTTTTAGAAATATATACAAGGTAGTAGAAATGCATTTTTATTTTTATTTTTATGAGAATAAAATATATACATGGAGAAAGGAATATGTACAAGGTGGAGTGGCCCTATCTCTCTCATTTTATTTGGCGGTCAGGCCAATGCTTGACCCTCCCTTGGGTTTAGGTCACTCGATATTTATTCTAAATATCTCCTTCTTTTTCTTTTTTCTTTATTCTTTTATTTTTGCGCAAATACATGCTAATTATTGATATCTAACAAATGCATGCTGATGGATAATTTATCGTATTTACAACTATATGCATGATGTTTTGCCAAGATAAATAGCTAAAATAAAAGAATAAAGAGTGATGAATGAGTATTCATCAAGCGCTCCTTCCCCGCCTCCCACTCCTTCTTCCGACCTCTCAACCCTAGCCCCTGGGGTGGTGGTAGTAGTGGAAATCGTAGAGAATGAATGGGTAGGGGGTATTTATAGGATTTAGAAAACCGTTAACCATGGTTAGAAAACCATAGTTTAGACCTTAGTCGTGGTTAGCAGCCCATAGTTTTGGCCAAAACTTATCCCGAACTTATGGCTTAAGTTAAAACATTCCAGAGGATTCTAGATTCATTGATGACGCTTAATTAACGCTAGTGATTAACTTTTGCTAATCGCGATTTAACTTTCGCGGCTTACGCTTATCTTTTACTGACTATTGATTAGTGTTCGCTAATGGTCATTAGCGATTTTCAATCCGTCATTAATTTCTTTAATCATGCTTAATTAGGCTTAATGACAGTCATTACGGGTTAATAATATCTTAATCCTCCTTCTCTTTCTTTCGAAAATCATAACAAATCGAAACAAAGTCCGATTCACACGAAACAAATTCCGTTGGTTTTCTCTTGACGAGCCAAATCTTATGATATAAGATCCGAGAGATGCCAAGTTCAAGGTTTTACAATCAACCACTGATCTGGGCTTCCGGATCTCAACTCCTCCATGCCGCCGAGGTCTACCATACCGCTCGTCCTTCGCTCATCCTACTGCCTGAAGTTCGCCAGAGCTGCGCCATGTTTTTTGTGACAAACCCCTGTAGGAGAGAATCAGAACAGAGGCTCATTAAGCCTCGTCAAGATGCAGGAGCACCTCCCAGGTCGAGCTCCGTCATTGGATCATTGGAGCCTCTTGTAGAGTCCCGTCCCTTTTTGAAGCCCCTGGTCTACGCAGAAGACCCAAGGAGTGTTTTGCCCACTATCCGAGCTCCTGGGGATGAAAGAATTTGAAGAATCGACTGATCAAAGTTCATCGGGAACCTATTCCTTCACTGTTCTTCCTTCGTGCCTTACAGTCGTTGAATCGACCCCGTTCTTCTAGGAGTGCGGTCCCGTCGGATCACGTGGAGCTTTAACCGTTCGATCGTGATCGAAGATCTAATCCCAATTATGGATTACGAAGCGTCATCGGGCTAGGAGGTTACAACACATGGATAAGTGACACGATCACCGTCGTCCACTGCCATGCTTATGGGGGTAAATTGCTAAATCTAGCTTCGCCTTTTTGTATTTATTAATTAGTCTTATAAATAATATATTCTGTGTAAATAAGATGGGAAAAATGCATGTAGACTCATGGATTCTTTTAATATTGCATTTAGGTCCATGCCAGGACACCTTACGTGTCGTCCCATGTGAGATGGCCATTTTGCAAGTATGTCCTTGTCCCTTTTTATATTTATTTTCAGTCCAATAACATGTAATATACGTTGTATATTTTTGGAACAATTGCATAGGGGCCCTCACATCTTATTTCATTTACATATATGCCCCTGTCAATGATTGTATTTTTGTGTGTTTGATGGATTTATTTAAAATAGCTACAATGATCCAAAAATCACAAAAAATAGATGTAGGTTCTTGATTGCTTGTAATTTCATGCATATTTTCATTTTGCAATTTTGGACCTTTTTACTATTTATTAAAAAAATGAGCACATTTTTGTCCCTATCTAGCTTATAAAATACAAAAAAAGAAAAACTTTTTGGAAAAACTCCCAAAAATATATTTTATTTATTAAGTGATTTTAACCTTCAGACCAAAAATCACTAAAAATACAAAAAAAAACTCTTAAAAATTGAAAAACCCCAAAAATCTTATAAAATCTAAAAAATATCAAAAACCCCAAAAATAGTTTTTTCTATTTTATAATTTTCTATATATTAATATTTATATATTAAAATTGATTTGGAAAATTTTGGGCTTAAATTCTATTTTTATTCTCCATTTCAATCTCTACCTCTTAATTTTAGCCATGTTTTAGGGTATTTTTTTGATTTTAAAAATATATAAAAATTAGCAAAATTCTCCAAAAATTCAAAGAAATAATAAAAAATTACTTAAAACCCCAAAATATCTAACTCTATAATTTTTAGTTATTTTTAGTTATGTATATATTTATATTACCTATTATATATATAGCCTTATATATGTTATATTTTATATTTAAAAGAAAAAATATAAAAATATAAAAATCCAAAAAGAAAATATAAAAATATAAAACTAAAACAAAAAATATAAATGAATATATAAAATTAAAAACCCACAAAAATATTATTCTTTATATATATGTATATAGATAATGAGTGATATGCATGTACATAATATTCTTTGGTTACAAATAACTATAGGATATCTTTTTTGCTCTCTATGATCCGACCTCTACACACTTACTTGCTATACATTTAGTTGTAGAGATATAATAAATTTTGACTCATATTTTGTGATCTTCATTGCTTGACTTATTCGTGGGTTGATTGTTGATCGAGTGGGATTTCGTTTGAGATCTCTTCGATGATTGTCGGTCCGCCTTGTGGATGACATGACTTCGACTAGATCCCTCTCATCAGTACACAAGTTATAATTTATGTTAATGATAATATTAATGCTTTTTCCCCTTGTGTTATATTTTGGGATAATGTATATAATGCAGTTTCTTTTGTTACATGTAAATTTATATGAAATCAATGCAAAATAAATTGATAAAACATTATTGTTACGTGGCATGTTAATTAATCGGAATGTCATTCAAAACACAGTTTTTTCCCTAAATTTGAGTAACCTAATGAGATCTCTAGCGAACATGATACTATGAGTATTATGTAAACAGGCATCCCAAATCCAGGAGCATCGAAGTTACAATCATTCATTAGACAATATGATGATCACTGACTGAATCATTCAATCATGGAACAATTAAGTGCTCTTTTTTATGGTTGCTAAAAAATTAAACAAAACTTTCAAGGTTTGATTAGGAGAAGAAGTAGGATATATCTCAGTGTTACGCTTCATTTTTTAATGAAAGGTTTAACGCATGAATGGACTTATATTCCTAAATAAGAAAAGATAATAGTCCTAGTTGCAATCCGGAGTTGTACATTGTGAAAGATGCTACATGATGCATCTATTTTTGGGTTTTTTCCACTTGTGCCCCTTCAAGATTCTACACCTACAACTACGCCTTTGCCTTTTTTGCAATAATACTTGTGCCACTGTATTCTTGCAAAATTCACAGTATTTTCCTTCACAGTCATTATTGCGAAAAATATAGGGGTAAATTTTTACTTGCAGAACCTCCGAGGTTGTTTCTATCGTTCCTCAAAATTTTAAATCACTTGTACTTTATAATTAAATCAAAGATACATGAAGACGTGAATTCCAATTTTATAAAGTAACGTACTCGTATTTTGTAGGTTTCAAAATCCAAACCACATCTATGTCAGGAATGGTGTTTGTTCTTTTAAGGGTTTTTTACCCCATGAACCCTATAGACTTTGTAAATTACCTCCACGGCCTTTAAAAGAAGGCAATTCCCCACTCGACCTCATAAACTTACCCCGTCTTACCCCATAGACCATGCTGTTAATTTGAGACTGCTTGGGTTAACTATCTTGGATTTGAGTTGAGTTAACTAAACCCTAGTAAATCCAATGGTCTGTTTTTCCCACTCTCTCTCTTCCTTCTTCTCTCCAATCCTTTCTCTTCCACTCTTTGTCCTTCCTTCTTCACTGTCACAGGGACGGAGTCTCCTCATTCATCTCGATTCCGGTGACAACGACGGGTGGGGAGGAGGAGGATGAGAGTGCAGGAGGACTGGAGGGTCGTGGGCGGAACTGGAGGGCGAGGGCGGAGGGCGAGGGCGAAGGTCGGGGAGGCTACAGGTAGAACTGGAGGACGAGAGGGTGAAGGATGGTGAGGGCGGAGGTCGAGGAGGAGGGAGATGGCACGCGGGAGGGCAAGAGTGGAGGTCGAGGATGAGGAGAGTGAGGGTGTGGGAGGAAGGCAAGGGCAGAGGTCGGGAAAGTGGAGGGCAGATCAGAGGTCGGGGAGGAGGAGGGCGAGGGAGTAGGAGGAGGATGGTGAGGATGGAGGTCTGGAGGGTCGAGGGCGGAAATAAAGAGATGACGATGGCGGGGTGACGAATCCGATGATGTCGCTTTTAAAAAGTTGTTTTTATCGTGTCGTGCGTTGTAGGCGACAATCGGAAACGATCAAGAAAATAACACAAATAAGTTATTCAATTTTTAATCTCGTGGTTTTATGTTTATTTTACTTGAGCAAGTCCCAAGGTCGATCACAAGGAGGCAAAGGAACAACCTAGAATTAAGTCTATCAAAGTTCGTGTTCGGTTTTCGAGGCGGTCTTTTTTTTTGGAATTTTCAATGTAATAAAGGATGCAAAATGCAAATTTTGCCTTATTTTAGGGACTAAAACGTAAATTTCAATCAAACAATGTCCGAAAAATGCGAAACTTGGCCACAATGTAAATGACGATGAAATGAGTGCACTGTAATTTTTTTTGAAATTTTTGGATGTAATATGATTTTTTTATGGATTTTTAAATGCAAACAAAATGATTTTCAATATTTAATTTTAATAAATATCAAACCTACTTATTCTCAAGAATCAAAGTTATCTGAGATCTATCACTAGATGACGGATCTCAGAAAAATCCTAAACCTCGAAAATGTGGAGTTTAATACATATTAAAAATTAAATACTAAAATGTGCAAATGATTTTTACAGGACAAAATATGCATGCAAATGCAGATCTTTTTGGGCACAATGTTAAAAATAATTAGCTCTACAAGATGTGATTTTTCGAGAAATTTTAGAGCAACGGTTAATCAACTATCAATTTCAGAGCAAGAAATGGGTAAAATAAGCAAATTTTCACAAAACAATTATTTATTCATTAACCGTCCGTCACAAAAATACACACAAGATATCAAACAGTAGAGAATCACTTAACAAACATCATGCAATTTTTGGATTAAGAAAATAATGTAGATAAGATGCTCAAAACAAAATGGGAACACAGGGGTACAGATGCAATAGATAAATAAAATATAAAAGCAGAGGGGGGGCTTTTCTGTAATTACCAATAGTAGGGGGGGTAGCGCTGCAAAATTTCCAAGTGGCACGTGCCCTTGGAGGCAGGGGGCGAAGCGCGAATTAATGAAGCTCTGAGGGGCGGTCTGCAATTCTCCCACTGTCACGTGCGGTGCACGTGACCTGGGGGTGAGGTGTAGTTGACGTCGTTCCCCACGCACGTGCAGATCACGTGCGCGGGGTCTCGGGCCTTGTGCCCGGCCGAGGGCGGTGGTCGATGGCTGGCGTCCGGCCAAGGCGGAGGCGAGATGGGCCGGCAGGCGGAGGAGCTCGTCGGTGCTCGTGGCCGACACACGGCCGTGGGGCGTCGAGGGCGCAGCAGCGGCGACGGCGGAGCGGCTGGTCAAGACAGGCTAATGGCCGACACACGGCCAGCGTTGAACTCAGAGCGCACGGTGGTTGTCGTCGAAGGCGGAGGATGAGCGGAGAATTCGTTGGCGACGATGGTTGCCGTCGACGGTGGAGGGCGAAGGTGCACGGAGGGAGTCGGTGAAGTCGACGTGGCTTGACGCGGAGGAGGAGCAGAGCTCCAGGCGGTGGCTGGCGGTTGTCGTCGATGGCTGAGGAGTACGGTGTTCGGCGAAGAAGAATAGAGAGGGAGATGGAGACGAAGTTGTGGCGGAGGCGGTATCGGAGATAGGCGTCGTGGGCTCGACAGCCAAGGAGGGCTGGAGCTGAAGCAGAAGCGGCTTAGGAAGAACGCCGTGGACTGCAACGAGCTAGTGAAGCTCGGATCGCGCCGAGGAAGAGGGAGGGGGTCGGGCTGTCACCACCGACCTCCTCTCTTGATTTCGTGCAGACGGCGGATGGGCGGCGCTGCGACGAGGGGGAGTAGGGACCCTCGGACCTCGCCGGGGAGGCCAACGCGGTGCTGTCACCGTCGCGATGGAGCTCCTTGTGCAATCGGCGGATGCGGTCTTCGTGGGTGGCGGCGGTTTTTTATAGGGTTGAGGGATAGCCAGAGAAGGAAGGATTTGGGGGTCGAAGATTCGATTGGATGCGCGGGGAGGCGGCGCGAGATGATGGGGAGAAGCGGATCGGAGATGGGGATCCGATTGGAGGAGATTGGCGGGATTCGCGGCGAGCTTGCGGGGTCGACGGCGGCGCCAGATTTGGGAAAGGGATGCGGAGGAGGAAGACGAGCCCTGGCCGTCCGATCGACCGAGATCGGGCGGCCAGAAAGGCTCCACGTGGCGGGTCAAAGGGATATCAGGCGAGGCACGTACGTGGCGCGTGCCGGGGAGGCACGTGCCTCGCACGTGCGGTTTTAAATTTAATTTAATTTTTTTATAAAACAAATATATAATAGTGCCAAAAATGGCTGACACGTGGCGGCACCAGGTGCTGCCACGTGTCAGCACCAGAAAATTCCGAAAATAAATATCTTGTAAAATCGAAAATAAATAGTAAATGACCTCGGATCGAAAAACTTTCTTCACGAAAATTGCTCGTCTCGATGAGATCTACAACTTTCATGAAGACATCAAAACCAAAATCGATCATTTGCACAAAGTGAATTTTTGGGGTATCCTATGTACATAGAATACCTTAATTTTGGGGTTTTGTAATTTTTATGTCATTTTTTTGATCAGATAAAAATCCGGAAAAATTACGGTAAAATCAGAGATAAATAAAGATACTTAATTCTAATTTTTTGGATTTTTATTGATTAAGAAAGTATATACATAAAATACAAGGTCAAAAACCACGAAAATATACAATGTACAAAAGAGGCCCAAAACCCAACTTTCACATACGAGCTCCGATTCACTTGAACTTGGTCTTGTTTTGAAGGTAATTGAATGCACATTAGTTCAAAAGTGAGTAGGATTAAATCGGACACTTGATGGAGAAGATATGTGGCTTTAGTCCGAAAATCCTGAAATTAGGGTTTGGGTTTTTGGTCCACTTATTTGGGTTAGTTATTTTTTTGTATTTTCTCTTTATTCTTGTTAGTGATATGTACACAGTGGATGTGGTTTTGGGTCATTTGGAGTTAGCATGAATGGGTTAAAAATTAGGGAAATTAGGCTATTTACAGGTCATTTTGGTTTGGATTTTTGGCTTCTTATTTTATGCAGATTTTTGTGCTAAAATGCCATTCTTATGGAAACATGCATGAATGTTAATTATGCAAAATAGATGCAAGAATGCTGTTGATTTTTAAGGATTTTGAGCTTAATAAATGAGATTTAGAGTGATGAATACGAGATTCATCACGGGGGCGAGGGCAGGGGACGAGGGTGGAGGTCGAGGAGGAGGAGGACGAGGGAGGATCTGGACCTGGACTTAGAGGAGGAGGGTGGGGGCGAAGGTCGGGGAGGTGGAGGGCGAGGGCAGAGGTCGGGGAGGTGGAGGGCGAGGCCAGAGGTCGAGGAGGAGGAGGGCGAGGCCAGAGGTCGAGGAGGAGGAGGGCGAGGGGAGGTTGTGGAAAAGGAGGACGAGGGTGCGGGAGGAGGGGGGTGAGGGCGGAGGTTGTGGAGGAGGAGGGCGAGGGCTATGGAGGTCGAGGAGGTGGTGGGTGATGGGTAGGGAAAGGGAGATGAGGAGGAGGGTGAGGGGAGGGGCACTTAATGTAACTTTGATAAATAAAATGTGTAAAATATAAATGAACATAACAAAATCCGGTTAATTTTACCGAGTAAATAGATGATGATTAACCACATGGTCAGTTGGGTAAGGGTTGACAAGTTTACGTGGTCAAGAGAGCAATTACCTTGTTTCAAAAGTCATGTAGGCAACTTACATAGTTTATAGGGTTCGTGGGGGTAAAAGTTCTTTCTTTTAATATTTTGTTTTGATTTATAGGTAAACTATTGGATTGTAGTAAAGTAAGAAACCGGGCTTTGCATCATCCATAATATGTCTTGACGAGGAGTCCGAGACCATTCTTTCATCTGTGGGGTGTAAATTATGATGGTGGTGAGGTTTCGTTTATAACATTCATCCAGTCGTCAACGTAGTGGATTAGACGGTGGAAGAACATTTATTAAGTGTTTGATGGGAATGGTTTTTAGATATTATAAATTCAATAGTTAATCTATAATAAATGGTTGAGATATGATAAAAAGAGAGAGGTTGGGTGATATATATCGTCGATGGATCATATGCAATAAAGTTAGGTGTTGTGACAACAGAGTATCCGTTCCTTTTAAATACAATAGAGAAGTGGGTCATTTGGTCGTATAGGTTCCATGTTTTTCTAGTACATGACAGTGGATATGACATTTGGAATCATTGGCCGCCTCTTTAGTGGCGAGGATACAGTCTTCTTATGTCAAGATAATGGGGCTTTATTTCATCCTAAGCTATTCTAGGATAAAGCATGCCAAATCATGATTGCATCATTCATTATATCTCTATCTATAGTATTTATCCGTTCCTTATCTCTCAAATCAACCGAATAAGAACGAATGATAAATCTCATCTATTTTTTATCCATACTTATCCCTTTTCCAAACACAACATAACTCAGAGAACATTCGTTTTTATTGTTTATGCATTCTCTTCTTTGCTATTTCCCTTCTTCGCATTATCAAGTTGCTAGAAAATCCTGTGTACACGTAGAATACTATCCATGTACATAGCAATAGTATCCATCATTCTTGTTTGGTTGGTTTTGAAGGATAATTAAGGGATAAGTATTCCATACAGAGGCATAATAGATGATGTAATCACTATTTGACTAATATTTTGGAATAACTTAACATGGGATAAACGGATGTTATCCCAAAAAGATGGAATTGGATTTTATGACCTCTCTGCATTGTTGACGGATGAAGCTCACTGTCTCAAATGAAGAACCTCTTTGTTTAAAACGATTTGTTTGTACACAGATGTCGTATAAATCTCTTGCGATTAGGCCGGTACAATAATATTTATGCATCGAAATGCAAGGAGCAATTTTAATATTCATTCTCATATCTTTTGTAGTTAAACACATTACAACAAATATCACTCATTGTTTGATTCCTCAAAATCACAATAGATATCATATTCATTCATGTATTTCTTGCAGTAAACATAAAATGACGATTATCCATTGATTTTTTTCTTTTAATCATCGATGATTTCACAACAATAAGTACTAAATTTTCATGAAAAAGTTAACAAACAATCGTCGTTATGTAAACCTTCACTACAAGAAATATTTGCGACCATGATTGTAGTTGTATTATAGTCGTAGTCACACATTGTTGTTTCAAGTACAATTACTAGACAAGGAAATGTAAGGAGAGAGTTGGGGTTAGGGTTAATAGCAATCCAAATGATAAGAACAATGATAGAAATGTTGGAGGGGCAAATCCGAAAGAGGAGCAATGAGAGGGGCAAGTGAATAATAATCATCCAAAGGATTAGGGTTAGGGTTTTGCTGTCCTCTACGTAAGCACCCCGCCGTCACATTTCTCTGCAAGCGAGGTCGACCGGAGAGGAGGAGAGGACTGCGACTGCCGATCGATCCAGCGCAACCGAAATGGTTCTCTCTCTGGTCACCTTCTTCCTTTTTGATCTCGATCTGTTCTGTCCTCACAAGATCTTTGTGTTGGCAGGTGAAGTACTCGCGAGAGCCCGAGAATCCGACCAAGTGTAAGACGCTTCCGTCATTAGATTCTTCTTTCCAAGCGTAGATCCTCGCTATTTCGTGCCAATTCAACCAATTATCCTCTTTTTTCTGATGCAGCCGCCAAATCCATGGGGAGGGATCTCCGGGTTCATTTCAAGGTTCGCTCTCTATCGATCTCTCTTCCTTTACGATTTCTAATAGTGGATTGTACAGTAACTAAAAAATCGTAGAAATTACCTTTGGATTAAATCCATTGCAACATACAGGTGCCTGTTTGTCAGCAATATTTGTTCAAGCGAATCATACTTTAATCGCGAATCATACTTTATTTCTGATAAGTGTTACTTTCCCCTTGGAGATAAAAGCTTACTCTTCCAACCTGCTATTTCTTCAGCCCTTGATTCAATTGGGAGTTGCACTTGTCCATTGATGTGGAAGCCTGCATTTTTTGTTGTTTACAATGCTGCATCCGTGTTCCTTGTTGCAATGTATGTGACTGCGAGATGCTACCACCTTTTGGCTGCTGCTGCGAGGAATTCAGATGCACACGTTTTTGTTGCTGTCAAGTTTTGTCATTCATAATCCTTTGTTGTTTGTCACCATCTTATGTTGCTGAGAATTATCAACATCAAGACCATCCTCTCTCTTAATAGACACCTCCTTGATAATAAGAGCAATATATGCCCCTTCTCTTGCTTCAGAGTTCAAAGCATAATAATCTATACACTTATATTTGTCCATATGCATCAGATGTTTTAACTTCCAGATTTTCTTTTGGCGCTTGCTTAAGCAAGTATCTCTATCTTTGAATTCATCAACTCCGACATATCATCCCCCACCCCATACCAAATCCCAAAAATATACACAGCTAGGCATATGTTAGATTGATAGTAACACAATAATAGTTCAGCTACTATATGACGTGCACACATCATAAGGATGTGCACATGCACTTCCTCAAGTCTCATGTCAAGGCTTCGCCAGACTATATTCACCAAAACAACCATCTTATTATAAACAAGTCCTTTCATCTAGGATGACAAACCAATGATTGTACCCAGGTATTTTCACCCCTTCTAACAATCTTGCCAAGAGTTACCAAAGTCCATCATTTAGCAGCCGCCAAATATCTTTGACATAATAAAAAAAGCTGAAAACATTATGTCTATTCAGTTTAGAATAAAAGAGGGTATTAATCTTATCTTTTGTATACATGTCATGTGATGAGTGCACCTCCAATGTATTTCTCCAAGTCATGCCTGCTTAAAAATTAATCCAACAATGCATTTGTTTTCTAGTCCATGTTCTGTAGTGCTAAACTTTTTGAACTCTGTCAAGGTTTCATCAAAATTAAAGAATATATCTACGATTTTTGAAACTGAAAAAATGGGCAAAAAGAACTTAATTTTTGCGCACACATCTACTTTCCTATTCGAAAGACAATTGAATGCAAGACAATTGATTTTACATGTATCATCAATTTCCAAAGCGTGTGTCAAAGATTTTGGTCAACTACTCGCCAAATCCTCTTCTATTTAAACTGTGCTTCATCCAGCTAAGTTCTTAGTTTCTTTAGACAAGCAGCGGCCGACTAGCTTTAACAAAACATAATTAAACGAAATAGAGACTGTGTTGAGAACCTAACTAATGCGCATACATCAAATTGATGTGTGCACTTCCAGATCAAAGACCAAGGACTTAATCACGACATAGATATATGCGAACAAGATCGATATATGACCTCAACAAGTATCCCCTTTATAAAGCTTCAACTGATAAACCTTTGTATATCATATTCCACCAATGAATTACATGACCGTCATCTTTAATAATATTTTCAAGAAAATCCTTTGAAAATATAACTTTTCTGAAAGAAAATAACAGCAAAGTTATGGGACCGTGGCTCTTGGGCAGCTAGGGGCATGGGGTTGCCAGGGATTGCATGTTGGAGGCATCTTCATTCACATGTGATGGCGTGATCTCATCCATAAAACACAAAAAGTTCTAAAAAAATGAAAAAAAATAGATAGAAAACATAGGTGCTTGTATTGTTAAACACTATCTACTATAATAATAAAAATAACAATCTTGTTTATATTTTTTAAGAAAATATAGAATTGTCCCAGTGCAATACGGCTCAAGTCCATTCCCTAAATGAGGGACGTGTCCCTCTTTTGGTTCTATAGTATGTGACTAACATGTTCATTGTTCTCCCCTCCTAGGCCCTTCTACAACGGTAAATAGTCATCGCATCACTATGACGAGTAAGATCATTGTGCTGATTGATATATGAATACTTTCTGTTGATTGAAACCTTTATTGACCTTTTCGAAGCTCGGGGCATTTGTGACAGCCTCACAAGCCACGAAAAAACCAAACCATCTTTAGATTATTTAAATCTGGCATAAAGTGGATTCCTTTGCTCCAGAATATAGTTTGCATGTGCCAAATTAGGTTCTTTGCATGATGATATACACCATTTTTTCAGAACACCTTCATTTCCAAGAGAGTCTGCAATGGAATTTACTCCCCTATAAATATGATTATGTATCAGATATTTCAAATTCATTATATATTTCCACCATATATGTAATTCCAAATATACAGTATTTTTTTTGAAATATCATTTTGAAATATCTTGACAAATATCTGACTTAGAATAAATTTAACCAAAATATCCCAAAAACCTCTGTCAGCACAAATATTCAAACCATAACAAATATTTAAACCATCAAGAACTTCTCTAAGATCTAGCCCTGCTTCGATATTTGTTTCGTTGCTCTTAACTTTATGAAATCCAAAAATAAGATTATATGAAACCTTTATTGACCTTTTCGAAGCTCGGGGCATTTGTGACAGCCTCACAAGCCACGAAACAACCGCACCATCTTTAGATTATTTAAATCTGGCATAAAGTGGATTCCTTTGCTCCAGAATATAGTTTGCATGTGCCAAATTAGGTTCTTTGCATGATGATATACACCATTTTTTCAGAATATAGTTTGCATGTGCCAAATTAGGTTCTTTGCATGATGATATACACCATTTTTCAGAACACCTTCATTTCCAAGAGTCTGCAATGGAATTTACTCCCCTATAAATATGATTATGTATCAGATATTTCAAATTCATTATATCTTTCCACCATATATGTAATTCCAAATATACAGTAATTGTTTTGAAATATCATTTTGAAATATCTTGACAAATATCTGACTCAGAATAAATTTAACCAAAATATCCCATAAACCTCTGTCAGCACAAATATTTAAACCATAACAAATATTTAAACCATCAAGAACTTCTCTAAGCTCTAGCCCTGCTTCGATATTTGTTTCGTTGCTCTTAACTTTATGAAATCCAAAAATAAGATTCCATGATCTCCTATCACTCTTGCTAAACTTGGATTGCCTTCAAAGTTGCATTGCTATTTAACTTTAACGCCTTATGGTGAGGCTTTTCCTAAAAGCAAATCTCCCATCTATTTACCGTGTCAAAGATTTCATTCTCATTTTTCATCACGGCTCTTTCTTCCTCATCATTTACAAAGCTTGATTTCATGAAGCTTTTGACTAAAAGAACTGCTCCATCAACTGGGAGTTGAATATTGGCAGTCACGAGTGAAATGAGAGGTAGATGGATTTGGGAGGGGAATAGCCGAATAAGGCTTACAACTTTACAAGTTAAAGTGGTATGCTATTATTTTAGGATTTAGCATTTGTTTTGCAAGAGAGAAGAGATGATAGTGGCAAGAGAACTTGTATCCATCACTGAAAAGAAAAAAAGAGATGAATCACATTGATTATGACCTTATGAGAAATTGGGAATTGGTTTAACTAAATATTATATATGTTATATTGTATATGTTAACAGATTAACAGATGAGATTGGAACGGTTTCTGATAAATGATCCGATCCAATCCATGCTTTAATGGATTGGAAAATTCCAATCCAATCTAATCCATTAGAATGATAAAATCATTTTTTGTGTACCTACATTTATATATTATTGTGAACTTCCAATTATGTATACATGTCTTATTTACTATTTGGGATTGTTACACCATGAACCTTCAAAACTTTGTCAATTACCTTCTCGACCCTATAAACATCGTAATTATCAAGGCCTTAAATGTTGGTTTCCGTCACCATTTCGGTGACTGACCTGAATGAAATTTCGATCGAATTTCAGTCGAAATTCGACCGAAATTTTGATCATTTCTGTCGTCTTTGTACTAGGGTCCCCCATATTATGGTCATTTTGACCATTTCGGTTGAAAGTAACCTATCAAAATCGAAATTCAACCGAAATTCGGCCGAATTTCGTCGAAATTTGAGACCATGGTAAATATCGCCTTAACCATGCAAACTTACTCTATCTTTCACCACAAAAATTATTGTCAACTTTAACTTAATTAGATTTATTTGGTTGGGTTAATCTTGAGTTAATCTTATGGCATGACAATTCGATGGTGGATCTTTCACCTCTCTCTCCTCTCCCTTCTCCTCACCCTTTTTCTTCCTCTTCTTATTTCCTAGGGTAAAATTTAACACCATGACATCGTGGACCTCGTCTTTGACTCGTCCTTCGACTATACCTACCCTCTGCCTTAGATCCTTGTGAAGGGGCTCCCAAGCCTAGACAATGATTGTTGGCAGCATTGGCTTAGAACTAGAGATCTTTGGAATTGAAGTCTCGCACCTCTCGATCGGAGATCTTAGTTAGCAAATTGGAGCTTCCTGGAGAACAAATTGAACCCAACCCAAACTAGAGAATGAATCGAACCCAAACTGGAGCTTCTTGAGGTTGTTCATAAAGTTGAGGATATCTATTGGGGTCTCATCGAAGTTGGTGCAAGAGAGGCTGATGGCCTTGAGTGTAGCGCAATATGCGAGACCATCAAGGAAGGGGTTTGAGAGGTGTTGAAGGAGAGATGGAGCTGGAGGAGGTTCTGGAAGCTTTTGAAGATGTCAGTGAGGATAGTACCAACAATGACATTGCTGAAGATGTTGATGAGATGGAGATTTCCGCAAGAGGAGAATAAGAAGAAGCCAATGAGGTTGTAGGAGAGGTTGAGGTGGTAGGGGGCGGAAGAGTTGGAGGTGATGGGATGTTGTTGGTGAGGTGATTGCCAGAGAAGTAGTGGTGTTGAGTGGCGTTGATGAAGAGGAACCATTGGAGGTGGAGCTCCTCATATCTTGTTGTGGGAGAGGTTGAGGACCTCGAGGTAGAGTGAAAGAGGAGGCGGTGTTTGAGGTGAGGGAGTTGACTGAGAAGTTGACAGACAAGCGGGAAGGACATCAAGCGATGAGCACAACGAGTTTGGTGAGGGTATCTCGGAGGGAGTTAGAGGAGAAGTTGAGATCAGTGTGGATTGGGGAGCATCAGGATACATATACTGCTGCGAGGGGGCTGGTGTGGTTAGTGTCACACACAGAGAGAGAGAGAGAGGAGAGGGAGGGGAGGGGGAAGAGGTGGGAGGTCACATGGCAGATGCCAGCAGTGATGGGGTGGGAGGTGATGCCATGTCTGGAGGTGGAGCAGTAGACGCCCTTGAAAGAGGAACAAGGGGCGATGGAGAGCTGTAACAAGGGGAAGACTGTGAGGTTGACAGACAGGAGGAAATGACAAGAGGCGATGAGCACATCGAGGTCAATGAAAGGATAGCAGAGGGAGTTGGAGGAGAGGTCGAGGTCGAGGTCGGCGGGGGAGCAGCGTAATACGAACACCATAGAGAGGGGGTCGGTGTGGTCAGTGTCGTATTGAGAGAGAGAGAGGAGGGAGGAGGGTGGCAGGGAAGAGGTGGGAGACCACATGGCGGATGTCGACGGCGACAACAAGGGAGGTGATGTCACGTGTGGAGAGCCAATAGATGCCTTGGAAGAAGGAAAAGATGGTCAATGGAGAGCCGCAACATGGGGAACATGTCGAGGTTGGGGAGGAGGCCTTGAAGGAGAGGAGTAGCTGGAAGTTCTTTGAGTCTGAAGCAGAGGGGAGGAGGAAGATGAAGAAGAGTATGAATGGTAAATAAAATTCATTACTAAGGGTAGATGATCCCAATTTTAGATGGATTTCATTTTTCTAATTGCAAAACAGATGGGAGATAACCATCGAGATTGTGGTGAAAGAGTTAGTACGTTTATAGGGTTTAGGTGATAATTACGAAGAATACACGATCGAGAAGGTAATTTGCAAAGTTTTTAAGGTTTGTGGTGTAAAATTCCCTTAGGATGCGTTTGGTTCGTGGGTTATCCAGGGGTGGATACCTTGATTTTGTGTTTGTGTGTTTGGTTGGTGGGTTAAGGGTTGGGAGGGTTTGTGTGATGTGATTGTATTGGAATTTGAAAAAGTTGGTAGTTATTATGGTGTGATTGTATTGAAATTTGAAAAAGGTGGGTGGTTGTTGTGATGTGATTGTATTGAAGTTTGGAATAGTGAGTAGAAATTGAGTATTTTATGATTTTTAGATGATATGATGGTATAATATATATTTTTTTGGTTGGAAGGAGAGTGGGCCCCACTAGTGGGTTGGGAATATGGGTTTTGGGGGGTAACCCACCCAAAGTGGGGGGTAACTTCCAACCTAACACACCCTTACTATTTTTGTATGGTAAGCTTTACTTGTATTTGAGTATGTGAATGTGTATATGGGAGTTCATTTTGGTCAAATGATTTTACCATGTTGGTTTATGTTGAACCAGAAGATAAAAGCAGGGGTATGTTGTCATTAGGGCTGGCTATCGAGCCCAACGAGCCGAGCCAGGCCCTGGCTCGGGCTCGATAAACCGAGATAGTTCCTGTCTCGAGCTCGAGTTCGTTCGAGCCCAGTCGAGCTGGCTCGGGCTCGTTGAGCGCGAGCCTTTTATCGAGCCAGCTCGGGCTTGATAAGACTCGGGCCGAGCCCCTTATCAAGCTCGAGCCCCTTTTCGAGCCTGGTCTGGGCTCGAGCCTAGTCAGGCTTGTTAAGGAAAATATGCATTTTTTGGTGGAGAATTGTTGACGCCTGAGCTCGAACACATCCTCTTCTTTGAAGACCATCTTCCTTACAAGGAGACCACTTTCCGAGTTGTATACAACAACAACAACAAATCCTTTTCCTACAATTAAGTAGGGTCGGCTACATGGATTCTTTGTCTCCACGCAGATCTATCTTGGGTTGATCTCGGGCTTATTTCCAAAAAACTAAGATCCCTTCGTATAGTCTCTTTCCAACACTTCTTGGGGCGCCCTCGCCCTATCTTAGCCGGCTCAACATCCCAACACTCGTATCTCCTAACTGGTGCATCCGTTGGTCTTCTTTGCAAATGATCAAACCATCTTAAGCAGTTTTCTCGCATCTTATCCTCGATCGGAGCTACACCAACTTTCTTTCTGATTGCATCATTCCAACTACGATCTTTATATGTTTGCCCACACATCCACCTTAGCATTTTCATTTCCGCTACAACCATTCTCTGCATATGTCTATGGTTCACAAGCCAACATTCGGATCCATAGAGCCGCGTGATAAGAAAATTCCTTTAAAAATTAAAGGAAAGTTTTACAAAGCAGCCGTGAGACCTGCTATGCTCTATGGATCCGAGTTGTATACAAAAGCTAAATTATAATATGTATTGCAACATTCATATTTCTAATAAAAAAAGAAAAAATATTAATTATTAATTATAACTTAAAATAACATAGATAAAGTGTAGGAAGTCCAAGTTTACAACACAGTCCACCCGACATTACCGTTACATAAACCACATACACATAGTTAACCATTCACAATGTTGCAAAACTAATACAAATAAAAAATAAACATCATTACAATTTCATAAATAGAATATATATTAATATATATTCCTTATCGAGCCCCTTATTGAGTTATCGAGCCCAGCAGAGCTCGGCTCGGATTCGGCTCGTTAGGCTATCGAGCTCAAAAATCTGGCTCGGGCTCAGCTCAATAGCCTAATGTGCCGAGGTCACGAGCCCTTATCGAGCCGAGCCCGAGCCTGGCTCATCGAGCCGTGACTCAATAGTCAGCCCTAGTTGTCATTGTCTAGAACCTTCCTTCTGTATACTTCAAGGAGATTAAAGCTCAGTATTAATGGGTGACCTTAACGTGTTTAGGATTTGCCTCTGATTATGGGTTCAATCAATCGTGACACATTGTATGATTGTTAAACTTGTAATTGTACACATTTTGGGTATACATAGATGTTCCTTTTAATTGTTTTAAGCTTTTGGTTGTGTAAATGCCTTGTGGATTATTTGTATATCTAAGCTCTGGTAGTTTTTTATTGTGCTAAATTTTGCATAGGAGTGAATATTGGTAAAATGATTTTATTTTTTCGGTTATAGATGATACATGTTGAACATGAAGAGAAAAGTCAGGGTTCGTTGCAATTGTATATAATCTTCCCCGGTAAGATTCTGGGAGATTAATGCATTTGCTAGTAGTTTGGAAGGTATAGAGGTGCTGAAGGATCCACTAACCCTTGTTCGAGTCTTATTGTGCATTACCTCCAAGTATATAGTGCCAAGCTTTCATTTCAGGCTTTGCCTGGCAGGGGCCTTCAGAAAGCCGTTAGAGCCCTCTCTCCCTCAGTTTTTTCCCTGGATATTTCTTATGCTCGATTCTCGACAACTGATTTTTTTGTTTTCTAGTTGCAATTAGATGGTGACAATGAAATCGCAAAAGGCCTCAAACTAATGTGAGAAATGTCTCCCTAAAGTCAAAGATCTATTCTTTGCTCCGATTAATAGCGCTTCCACCTTAGCTGGGTCCACTGCTTGGCTATGACATTACCCGGAAAGTCAACTTTTTCTGACCAAAGGCATCCCAGGGTACATACATATCCTCGAGCAGCCAGTGATAGCAGCTGATGGCCGTACGACAGAAATCCCAGTGGGATTCTAGTAATCCAAAAGGGTCATAATCTTACTCTCACCTTCTTTATTCTAAATTCTTTATTTTTGATTTTTTGGGGGCTTGGAACCTAAGGGGCGGACTGATCTTTTGTTGAAAGATAGGGACCGGAAACTATGTTGAGGACTCAAGTGACATCTAGGGGCCTCCAGTTCGAAATTAAGTTACAGAAGTATGACCGCTTTCAATAAACCGACTTCACAAGTAGCCTGTCATGGTAGGACTACTGCGGAGAGTTGTAGCCTGTGAGAGGGAGATGACCTCAGACGGGAATCCCGAGGTGAGTACTACTCCTTTCATATGGTGGGACTTGCTGGAGTATGGCTTAGTGAAAGGACTGACGTCGCAACCTGAAGCCCAGTTCTGTAATATAATATTAGCTATGTCCGTTTTGTTGTATGTTAACCTGAAGAGAAGGTGGAGTTTTTTTGTATTATTTAGAAATTACGCCCTGTAAGCTTTAGAAGAGTAAAGTTCACTCTTTCTATTTAAGTATTTCAAAATTGAATATTTTTAATAATGATATTACTGAAGTCTTATCCTGGGTATGTTTAACTTGAACAGAAAGCATGGCTTATATATTTATTTGGAATTTACCTACCGTGAGCTTCAGGAAGAGTACAGTTCCTATTATTGGGTGGATCAATTTAGACTATTTAGTCTTAGCCTTTGATTATCTGTTCAATAAATATGACCCATTCATTAGTGATTCTCTTTGTATGTCTTCTCTTTCGTAGACATCAACAGTTTTATCACGATGCCCGTTTAGTAAAATAATATTTTTAAGGTCCCTTCTCGAGTGTTGTTTAACCTAAAGATGAGAGCATGGTTTCCGTCTTTAGTGATTCCTTCCCGTAGTTTTCAAGAAGATTGAAGATCACGGTTAATGCATGGACCTGTTTAGGTTATCCTATGATTAACATGTTCTATCTGGTCCGGTACATTTCTTATGTATCTTTAGAATTTTTCTTCCTCTACTTTCATGAAGATAATACAATTACTAATGGATGCGCCTGTGTAAGCTTTGCCACTGATTATTATAGGTTCAATAACCAGTGACACATTTTATCATTGGTTTTGCTCATTGGTATCTACATCTCATGAATTATGTTCTTATCTCTTTTGAGCAATGCCAAAAGTTTGTTTGCAGAGCCCATTTATTTAAGTGTTTCCTTTAAGGTCTACTCACAGATGTTAAACCTGAAGAGAAAACAAGGGGTTTGTTGTTTTTGTTTAGAACTTTCCCTCTTAAGTTTCAGGAAGGTGAAGCACACTATTATTGGGTGAACCTATTTAGGCTCAGGCTATGATTATAGGTTGAATAAATAGTGACACATATAAACATGGATTATGTTTGTCTTTCTATTATCTCGTTGCTTTGTACACACACCTTATGGATTATATTTATCTTGTTTTATCTGATCAAGTCAATAGATTTTTTACGGACATTTTAGTAGAGAGAGTTTGTTGATTCTCGGTATTTTTCTAGCTTGAAGAGACAAGGCAGGGATTTGTTGTCTTTGTTTAGAACCTTCCTCCCCTATGTTTCAGGAAGATTAAAAGCTCATTATTATTGGGTGAACCTGTTTAATCTTTATCCTCTGATTATAGGTTCAATAAATAGCAGTCCATGTGGTAAGTCTTTTTCAGGTAGACACATTTTATGCCCTTTGATGCAGTCAAGAGCTGAATAAGAAAAGCCCATGCTGTTGCAGCAATTAAAGAAAAGCTCAATGGGCTCTTTCAATTCATTACGTCTGAGGAGTTGTCATGTAATTATCTTTTTTTATACTTCAGCCCCAAGTTTTGGCTATGTCCCTTGTATTTGCACCGAAAGGTGTTCTCTCTCCCCCCACCTCCATTTCTCCCCACAACAGCCTCTTTGCTTCCTTCCCAGCCTTAACTCCAGCACGGCCACCCGACCACCTTATACCGCCACCACCAGCCGACTGCAACGACCACTACCCATCTTCCCCATGCGCCACCTCCCTTTTCTATCCCTTTTTTCCTCTAATTATGTTAATCTTTTCTCTGTTCTAGTCTAAGAGTTTGTATGAGTATGCTATCTACTTTTTTTTTTCTGAAGTTAGTTCGTTTATTTCCTATTCTTGTCTGAACTGAGTTGGCTTATTATGGACCTTGTTATATGTTCTGGACTTCTGTGAACAATACCTTTGCTCACAGTAATTTAATCATAATTTGCAATCAAATTATTACTTCTTTTTGGCAATACAGTAGTTATAATCTCACTGCAACGCAACACTACCTTCGAGTGACCATATAATTAGGTAGTTAATCTCGGTAGGGCTTCGTATTTGCACATGGTTAGTCACTTCGAGCATTTTAGATTGAATCACCCTTCCAACCGCAGAGGGCATTTATGGATATTATTGTAAATACTAAGTTTGTTGTGTATACTTGTAATATTGCAGGCTTATGGGGGTATAAACCCCATATATACTGTGATGTAATGTATTAGCTCTACCCTATTTGATGATATTTTATAATTATAAAAAGTTTGAATTTCTTGTGCATGGACCTGAGGCGATCGATTGACAAGAATTATCTTACATTTGCAGAATACCAGGGAAACAGCACACGCTATTAGAAAGTTACCTCTTGCTAAGGCTAAGAGGTACCTTGAGGACGTGATTGCACATAAACAAGCAATTCCATTCACTAGGTTTTGTAGAGGTGTTGGTCGGACTGCCCAGGCTAAGAACCGCCACCCCAACGGCCAAGGTCGTTGGCCTTCAAAGTCTGCTAGGTTCATTCTTGACCTCCTTAAGAATGCTGAGAGCAATGCTGATGTGAGCATATTTCACCTTCACTTCCGACAACTGGATTATTTTCATTTCTAATAATTTGCTCTGCTTTAGGTCAAGGGACTAGATGTGGATAATCTCTTCATCTCGCACATCCAAGTTAACCAAGCTCAAAAGCAAAGGCGCAGGACATACCGTGCTCATGGACGAATCAACCGTAGGATATAATGTGTTTTATTTCAAATCTGGTGCTTTATTGTATTATCGGGCTTACTCTTATAGCTTAATTGTTATCCTGCCAGCGTACATGTCTTCACCTTGCCACATCGAGTTGATTCTCTCAGAGAAAGAGGAAGCTGTCAAGAAGGAGGTACTCTACTTGAGATGCCGGCAATTATTTATCGTGCAGTTTCGATTTCTTGTCCTCGATCTATCTACTTATCCGCTTTATTATTTCTGTATCTGGCAGCCGGAAACACAGTTGACTACAAGGAAGCCGAAGAAAGGTCAAGTTTTACGCAGTGGGGCTTCCTCTTGAACTTGTTTATGCAGGCTTTTTTCCGGGCATTTTTTCATGTTACTTTTCTGCAGCGTCTTGTCGATTTACAGTTTCGCTACTGTTCTGAGAATCTCCTTTTTGGGTTGAACCTCCTTCCATGACACTTAAGTAGTGTAATTTTTGTCAGGTTACTATATCTTTGTGAACTGTTACACCACAAGTTTTCCTCCTTTTGTTAGTGGTAGTGCTTTTTCTAATGTGTTTTTGGGTGTTCAGTAAAGACTTTGTTTTTTTATAACCTAGTGTCTAAGAAATCGTCCCATAATTCGGAGTTTCTTCAAAGTTGAACACAGAACCTTCATAAAGTACGATCAAAGGGAATTAGTGGATGATATGATTGTTACCGTCCCATTCCAATTGGGTTTAATCATGCAGTTAGTTCTGTTGATAAAGCCTGTTGGTTTTAATCGTGTGCACATCACAAGTTAGTTCAATCACGTGACTAAGTAGAGATCGATGCAAATTTGCAATCACGGATTATAGAAGACCTTGCTAGTTGCTACATATTGACAATCACTCCATCGTGATTCATAAATGACGACGTAGAAAGAAATAGTAATTAGCCAATATCTATTCGCAAACATTGTTTCCCACCAGTATTGCAGATAAGTACACACATAAATACATACCTGCTACATACGTACATGTCTATCTACGTACATATATATCTACATGCATGTACACATACATGTGTATATATATCTACATACTTGCACACATATATACATACACACACATGGGAATCTACATTCATATGCACATGCATGCGGACATATATGTGCTGCACACCCACACAGACACCTACTTACCTACGTATGTATGTAGATAAGTAGACCTCCCTTGCTATGTACATACGTACCTAGATATGTACGTACTTAATCTATGTTCGTAAGCATGTACGTTCATACCTACATATCTACTACCTACCTACATAGCTAGGAATATACAGACGTATATAAGTGTCTATATACTACCTACATTATGTACGTACATACCTATACATGTATACACAGCTATGTACCTACGTACATAACAGACACAATCACATAGATAGATATCTACATATCTACGTACATACCTACAAACCAACCTGCAGACCGGGATGGAGCTAAGATCGTATTTGAATAGAAAAATAATTTGTATTCATCAATGTAATATAATGTACATGCTGTATACTACTATTATATAGATTTTCTATATTTTAAAATGTATCAATCAATTGAGCAAGATATTTACTAATATAAAAATAAGCTAAAATTTACACGGTCTATCAGAAAATTTAGATGTATCTAAATTATTAAATATTTATTCGATACTTGTTCATTTTGATTTTTTTATTCTCTGTCATTACATCTATTGATGGGCATATGAATTACCTAATATCTTATTAAAAGGAATATGGATGCACTATTTTTGATAACTCCCATCGTGCAATCAATATGGGGGGGGGGGGGGGGCGCATTTGCCCATCCTTGCACCCCCTCCAAATCATCCATGCCTACATACATTACATACACACCCAGGTACCTATATACATGCATACCTACCTACATATCTACCTACTACCTAAATACATACCTACCTACTCATCTAAATATATCGACCTGCACATATTCGTGCGCGCATGCACACATACAGGCACACATACACCCACCCACACACATGCACGCATGCACATACACACCCACACACGCACACCCACCACCGCACATGCCCAAGCACACACGCACGCACCCATGCAAGCACACATGTGCTTGGACATGCACACACATCCACCCCCAACCACACCACGCCTACACATCCACACACTCACACAAACACATGCACACACATATAAACATGCAACCAACTCCATTCTATACATAATACTAAACTCGCTCCATAAAAAAAATCCGAAAAATAATAACATGTAAATATTGAAATAAAATCGAACCCTATTTTTGAGGACAAAAAGACGTAAAATTGAATTTCTCTCTTATACAATGTCCGATGAAACTCTACTTACTTTTTAGTGTCCATCTATTCTCTACAAAACAAGACTAAATTCAAAGTAATCAGACTTCATATGTGAAATTTGAATGTTGGGACCAAATTGTGTATTGTGTAAAATCGAGTAACTTGCACTTATAATTTTATACAAAAGTAACTATTTTTAATTTCTTTATGTTTCATCTATTTTATTTGATTTATATTCTAACTAGTTAAAAAAATAATAAAAATCTAAAATATATATAAAAATCAAGAAAAAATAATGTATTTTGACATAGTATATATTGAGCTTCGCTTTATATATAATTCCAAATAATTATTTTAGTCTATCTATTTATTAATCAAGAAATATCCAATGAAAATATTACTATATAAGTATCTGGCATTTTGTAAAATTTACATAGTATATATATTAGGGATTTTTACACCCATAACCCTGAGTAATGTCGCAATAACATTCATAGCCCTGTATAATCGCAAATTACATGAGAAATCCTGGATAATCACTCTGTTTCACACCCATAACCCTCTGTTAGTTTTACACGTTAACTCCACCATAGGAGGGAGTTAATCTAACCCATGATGTATCCAATGGCTATAAAAAAATAAAAAAAATAAATAAATAACCATGCCGCCCTCCCTCCAGGCCATCATCACCTCCCCACCTCGTCACCACCCACCCCTCCCTCAAGGCCATCGTTGTCTCCCCACCTCCAGGCCATCGCTGCCGGTACCTGCTTTCGAAGCCCCCTCCCCCCCTCTCGATCTGCACCCGCGTTGAAGCCCCCTAACCCCATGTCGTGTCCCCTCACCGTCGCCCCCGTCGAAGCCTCCTCCCCCAGTCGCGTCCCCTCCGCCACCTGCGTTGAAGCCCCCTCCCCCAGGTCGTGTCCTCTCCGCGACACCATAGAGCCTAGAGGCATGTTCCTGCCATCCTCCTTCAACTCCCCAGGCTCGTCTACTTCGTCGAGGGTGAGGGCATCGCCGGGATGGTGATTCCCAGCTGCCATGAGTCCTTCCAGTCCATACAAGAATACTCATCCTCTCGAAGGAGGCACTCCCATGGCGGCCGCCGATCGTTCGGGGAAGAGGAGAGGCGGAGCACCCGTGAAGGAAGCCAACAAGAGGAGGACCAACACCAGAAAGTCCACCGCCTCAGTCGAGGCTACGTCTTGGCCGCGTCTGCCGACGTTCTTGTTTGGAGCTACAACAACGGAGATAGACCTCTGGTGATCGTCGTCGTCCTCGATTAATGTTCGGTTCCTATAAATTGACCCAGACGATTGGATGCTCCTTTCTTTTCTTTAATGTACGTATGGTTTTTGGTCTTATCACGACAGAGGTTTTTCCTCGGCGGAAGCAACCCATAGCAGAGTGGACAACGTGGAAGCCAATCCACTCACCGTCGTGGTGGATCATCTTACAGTCAAGAGCAGTCATCCGGGAACATCTTCCAGGGCTTTGACGTAAAGCTCCTTGCAGAGGCCTTGGGCGTGAATGAAGAGACCACGAAGAAGCTGCAGGGTGCGGAGGAGCAGAGAGGCTTTATTGTACGAGTCGACGAGAGCCTGCACACGATTAGGCCGAGGATCAGTTCTTCATGGTGTTGGCGCGCGTGGATGACAATGACTTCGAGTAGGTGTCGTTCAAGACGACCGACAACGCCATCTCCAACAACATGGCGGGGGAAGGGCTCCACCCTCCGAGGGATCCCCGTGGACGTGCTGGCCAACTCCTTCCAGATATCCAGAGAGTAGGCGCAAAGGCTAAAGGAGGGCAGGAGCCAGGAATTGGCCGTCTTCGTCAGTGAGGAGCGCATGACTGTTGAGTGAGCGTCTTGTAGCTATCTTGCTTGTGTAAGACAGATGGACAGAGAATAAGTGCTGGAGGGTTTTGGAGAATAAAGTATAGTTTCCGACGGGAGGGGGTCGGAAACTTGCAGAGGCCGATGACAACCCGGGGGGATGTTAAAAATGCAGAGGTGCGGTGGGTTGCAGAGGTGCCGAGAGTGCTTGCAAGATCAACAGCGACCGCATGAGGGGGGCTGAGGTGGGGAACTTGCAGAGGTGGACGACAATTGCGGGAGGGGGGCTTGGAGATGTGCGGGGGTGGGTGCCGGAGGTCAACGACTGCCAGCTCCTCCAAGGTAGAGAGAAGAGATGGCATGATTTGCAAATAAGAATGAAGATTAGGGGCAATTTTGTCTTTTTCTAACGGAATCAGTCAAATATAATGGACATTTCAAGCGGAACATAACACATGGTTATGTCATGTAAGAGTTTAGCATTACTCAGGGTTTCTCGTGTAATTCACGATTATGCAGGGTTATGAATGTTATTACGAAATTACTCAGGGTTATGAGTGTAAAAATCCCTACATATTATTAAACAAAAATCGAAGCTAAAAATACAATACTAAAAAAACTAAGTATTTTATGCATATGAAATAACCCCAAAAATATTTACTTCATATAAATAACATATTTTGACTTTAGGCCCAACATAAAAATTGTAGTTCTCAGTCATTGCGGTCTATAAAATTCATGTTGACCGTTTTTGTGGATCAGGTCATCTACTGTACTATTTCTTATAGTTCTTTTTTTCTTCATTGGTCAACGTAGTCAATGTCCATGTGTCAAACAACGACTCCAACTTCCTTCTACCTCAGCCCCCTGTTGATCACACGGTCAATGGCACACTACTTATTTCCCAACCAGTCAGGCGTCCTTATTTTGTTGACCTCACGGTCAACTCCCTCTCCCAAGTCCTAATCTCTTTTGTTTCCCGATTTCTCCGCCCATCAGCGATCCACCTCCACCATTATACTCTCCAGTCCCAATCAAATCACCGATGAAACCAATCTCATTCCCACCAGATCCGATGCTACCAGGTCTCGTCCCAAAGATCACGACCCAATCTTTGATTGCATTTCCATGGTGAATCGAAACAATCTCCTCGTCTCTGATCGCCGCCTTCCCCATTTGAACCCAATCGATCATCATCTCAATTAAACCCATCTCCAGTCTGCTTGCAGGCCAATCTACTTCGCTCAATCACAATTTCAATCACCAAGAAATCCATCTCAAAATATCATCTCTACCATAATAAAAGAGCACTCAAACTGCTTCCAATATCATTCCTCGTGATTCTACCGAAAGAGAGATTAAAAGAGAGGCCCAACACCGATCAGCCTAGTGGTGACAGGACAAGGCGACGATATGGTAGCGACAGAGACCACTCATCTCGCATTGATGACAGTTACTCGAACTCCTCTCCACGACGTGATGGACGTCGAGCAACGACCGTAGCAAGTTTCTCCATCCACAGGCGATCGTTCATACATCACTACGTAATACCTTTTATTCCCCATCCTTCTTTCTTCTTCATCTTGTATTCTTCTTTGTACTGTCTGCCATATCAGCTACACACATGCCGTCGATTTGAAACCAGCATAACCCCTCCGAGAAATCGAACACCCTCGTCAACTCATCTCCTACGTCCCGACGCCTTCACTCTACATCGTCTCATTCTTCCACCTTTGGTGAACAGGTCACCAGCGATTAACCCCCGCCCCATTAATTTCCAATTTTTGTGTGATTTTGATTTATCGCTAATTAGTTGGCTACTACTAAAAATGATATTAAAATATGGTAACTCGGCGGCACTTCACACACATGCATACACACACTGCACACACACACACACATAGACACCCCTCTCCCCATACATCCACATCCACACGCGCACACATGCACACATATACATATATACGCACACACATACATACATGAGGGAGGTTTGACTTTGCATACCATGGAAATATGGAAAACACAAATCAAATCGAAATAAAAGATGCTCGTCATTTGAGCGATAAAGACACACATACACACACAAAGACAAACAACACACATACATATACATAAATAAATGAAGGGAGGTTTGACCTAACATATCACAAAAATGTTGAAAATACAAATCAAATTCGATAAAAGAAGCTCATCGTATGATAGACATAGCAATTGTAAATAAAAAATTTTGATTGCAATTATTTCACAAACCAAAAGAGCATAGGAATTATACCTTTGATGTGTGAGTCTCTAAGCTAGCTTATACATTATGTTTGCTATTGTCCATAGTCGATTCACATCCGTTATGTATAAGCTTTTAAATAGGGATATTTACTCCCATAACCTTGAGTAATTTCATAATTAGAATCATAACCTTGCGTAATCATGAATTACACTAGGAATCCTGAATAATGTTTAACTCTTACATGGCATGACCTTGTGTACCTTTGATGTGTGAGTCTCTAAGCTAGCTTATACATTATGTTTGCTATTGTCCATAGTCGATTCACATCCGTTATGTATAAGCTTTTAAATAGGGATATTTACTCCCATAACCTTGAGTAATTTCATAATTAGAATCATAACCTTGCGTAATCATGAATTACACTAGGAATCCTGAATAATGTTTAACTCTTACATGGCATGACCTTGTGTTAATACCCATCCATTTTCCATTAATTTTGATGGAATTCGTCAAATGTGTACCATTTTCACCCTTTAGGTTCATGATAATTACAAATGATGCCACTTCCCTTCCTTCTCTTCTCCGCGGCGGGTTCCCCACAGATGAATCTTGACCCCTCTCCACCATCTTCGAAGAGACCAGATAGATCGAACTCACACGAGAAGGAGAATATATCGAAAGCATTCAAGCTCGCGGGGCGGGGGAGGGTCCGGGGAGGGGGTTCGGAGGTGACGGAACAATCGGATTCCGATCCGGATGAGGAGCGATTGTCGTTGACGTTGGCTTGGTCGTCCTCAGGGAAGTAAAAGCAGTCGTCCTCGATGTAGAATTTAGTCTGGAGGAAGCCCTTGCGGAACCAGTGGTCCTCCATGATCTTGGGGATGGTGATGCAGGTGTCATGGTTGGTGTCGAGGAGGCGGGTGACGAGGCAGGTGAACTCGGGGGAGAACCAGTGGGGGCAACAAAACTCACCCTTGTAGATCTTGCTGTACATGGCCATGAGGTTGTGGTCGTGGAATGGAAGGCAGCCGGCCATGAGGACGAAGAGGATAATGCCGCATGACCAAATGTCAGCCTTGGTGGCGCCGTAGCCCTTGCAGCTGAGGACCTCGAGGGCGACGTAGAAGGGAGTGCCGCAGAAGGTGTGGAAGAGGGAGTCATCGGAGATGGCGATGACAGAGAGGCCAAAGTCGGAGACCTTGAGGCGATCGAGGTAGTCGAAGAGGAGGTTCTCAGGCTTGAGGTCACGGTGGTAGGACACTGCGGAAATGGCAAAAGGAGACGGCGAAGAGGAGCTGCTGGAAGAAGAGGTGGGCATAGGGCTCCTTGAGGCGGCCCTTGGAGATGCGCTTGAAAAGCTTGTCACCGCAGACGAGCTACATGACGAAATAGATTTTGGACTTGAAGGCCATGACCTCGTGGAGGAGGGCATGCGGGTGGCAGACACGACAGAGGGCAGGGATCTCGCGCTTGATGAGCGGGACGAGGCTGCCCTTGACGACGTGGTCCTTGTCTAGATGGAGGAGGGGGGCGACGGGCGTGGGGCAAGATGGAGGAGGAATAAGG
Organism: Ottelia alismoides; assembly: GCA_037367405.1. Lineage (NCBI taxonomy): Eukaryota > Viridiplantae > Streptophyta > Magnoliopsida > Alismatales > Hydrocharitaceae > Ottelia > Ottelia alismoides. The sequence goes on along the minus strand of JAZKJV010000492.1, from coordinate 788,279 downwards.
GGAGGGGTACGAGCTGGAGGAGGAAGAATGGGAGGGGGGCAAGTTGGAGGAGGAAGAATGGGAGGGGGAGGCATTCGATAGGGGTGGCACGAGCTGGAGGAGGAAGAAGGGGAGGGGGAGGCGGTCAACGAGGGAGGGTGTCAGGAGGAGGCGGAGGGCAATGGGCGACGACCTGGAAGAGTGCGGAGGCAGAGGAGCGGGAGGGCAGAGGCGGAGGGGTGGGAGGCAGGAGGGCGAAGGCGGAGGCAGAGGGGTGGGAGGGAGGGCGTCAGGCATTGAAGAAGGGGTGTTATTTATTTATTTTTTGAATTTTTTAATAACCGTTGGATAGACCATGGATTAGATTAACCCAATATAATTGGATTAATGGGAAAACTAACGTTGTGAGACGGAGTGGCTATCTAGGGTTTCTCGTGTAATTCACGATTATACAAAATTATGATTGTAATTACAAAATTATGCAGGATTATGAGTGTAACTATTCCTTTTAAATACGATCGTTAATATTTCTATTTGCATCTGCATTCATATTTTAAATTGAACAATAATATGATAATACCTACATGGATATTCACAAATAATAAAAGAATACCGATTCTATACCCTTTACAAATCTGCCTAATAAAAGGAGGTGCATACATGCCAGCTCCATCAAAACATTTAGGAAAACACTTCTATCCATAAATCCACTTTCCATCAAAATATTTAGTCACTAAGGTAGAGATTCCTCCCTATGGTCCCTAATCTGGAAATTTCACCTATTAACCAATACAGTTTCCATTGCCCAAACAGGTATCCAGTTTAGCCTATCAAAAATCTGAGAACATAATTCAAGCCACAATACAGCAGTTTATACTCCAAACATACAGTACCATATTCATGTAAAGATCTAACTCTCCATTTAACAAATAATCTGACAACTTGATGATGTTCGAAGGGGCATTTAGGTTTACATGGGTAACTGCTAAATATCTACAATGGGAACTAAGCAGAATCTGGCCTGTTTTTGTGAAGCTGTAGCAGTGGATCAAAGAAGAATAAGATATAAAGGCAAGCTTTAGGCCCCCATTCCTCACTCCTCAGCAACCACTGCCACTTGCAGGTTCTATCGAACTAAGAAGACCATTGCCTCTCAACTGCATGCAGTGTTCTTCAGCATCTGCTTGTGCACAAATTATGACGACGGACAAACCACTGTAATGAGCCTCTTGCATTATGTTGACTGCATTATCAAGGGTCATCCCGGGTATAACCTTCATCAGAACTTGGACAACATACTCCCTCTTGTTGAAATTGTCGTTGTGCAGTATAACTCGGTAAGGCGGAGATATCTTCCTCGATTTCCTAAAGCCACGAGAAGATTCCAAGTATCTTAGCATTACCGTCAACAACTTTTCTTAGTCAACCATTTTTCCGAGGCTACAAAAAACTAACCAAGGGAAGGAACAGATAACATATGTAAACAGTAAGAGATTCATATAGCAAACTATTACAGAGCCAAACAACCAAAATTACATAACCCACAAAGTCTGACGTGCTTCTCAATATCACAAATTTATTGCAGATCAGATGCATTTACATTTACCGCTCACCATCAATTCACCACAGATGCCCCACATAAACAGAAGTGCCTAATCATTCGCTGCATTAAAAGACACGTTTAAAGTAGGGATAATTACACCCATAACCCTGAGTAATTTCGCAATAACATTCATAACCCTGCATAATCGCGAATTACATGAGAAACCCTGAGTAATGCTTAACTCTTACATGACATGACCCTATGTTATGTTCCGTTTGAGACACATGTTATGTTTAACGGTTTCTGTTTAAAATGACCAAAATACCCTTATTGTTCATTTTTATTTGCAAAATATACCATTATCGATTCCCTCTTCCCCGCACTCGAGCACCCCCTTTCCCCGATTCGACCGACCGCCTCTGCACCCCCTCCTCCCGTCGAGGATGAGGTCTCCGGTTCCCTCATCCAAGCCCTCGCGTGGACCCCCTGTGCCGACCTGCTCCCCCTTCTACGAAGCCGAGTCTGTGCTGCCGAGTCGGCCGCCCCCTCTCCTCACCCCCTCCTCCCTCCCCGAACCCCTCCTGCCACGCTCCTCACCTGCTCGCCCACCCGCAGCCGACCCAACCTCCCCATCTCCCCTGCCCCCGCGACGGAAGCTGAAAGTCCCCCTGAGTCCCCCCGCCCGAGGTGGTGCTTCCCTGTGCTCCCCGCTAGCTCACGCACCCCCCATCCGGCCCGTGACGGAAGCTGAAAGCCCCCCTCCTTCCGCCCGAGGTGGTGCTCCCCTGCCCGCAAATCGACCCCCCCCCCCCCCCCCCCCCCCCCGCCCCCCCCCGCAGCCGAGCCCCCCACCCCGCGCTCCTCACCTGCTCGTCCACCCGCAGCCGAGGGCCTCCGCGCTCCTCCACTTCCTCGCGCCCCTCCTCCCCGCGGCATAGCTCCCGGAGTCCAACCGCCCCCAGCTCATCCACCCGCAGCCGAGGGCCTCCCGCGCTCCTCCACTTCTCGTGCCCCTCCCCCCGCGACAGAGCTCCCGGAGTCCAACCGCCCCCAGCTCGTCCACCCGCAGCCGAGGGCCTCCCGCGCTCCTCCACTTCTCAAAGCCCCCACCGCCCACATGTTGAGCTCCCAGCAGTGCCGCCATCCAACCGCCGATGGCATCATCTCCCCTTCGATTCTCACGCGAAGATAGGTGGCGACAACCCACCACACCCACCTGAAGTAAGATGAAGAGAAGGAAGCGGGATTTTTTTTTTGTTTCTAACCGTTTGATTGAGGATGAGTTAGATTAACTCATTCATATGGTTGAGTTAAGATGTTTAACTAACGGAAGGTTATGAATGTAAGACGGAATGACTATTCAGGGTTTGTCATGTAATTCGTGATTATGCAGGGTTATGAATGTTATTGCGAAATTACTCAGGGTTATGGGTGTAATTATCCCTTTAAAGTAAATGGGTAGAGATATTTGTAGACTCCAGAAAAAGCGAGTTTAAAAGTTCATCTGGTATCAAACTTCAGACAAAAAATCCCAGGATTTTTTTCACCGAACCACAAAAAATCTATCCATGCACATAAAAGTTCTGTGGTAGAGCATCCAAAAAATCCATGGATAGACCTTAAAACTTTTTTTTTTGAAAACGGTAATTGTGGGGCCTTTGAATAGAGAGTATATGCATTGATCTCACCAAGTGGACTGTTAGATAAATACTTCAATGTACAAAATACACAATCATATTTAAGTTCCAAACGATTCCTTACCTCAAATCAAACTCAGATTCACGACCTGGTGCAGTTTTCTCAGTCTGAGGCCTTTCCAACAACCCACCACCCTTTCCAGGCCCTGCAGGTGATATCGACACGAGAACACCTCTGCTTATGCCTTGTAATTTGTACTGACTCAATCTATCTCCTGCATAATAGTGATTCGCAGAATGTAACCAACCTGAACACGATTTTGTGCAACTAAAAGGGTTAATGAAATCATGGCAACTACCTATTCCCTAATAGATGGGACAGAAGAAAGAAGTATAGCAATCTGACAACAATCTAGCACATCAAATCTCAGCATTTTGGCTTACACAGTAAGCACCTCCTCAAAACACGAAGCTCCTGCTATGTCAGGCTGGATGATGCAGTTAAAAATATTTATTTTTGTTGCAATTTTATTGTAAATTTTAAATTTTATAAAAATCAAGATTACAACTTTTGGATGTGCCTTTTGGATTTGGATGTGTCTTTTAGGTGAAAGGGTGCTTTTTTTAATGGATTAAATCCTAAAGCAACCTACTCATTTGTAATAGTGACATGAAATGAAGTAAAAATTGATTAGCCATCGGCTTTATTCTCCTTTTCCCTTTGAATTTCTTTTTCCTCTCAAATCCTTTAATCTAGTTTTCCAACCTTCCCACACAGCTTAGCATGCTCCTCCCTATCCTCTTACCCTAATTTCTTCTCTTCTCACCCTTCAATGGTTCTTCCCTAAAGTTAGACCTCATTAATTGGTACCAGAGCATGGAAATCATATCGTTCTTATGATTCGAGAATTCTTATTGATTATTGGCGCCTGAAGTTCAATTTGAGTCGTCTTGGTCAAGGTTCACGTTTGCACCAAAAGAAATTCTAGAATCGCATGTTAGCAAGCATGAAAGTTCAAGAATGGCTGAATTCATTCCTGGAAGAAGAAACAATCATTCATGAAAACATCTCCATTCATAATATTGAAAGTGATGGTACTACAACGTCCGTCAAAGATTTGGTTGAAGACGAAGAAACATGACCTATCTTCGACGAAGGTCCAATGAATAAACAATATGAAGCTCTAGATCTGTTCTACATGTGATACAAAGAAGATATAAAAAAAGACGTTGGCGATGAAGCTCTGGACATGTTCCAGGATGGTCTAGGTAATTTTAGACCTACATCCACCACTTCTGAAACCTTCTCCAGCACCTCACACGGCCACACCACTCCAATCCCTCCACCAATGCCATCAGCCTACAACAGCTCCCCTCTGCCAACAAAACACCCCTGACACCCCCGACTTCAGATCCGCTACCCCCGCCACCTTCCCTACAACCGTCACCCTTTCTCAAGCCACCACCAGAATCACCATCCACGCAAGTCTTGACACTTATGTTCACACGCCCACCCCCTTTGTGCCAACCACAACACCCGATGTCGACTTCACTTTAGCAACCATTGTCGCCGACTCCATTGGGATCTCCACCGCATGCGGATCCGCAAGCACGGACTCCATCGCTGCCACCTAAATTTTGGTTTAAGTGAAGGGATAGAAAATATGCTGCCAAGCCCTCCGGTAGAAAACAATTATAAACATAATGTTGAATTTAAGAAAAAAAGGCTCATTGGGAAGATTGGACCAATGTTTTCCGATGAAGTTCTCCAATGCTGGACCCAGAGATCAAGCAACTCACCAGGAAATGAGTTTTTCAAAGCAGAGGAGAATTGATGCAATTTAAAATATTTGTTTTTGTTGCAATTTTATTGTAATTTTTAAAATTTATAAAAACCAAGGGTCGCAACCTTTAGATGTGACTTTTGGATTTCAATGTGTCTTTTAGGTGAAAAGTTGCATCTTTCAATGGGTTAAATCCCTATATAAACCAATCTACTCATTTGCCCAAATTGGTCTACGACGCTCTTTTTAATTATAGTAAAAATTATATCCAGAAGGACCCAACATCACAGTAACAACAATTAAACTCCTTACTAAAACGAAAGTTGTTGATATTTTTAAGGGATATTGTCTTATCTTTATAGAGTCAACGCATTAGTGCTTCCACTCCACTAGCAGAGTAAGAATACATGCATCATATTCAGATTAAGAACATCTGTAGCTTATTCAGATTCACTTGGCCTTTGCATTGCATTGTAATTTCCTACTTTGTCATGATCAGGAAGAAGTGGATGTCATTAACCATTTCTCATGTATGTTGGCTCGAACACACGGATGTGTCCAACAAGCTAGATGCATTGATTTTGTAAACCAAGTTGCACTAAAAAAAGTCAAGGCCGATTATTGAAAATATATAACATCACAATCCTCCAAAATACATAAAAATTGATCCAAATAGAAAAATTCCAATGGTGAAATAATAGCTTTTGAAGGTAGAAAAATATCTGGTGGGAGAAATTTAGAGGGAGGAGAAGAGACAAACTCGTTGGATGCGAGGGAATTGGAGAAGAAGAATCTCATAGATCACGTGGATGGAGAAGAGAGGAAGAGAATTGTTAGAGTTATTATATTTACATTTATATTTGTAACCCTTCGGGTTCCGTAACAAACCGTGGCCCTTCGGGTTCCGTAACCCTCTGTGACCCTTCGAGTTCCGTAACCCCCTGTAACCCTTCGGGTTCCGTAACTCTTGCACTCTATAGGGTTTTCTCTCTATATAAGAGACCCTAACTCTATGGAATAAACATCTCACCTCATCCATTCCTCTTCTCAACATGGTATCAGAGCAACGGTCCTAAACCGAAACCTAATACCCTAAATCCGCCGTCGCCACCAGCCCTCTCTCCGCCGACCAGGAGAGAGGGCTGGACCTCCCGCATCGCTCATGGATTCGATGGTCTCGCACAAGGCAGCCCGAGTCCCTAGCAACACCAGCTTCCACCTCTAACGGCACCAAAACGCCACCCAAGGCTCTAGCAGCTCCAACCGCACCTCCTGCATCGCTGGCACTGCCTGGAGCCCCCTCCCCCCCTCCTACAGCCACTGCTTCACCACGACTTGTTTCTCCCAACTTGATGTTACATACTCTTTATTCTATCAAGTATGGGAGAAAGGGGGAGTCAGATATGATTCTTTAAGACGGCTACTGCCCTACCATGACTGACAGACCGACACTCTAGACTATTACTCAGATCATCAGTCTTCACCGAGCATCGACTTCTTCGTCAGGGCGTATACTTCTTCTTTTACAACCCGACTACTACTCCGCGCTGGACTTCTTCTACAACGATTATTCTTCAGGCACGACAGAGATATGTTCCGGTGACCTGCAGGCACGACAGAGATATGTTCCGGTGACCTGATATCACAGCGACTCTACAGGCATGACAGAGATACGTTCCGATGACCTGAAAGTAGCAAACTCGTCCTTGAGCGAGGTCTTCTACCAGCAGCGGACATATGTTCTTATGATGCTTCGTGTGAAGATGTGGTGTATACTTTTTCTTTTTGTTACAAGCTGCAGCTTTCTCAGCTCCAGCTTGAGGGGGAGTGTTAGAGTTATTATATTTACATTTATATTTGTACCCTTCGGGTTCCGCGTGGCCTTCGAGTTCCGTAACCCTCTGTGACCCTTCGAGTTCCGTAACCCCCTATAACCCTTCGGGTTCCGTAACTCTTGCACTCTCTAGGGTTTTCTCTCTATATAAGAGACCCTAGCTCCATGGAATAAACATCTTATTTGTTCCTCTTCTCAACAAGAATAAATGGAGAAACTCCGATTTTAATTTAACTTCAATTGTTTAAATTTTTTAATACATAACCCTCTGCTCCCTTTATATAGAAGGGAAGAGGAGATCGCAACCAAAGTTAAAAGGGCACAAATAAAAAATACTAAGAAATCCTGATTATCCTCCAACCTGCCTAAAAAACTAACTAATTAAATCCTAAATTGACTCTAACCAACTAACTAATTAATTTGAGATAACAAACGATCTCGTTATTTAAAATAAAAATAAAATTGAAACAAACTCAATTAACCGTAACTAAAATTAACTCGGCCCCAATTTAATTAAACTCTAATTAAAAGGACGAAAAACCTAATTGAACAAAATTGAATGGATAAATGTTCACATTTTACCCTCATTTGTTGTTTCACGCTGCATCAGCTCTCTGCCGCTTCAAAAAATTTGTCTCCTAATGAATTGCTTGATTTTTTACCACATGCATGACTAATTGATCGCAATTTGATCCCATAATTGGTTAATCCTTTCTCATCTTCCATATTCCTTTTGTAATTCTTGGGAAAAGAGGAGTGTAAATGCAATTTCCATACGCCTTCATTGTAGTAAAATTTCCCTTTCAGCTTTCCACCAAGTTTCCATACGCCTTCATTGTAGTAAAATTTCCCTTTCAGCTTTCCACCAAGTTTAACCTTCTTATAAAGGGGTTTTTGGTGAGGAGCACCTTTGTAAACTTTCCAAGATATATTTGCATCTCTTCTCTTAGGAAGCACGCTGTTAAAAGAAGCATTCTTACCTCATGTTAACGTTTAGGGCATCTAAACCAAAGGATGGCGGTGGTGAAGCTCCGAACGACGATCACCTCAGCTTTGGCATCAACGAAGGAAATGCTAATGTTGAGTTTCGATTGTGTAAAACAATGGATGGCAGGGGTGGTTCGTTCATCACGAGGAGGTGAGACATATTGGTGGTAGCCCTTGTTAACTGATGCAAATAAGATTCTGCGACGAAAGAAAATAATTTTTTGTGGATATTTGGTGGAAGAATAAATTGGAGGGGAGAAGGAGAGAAGGTGCGCCGGTTGCGCGAGATTCAAGGAAGAAGAAGCACGCAGATCGTGTCGAGGGAGAGGGAATAGAGAGAAGATAGAGATAGAATCTCAATTTTTCATATATCTGACCTGAACTAAAACAATAGCCTATCATCCCTTTATATAGGAGGGATGAGATTACAAAAATAGAAATTCAAAATCAAAATTCAAAACAACTTATTCTAATTTGACTCTAACCGACTAACTAAGAAACTCAAATCTCTAACTAATTCATTGAGATCAATCGGACAAAATTAAATAAATATAGCCCTATATATCCGATTTACGCTGCATCAATTCTCCTTCGCTTGAAAAATTCGTCTCCCGACGAATTGCTGGATCGGCAGGTTTGGAGGTTAATAAATTTAAACCAGCGTTCTTGATCATCCCGTGGAAGAACTGGTGTGGATCAAATGACGGCATCCATGCGTGCGTGGCGCGAATGTTGGCGACGTTGGCTTCGTGACGGAAGAGCAGGTGTGGCGCACATGCATGCGCCCATCCGGGTTTCGTCCTCTTGACATGGTGCTTGAAGAACTGATGGGGCATCTTCATGTCGGAAAACTCAACCTTTGGAGATTCCATAGCAAGATAATAGCACAAGTAGAGTAGATGAGGAGATATGGCCAATGAATTAAGCCATGGGGCCTTTAAATAGGTGAAACCCATGATCCTAATCCTAATTTGATAAGGAAGCCTCCCAGATTTCTTTCCTTCAGCACTCCTCTTTAAATATTGTTGCAGCGGGGGGGGGGGGGGTTGCAATTTTCGTACCCCTTCACTTAAATAGTCTCCTCTTACATCCCCATTTACTTTAACCATTATACCAAAGGTTTTAGGTCTAGGGGAGTTCCTGCAATTTTTCCAATTTAACTTCCAATCCCAAATTTCATGGGATCTGGATCGTATAGATAAAAGACCCCTTGTTAGGGTTCTTCTTCCCTCCAAGCAGCGGCGACGACGCCGTTGAAGTGGGAGCTGCAGGCGGTGCGTGCGTCGAGTGGGAGGCGCACAAGCGGGCTGCGGCAGGGAATCATGGCGGCGGCACGGGAGCGTAGGTGGGTAGCAGTGATGGGGCAGATAGGGTTGCCGCGGGTGGGAGTGGGGAAGGGTGGTTGGGGGTGCGAGGGTTGCGGTTAGGAGTGGTGGCGTTAGTGGTGTTGGGGGTGCGATTGCGGCAGGAGGAGGGGGTGATGAGGCTGGGGGTTGGGGTGACGAGGATGGGGCGTGCGTCGCAAGGGGTGTGGGAGTGGCGGGAGGGGGCACGAGGGTTGGGGGGTGTATCGCAATGGGTTCAGGGATGGCGGGAGTGGGTGCCGGGGCTGGAGCAGGGGGCGTTGGGACTAGGGTTTCAGTTTCGGGGGCAACGGGAACGGGTGGTGGCGGCGGCGAGGCTGTGGTTTGGAGGGGTGGGGATTCAGGGGCTGTGGCTGGGGTTGGTTGTGGGGCCGACATCGAGGCTAGGATGAGGGTCGGAGGTGAGGTAATGGTGAGGGGGACCTGCGAGGGGGTCGTGGATGGTGCCGGAGTTGATTTCGGTGGCGTTTGCAGGTCTGAAAATACCTGGACAACAATCGGATCGACACTTTTTCCTTCTGGAATGACCTGGACAGCGAGCAAATCCTCATCGACGGTGAGGTTTTCTTCGTCAAAATTCTGGACAACGGCTTTGGTAGTGGAAGATTTGATAGGGCGACACACATAGCCTTGAAATTAGCCATCATATCTCGCCATTTGGACTGGAAATCTTGACATTTGGACTGAAAATCTCGCAGTGCGTCCATCTCCTTGTTGTAAGCTTCTCCGGCTCGTCGTTTCTGCTCCGACGAATGATGGTGTTTTGTCGCATGTCGGCGCGAATGTCTGGAAGGATCGTCAGATCGCGAGGACGATCTGTAAGCCATGCTCTGATACCAAATATTGCAAATGAGATTTTAAGACGGCGGAAAATAATTTTGATCGGTGGATTTATTTGGTAGAAGAAATTGGAGGGATTGAGAAGAGAAAGCTCGTCGGAAAAATGAGAGATTTTGGAGAAGAGAATCGTGAAGACCACGTTGAGAGAGAAAGAGAGAGATGGAGATAGAGATAAATCTCAAATTTTATATCAACTGAACTGAACTAAAACAATAGCCTATCATCCCTTTATATAGGAGGGATGAGACTACAAAATAGAAATTCAAAATCAAAATTCAAAATAACTTATCCTAATTTGACTCTAACCGACTAACTAAGAAATTCAAATCTCTAACTAATTTATTGAGATCACACGCGATCTCTTTATTTATAATAAAAATGCGACGACACAATTAAATAAAATGAGACTCTAGTTATCGGACAAAATTAAATAAATATAGCCCTATATATCCGATTCACACTGCATCATTAACACGACGACATCTCTCCTCCAGAGGGGGCGCTCGACAATGGCGATGGGGATGGGTGGTGGCTGTTGTGTGGGGTTGGCAGCGATGTATGATGGATGCAGGTGGTTGTGGGGTGGCGTAGTGGTGAAGGGAGGGGCTGGAGGAGTTGGCGGGGGTGTTGAGGCGGCCAGAGGGGTGGCATTGATGAAGGGGTTGGGGGAATGAGTATCGGGGCTGTTAGGGTGGTGGAAGGTGCTGGAAAAGGCTTCAGAAGTGGTGGATATATGTCTGAAACTACCTGGACAGCAAGCCTACATGGCTCTTTTCCCTCCGCTTCTTCAATTTTGTCTCCATTGTGGTCTTCAAACTCGCCTTGGAAGAGGGCTGCACTAATGAGACTGTTCTGGACAAGGACTTCGAGGACGGTCGGTGTTGTCATGTCCCTTATTTAGGCAGTAATGTTAGCGGCTTCTTCTTCCCATTGTCGTTGCATATCCTCCCAGCATTGGAGAATGTTGGAGAGTGCTCTAACATCAACACACCATGCACGGTTCGTTGAACATGACTTTTTGATTGTATGTCTACGCGAACCTCTGTATGAAACGTTAGATCGTGAGGACGATTTGAAGGCCACGCTCTGATACCAATTAATGCAAGCAGAAATTTTCATGATGGAAGAAAAATCCAACGGTGAGATAATAGCTTTTGAAGGTGGAAAAATTATTTGGTGGGAGAAATTCAGAGGGAGGAGACGAGAAAACTCACCAGATGTGAGTGATTTGGAGAAGAAGAATCGTAGAGATTGCATGGAGGGAGAAGATAGAGGGAGAGAGAAATATGGAGAAACTCCAATTATGATTTAACTTCACCCGTTTTAATACATAATCATTTGCTCCCTTTATATAGGAGGGATGATGAGATCACAATCAAAACTAAAAGGAAACAAATAAAAATAAAAAATCCTAAAAAAATCCTAATTATCCTCCAACCTGGCTAAAAAAACAAAGGGATATTTACATCTATAACCCTGAGTAATTTCGTAATTACATTCATAACCCTGCATAATCGCGAATTACACCCAGGACCCTAAATAAGTGCGTAGTCTTACACCCATAACCCCCGTTACTTTAGTTCATTAACTCAACCAGATGACCGTGTTAATCTAACTAATTAGCGATCTAACGGCTGGGATTAACCAAAAGTTATAAGAAAAGAAAACCCCCTCCTCCTTCCACCTCCAGCAGCTCCCCCTCCAACACCATAACCTCCTCCATCTCTCCTCCCTCCGCTCCTCCACCCGCCGCTGTCGTTGCCACCACTTTCCTCTCTCCCTCTCCCTCTCTTCGGTCTCCAACTATTCCCTCTCTCCGGTCTCCAAGCTTGCAGGCGGGGGTGGGGGGTTCTTGCTGGGGGGGGGGGGGAGGCGGTGCATGCGGGCTTGCAGGGAGGGGCTTGTGGGCGGTAGCGGTGAGGGTGGGAGGCTTCAACGATGGTGGAGGCGAAGTGGTAGTCGAAGAACTGCAAGCGGTGGGTGGACTCCGAGCAGAGGGTACGCCACTCCGAGGAGCCTGTTCGGATCATCTCGTCGAAGTCCTATTTCGTGTAAAGTAAAATAACTTCCGATTAAAAGCCCATAATTTATGAAATATATACGTTGCGACATTTCTATTTAATCTAGAAAAGAATCTGATCGAGGACATTCCAAATCTGTCAATATATTCAACTTTCTATCCGATTTATGTAAACTTTGCTCACGTTCAAATAAGTTGTTATCTTCTTCTGGTGTGGTTTTCCTAATAAGAAGGTTGCAGTGGATGTCACGACCACCGATTCCCGCATAATAGGTGGACTCAGAATTTCGCAACGAACATGGTAATTAGCTCGTAAGATCGAAAAAAACTGAACTCGAGTTAGACTCCCAAATCGATGAAGTTGTCAAGTCGAGCTCAAGTTTTGCTCATTCTGTTTACTCTATTAGACAGAAACTAGCTCAGCTAAGGCCTCGTTTGCTCATATTCGAACTGGCTCGTAAGCCGGAGGCTGGCGGTGGGGGGTCGGGGATTTGGGGGGGGGTGACTGGGGCTTGCAGGTAGGACTTCGATGGCTTAGTTCTGGAGGAGGAAGAGGAGGAGGTCGGCGGGGGGAGGAGGGGGGAGAGAAAAGGGAGTGGCCATTCATAAATAATAGGAATTTAAAGGGTATAAATGCAAAATGTTTAACGGATATCGTCATATTTAATGGAAAAAGTTAACATGGGGTTATGGGTGTAAGAGTTAACATTACTCAGGTAGGGTCATGAATGTAATTACGAAATTACTCAGGGTTATGGATATAAATATCTCAAAAACTAACTAATTAAATTCTAAATGTAGTCTAACCGTAATTTGAGATCACAAACGATCTCGTCACTTATGATAGAAATAAAAATGCAACGGACTCAATTGATCATAAATAAAATTAACTCGGCCCTAATTTAATCAAACTCTACTTAAACATATGAAAAACCTAATTGAACAAAATTGAATGGACAAACATTTACATTTTCCCTAATTTGTTGTTTCACGCAGCATCAAAATTGAACCCTAAAGTATGAGTCATGAAAATTGAGATAAAGATTATGCCTCTAAAATAAGGTAGCATTTTTAAACAAAGATTGCATAAGAAAATGGAAAGACTCGAGAATTCTAAATCTAAATATAATTGTTGAGAAGAGAGACGAATGAGATGTTTATTCCATAGAGCTAGGGTCTCTTATATAGAGAGAAAATCTTAGAGAGGACAAGGGTTATGAAACCCGAGAGGTCACAGGGGGTTACGGAACTTGAAGGGTCAAAGAGGGTTACGGAACCCGAAGGGTCACGGGAGGTTACGGAACCCGAAGGGTAGAACATATGTCCGCTGCTGGTAGAAGACCTCGCTCGAGGACGGGTCTGCGGCTTTCAGGTCACTGGAACGTATCTCTGTCATGCATATAGAGTCACTGCGATATTAGGTCACCGGAACATATCTCTGTCATGCCTGCAGGTCACCAGAACATATCTTTGTCGTGCCTGGAGAATAATCGCTGTAGAAGAAGTCCAGCGCGGAGTAGTAGTCGGGTCGTAAAAGAAGAAGTATACACCCTGACGAAGACGTCGATGCTCGGTGAAGATGGATGATATGAGTAGTAGTCTGGAGCGGAGGTTTGTCAGTCATGGTAGGCAATAGACGTCCTGAAGAATCATCTCTGACCCCCCCTTTCTCCCATACAACGACGCCGGAGGAGAGGCAGGAGCTGTTAGAGCCTCAGACGACGCTTTAGGTGTCGTTGGAGGTGGCAGCTGGTGCTGCTGGGGGCTCGGACTGACTTGCGCGAGACCATGGAATCCACAAGAGATGCAAGAGGTCCAACCTTCTCTCCTTGTCGACGGAGAGAGGACTGGTGGTGGCGGCGGATTTGGGGTATTTGACTTTGGTCTAGGACCGTTGCTCTGATACCATGTTGAGAAGAGAGACGAATGAGATGTTTATTCCATAGAACTAGGGTCTCTTATATAGAGAGAAAATCCTAGAGAGGACAAGGGTTACGGAACCCGAGAGGTCACAGGGGGTTACGGAACTCGAAGGGTCACAGAGGGTTACGGAACCCGAAGGGTCACGAGAGGTTACGGAACCGAAAGATTACAAACATAAATGTAAATCTAATAACTCTAACAATAATAATCATAACGGGGCCATTGTTTCAGAATGTATAGACAAAGAAAGATGTTCACGGATATCATCTGTCTTGTTGCTATTCTTTTTTTAGCTTTCGGAAATTGTGTTTTACAACATCTGAAACTACTCCATTTACTTATGCTCCCATCAATTTTTCTTTTATTACGCAGCAAAAACGGATATACTCGTAACGCGTTCAGCATCTCTAATGGTGAAAAAAAGTGGGAATGACTATTCAATGTTCATCAGAGAAAACTGCAAGAAAAGTTGGCGACGTTAACTGAAAAAAGGAACCTAATGATCAAAAGAGAAGCAAAAGACGTATTCTTATCTGACAGCTTCTTCAACGACACATGCCCATTATGCTCTTATAATCTTCTAATTACAATTCCGATGTAGTGTAAATCATTTCACGGTCAAATTATAATTATAACTGGATTAAATCCAGTGGTATCTGAGCTATACACACATATCCAGGGTCATCTATCTGCCGGTAACAAGTCGTCATCACTAATCCTGAAACAAAGATGGTCACGAGAACTAAAGACTGTCCCTTTAATCCTTTTTTTCTTGTTTCTTACTGTTGGGATCAATAAAGCTCGTTTTTTTTACAAAAGTGCCAAAGAACAACTCAATTGGGGATCACAGTAAAGGTAAACGGGATCACACAGAAACTATTTTTATCGCATAAAAATGTTGGCAGGAATGAACTGAGATCGAAGAAAGGATTATGGCAAGGGGTGGATGGCAACGTACCTAATTTGTTATGGTTTTGGAGGTGACTGGGGACGACGAGATTCTTCACCTTACAGCCGCATATGGCCGTCGCCATTCCCCCACCTACTCCGGTTCTCCTCTCCCTCCTCTTCCTCTTGTTAGGTTAAATTAATCTGAGAGAGAGAGAGAGAGAGAGAGAGAGAGAGAGAGAGAGCTAAATTACAAGAAAAGAACAAGTGGTTATGGTAACGGGGAAGGGAAAAAAAGGAGTGAGAAGAAAAATGTGGAGGGGGAGAAGGAGTGATCTGTCCATCTCATTATTCCCCATATTTACGGCCAAAGATTTTGGATAAATTATAAGAAGATCCTTATCTATTTATCCATTTTAAATTAGGGTCATGCATTTTGGAACTTAGAAAACTAGAAGAGACCCGATATTTTTTCACCTCAAATACAACCTTTTGTTAGCTTATGTGAATCCGAAAGTTTAGAACTCTCTTTGTTACGTTCCAAAAATGAAGATCCTAATTGGAAATGGACAGATTAATAAGATTTTTTTGTAATTTATCCTGTATTTTTATGGAAGCTTTGGCATGGCTTAAATGGTGTTCATATAAAGGGGCATTTGAAGAGACAATTATGCAAAAAGTAATAGCAATGTCCAATGACCACCAATCACAGCTTATATTCATTTGGTAAGAAATCTCCCACTTTATTCGCATATCTAGGTTCATTATTCCCATTGTTGCAAATCTTAGGCCCTGTTTGGTAGGAGAATAAGCCCTGGAATAAGGGGCCAATTCTCCTCCCGACACGGTTCCCAGTGGTACGACTATTCCCCATTATTCCATCTTATTTCACTCTTATTCCTATCTTTATTCCATCTTACCTACCTTTATTTCACCTTATTCTCCTTATTCCTATCCTTCAGCCGAACAGAGAATAGACCCTTATTCTCCTTATTCCCCATCCTTATTCTTGCTTATTCCCGAACCGAACGAGCCCTAAGTTTTATCTATGATAATTATTTCCATTATTGCAAATCTTATATTATAATTTTAAGGTCTTGATTCTAAAGGTTGTATAGGGCTAGATATAATGATGTCAATCTAGTGTATCTGGTGGACTTAACCCCAACTTGCATCATTTAGTACCCTGAATTCCGACCCACTTATTTTTGAAGGGTTTGAATTTAAAACTTACTATCCATGCATGTACGAATTATGGTAGGGAATTCCCTTATGGGTAACCAAACCTAAACCCCTCCCAAATCTTTATACATATGCATATGCATGCGTGTATATATCATCTTGTTCACACTAGTCGAACCTAATCCATATCTAATCGTTTTCAATCCACATGTATAAAAGTCTTACTAATTCTCCCCCTCCATCCTCTAATTCACATTAAACTTCCTTTTTATATCTCTAACATTCAAACATTTCTAACTAATAAAGACAAGACATCTGATTTTTATAAGTCTGATATTCCATACACACGTATTGCATATATTTGATGCTAAATCCATATTATATAGAGAAAATGGAACCTACATCATGATGTAGGTAACTTACCTACACCCACCCAGTTTCCCCTCTCTTTTTTGATTTTTTTTGAAATGAATTCTTAGGCGATTTAGATCATTAATATACTACCGTGACATCATTCAAATTTCAACTTAATCTGAGACTTTTAACTTATCCATCAAGACAATAAAATTTTACCGTCTCAAAATTGCTGAAATCGATCCCTTCATATGGACATGCTAGGATTTTAAGTTTTCCACGAAATTTGAAACACGTATTCCACTTAATATTATAAGTAAATACCTCAATGATATATTTCAAAAAAAATAAAAAAGTGGAAAAGGGACATAAGATACTTACATCACGATGTAAGCTCCCCAACCTCAGATATGGATTGGGGAGCCTACACCCATATGTAGGTAACTTTCCTACACCCGTTCCTTTTCCCTTCATTTTTTTTGATTTCTTTGAAATGAATCCTTAAGAGATTTACTTAGAATATTAAGTGGAATGTGTGTTTCAAATTTCATTTAAAACATACATTCCTAACATGCCCATCAGAAGTGGTCGATTTCAGCAAATATAAGATCATTAAAATTTGATTATTTAGATAGATAAGTTAGAAGTATCAGAATAAGTTGAAATTTGAATGACCTCACAATGATATATTGTTAAAACCCCCCAAGGATGCAATTCAAAAAAAAAGGGAAAGGGGACTGATGCAGGAAAGTTACATACACATGGGTATCAATCGCTTTTCATTATATATAGTTTTCAAATGAAGTGGCATGTTTCCATTATAATTTGATTGTTGGATGGTGAGTGTATGAGCGATATTGAAACTACCACGTGGAATATAGTGATTTTCAAGCCAACTATACTTCCTCAAAGGAAGGATCCACTTTATTAATATTTCAATAGTAAATCCACATCATTATCCTTATTGTATTTAGTTAAGCGATGTTTAGTATGTGTTGTAGTTTCCTTAAAAGTTTGATGTAAAAACAATACGCAGTATGAAATAAATGTTAACAATTTACAAAGGATAACAATATTCGTATAAAACTACGTTGCAAATTGCAAATTAAAACGCATTGTTGGGCGTGGAAAGGGCACGGTATTTGACGTGACAGCTAAACTTCCTACAAATACAAATTAGCGAATATAGTAATTTTTCCGCCAATTATACTTTCTAAAATGAGCAGTCTACTTTATTCGCAAAATTCAAGCGACGGAACTTGCTATATTTAGAGTACGACTCATAGTATGCTTTGAAATTTCTGTGATGTAATAATAGTTTGCATTTTGAAATAAGAGATATTAGATTGCAAAAGTTGATTACTATTTTACAAAAGCCAATTGCCAATTACAAAAATATATGAAATTTTGAGCATTGAAAATGATACATATTTGGAGTTATAACTGCACTTCCTACATATAAGGTTAACGCTTTCAGACCAACTATATTTCTAAAAGGGGGTGTGCACTCAGTTAGTGATTTGTTAGTAAATAAAATGACGTGACACTTGCTATATTTAGCTAGAAGTATTTTCTCTGTTTGTTGCGGGAGGAAAACACAGAATACTAATTAAAACAAAACATGCATTCTCATATTAGGTTCTAACTTTATCATATTGAAATAGTTATATTATTATATATATATATGCACATCTTTCTCATCTATACATCATTATCATTTGTTCCTAACATATGTATTCTTTACACCATATCTGAAGCTCCAATATATATATAATTATGTGCTTTCCATATTAAATAAATAGCCATATTTCACATTCAACGGGTTTATTTTACATTCCATGTACGAAGTTTTATGTCCATTCAATACCATGTCAAACACTATATGAAAATGAAGTCTTGTAATAAATGAACCCATCATTTCATTAATACATGTTACAATCGTAATTTTTATTTTTTTGTATTTTACATTTATCTCATTCTTTTTACATTTGTCTACTATTTTTATACAATCAATTTCAAAAATGATGGTAGGCGCAAGCTATGATTATCTCAATCTCTGCCCTTCTTCCTCTCATTGAAAGATATTACGTAATATAAAAATATAATGGGTTATTGTAAACAAAATATGGAAGTATAAAATGAATGCATGCAATGTAAAAATAACGGGGAATGTTTTTGTACACGTGGTGCAACAACCATTTAAAATGTAAAAGCACTATGACATAATGAAAATGAGACATGGAAATTTAACATGATCATATTTATTATAATTATGTTTAATGCATTGTAAACATGATGTAATAAAAAACAAGTGAACTTAAAACATGATATATGAGTCATGTAATCAAAAGCACTGAACTTAAAATAGAACATCAGTGCATGAAAATATAACAGAACATGTCTGCACAAAAATAAAATAGAATAGAACTTCAGGAATTGAAAATGAATAGAATTATCATTTGATATCTAAGATTAGATGGGATAGAAAGAGATCATCATATCCTTAACGAAAGGTAATGGAAATATAATGAAGCCATCAAATATCTGATATTAGGAGGTATTTGAAATCCTTCACATTGTTTGAAATATGATATTAAAAGGTATGCAGATTGCAAAAATAAAAAATAATGAAGATTTCCAGTAAGAGAGACGAAGAATTGAAGAAAGAAAGATATGTACATTCATAATATCAAGATCATTAGAAGATCTTGTGCATGCCATAGGAGATTTTGATGAAGACGATGGAGAAGACATGAAAATCACGATGGGAGAGGAAGAACAAGAGTAAGAGAGAAAATCATTCAGATTTGAATGATTGTTTTTAGCAATTAATTGTGCATGATAATTATTCAACGATAAACAAGAGATTCAAAATCTAATAGAAAGATAGGTTACTATAATTGGCAAATAGATGTCAATGAGTAAGTGGTTTTGACACAAATTAGTGGTTTTAATGATAGACGTTGATCATTATCAGATGACTAAAATGAGGTGTCACTTTGTATATATGGAGAGGTGCCACCTCATTTCATTTTCACACACATACATGAGAACTTCAAATGAGATTGGGGCCCACCACCCCCATGACGAGCCATCGATCTCATCCATGTATTTCAAATCATGCAACTAAAATAAAATGATGATTAAATGTAATGATGAGAAATATATTTTGATCATTTTAGCACATTCTAAAATAGAATGTGACAAAGTAGGTAACCCTAATCTCATCCTCTATCTCTATTTCTAACCCTACTCTCTCTAAAAATAGAATGCGGGAAACTGATCAGATCTCTGAAAACCGTGACTAGATCTCGACAATAAAATTTGATTATTTACGAATCTCAGATCAATTTTATTTACAAATCTTAAATTGTCCTTTACAAATCAAATCATTTTTTTACAAATCTCGATCATTACTTACAGTCTTTTTTTACAAATCTCGATTATTTTTTATAATCTCAGATATTTTTTATTAATTTCTAACAATATATTTTTTATTGCAGATCTCCACTCAAAATATTACAAAGCAAGTGAGTATTTTTATATAGGAATGATGAATACAAAGGAACTCAAAACAATTACAATGATCTAGATGATATTACACACACAAAAGAAACTACAAATACTTATGAAATATTATAAAGGATAATATAAATTTACAAATGAAAATAATAATTTACAAAAAAGCTAATGAATGTGAATGTAAAAAAATATGGTTTGAATTTTACAAAATTGAATATAAATTCTACATAATATGATTTATGTTTTACAAATATCTGCATTAAATTGCATTTATTGAGAACGATTTTAGAAATCGATAATAAATGAAAATTCCAAATTTAAAATGAGCATTTTAGGAGAATATTCTGTGCTAGGAGTATAGTTGTTAGGAGAATATTCTATGTGAGTATTCTACAAGAGAATATTCTATATGCTAGGAGTATATTCTTAGAAGCATTTATGTATTTTCTCCTTTGAGCTCTCTAGGATTTCATGCTATATAAGAAACCCTAGACCCCTTGAATAAGACAAGTCCTTTTCATTCTTTCATCTTCTTCTACATGGTATCAGATCAACAGTCCTAGATCGGGGTTCTGACCTAAATCCCGTCACCACCTCAAGCCCCAAAACCAACGTCGTCACAACAACTAGGCACTCGGCCTGCTGCGCGTGACCCAAGGCCTTCTCCAAGCTCCTGCACCACCATCAAGGGGGTCTCCTAGGCCCTTACGCTCCATGCCTCCGTGCTGTGATGTGTCAAGCTCCGTCGCTTGGAGATAAGAAGCACCTCCCTGAGCATTACCTCCATCTTGCAATGCCTCCAATCTGCCATCACCAAGAACTTCTGAATCGCGATACCATATGAAATAGCGACACCATTACCTCCATCTAGCAACGCCTCCAAGCAAATTGACAACAACTATCATGCGTGATTAAAACAATTCCACAACTTCTGCTAAAGGTTCTATAGAACTCTACTCCCATGGCAACTACTGCTACCACACATCTAGCTACTACCTCAGATACTGTAGCCAACTCTACTTCTATACTAGCACCAACATGGATTATAGACTCTGGTGTGTCTACTCACTTGACAGGAGAATGCAGTTTTTTGACCTTGTCTCAACCATCTTCCACTGTGAAGTCCGTTCGGGTAGCAAATGGTGCTCATTCTCCTATTACGATAGTTGGAACTATGGAGTTCTCCTCCAGGATCAGGCTCACTGGCGTTTACTATACATCGGATTTTCCTCTGAGTCTCCTATCTGTTCATAAGCTATGTGTTGAATTGAATTGTCGAGTGATTTTTGATGAGTTCCATTGCTATTTTCAGGACATCCGGACGATGCAGATTTTTTGTGGGGGACTTGAGAAGAACGATCTTTACCATCTTGATATCCTTGTTGATACAACCTTTGCAGGTGCTACCTATGTGTCAGCTGACCCATTACTATGGCATTTACGGCTTGACCACCCATCTGCCAAAGCTCTTTCTCATATGTTTCCCGGATTGTCATCTCTGAAATCTTTTGAGTCTGAAGCATGCCAGTTCGGCAAACACCATCGTGCTTCTTTTCCACCTAGGACTGAGCCACATCAATCATTACCTTTCTCTTTGATCCATTATGATATCTGGGGACCTTGTCATGTTTGTACTTTTGTTGGTCATAGATACTTTGCTGTTTTTGTAGATGATTACAACATGTCTTCTTGGGTCTATCTGATCAAGGAGCGGTCCGAAATTAATAACATTGTCAAATCTTTTTTTTTCAGCTTATTAAAACGTCTTTCTCTAAATGTATTCAGACTATCAGGACTGATAATGCTATTGAGTTCACTCAGCAAGATTTGGTATCTTTCTTTGCCACTCAGGGGACCCTTCACCGGACCTCCTGTCCATGTACTTCACAACAGAACGGGGTAGCGGAAAGGAAGCATCGTCACCTTTTAGACATTGTTCGCACCCTGCTTACTCACATGAAGGTTCCCAAAACCCACTGGGGGGATGCCGTTCTTATTGCTACCTACTCGTCAATAGGGTCCCGTCCTCAGTCCTCAAGGGGGTAACTCCTTTCTCACTCTTGTATCCTGACGTGGAAACTTTTCCACTTCCATTGAGAATTTTTGGTTGCATTGCCTTCGTACACAATTTTCAGACCATAGATAAATTGTCTCCTCATGCTATCAAGCGTGTTTTCCTTGGATATTCTCATACCAAAAAGGGATACAGGTGCTACGACCCTACAAGTCATCGTTATTACATTTCTGCAGACGTCACTTTCTTTGAACAATCTAGTTATTTTACTCAGTCTGTTAGCAACATACCCTTGGAGCTCCCACTACCACCCATTGTTTACAAAAGAAAACATACTAGTCATTCTGAACCTGTACCGTTACATATTCCTTATTTGCAGGATGATGTACCATCTTCCAATATCCCCACACTATAGCTCCGGATGCTCCACAAGAACTCCATATAGCTCTGCGCCAGACGAAAAGGCAATGTACTATACATCCTGTGTCACATTTTACTTCCACTGATAGTCTATCCAGTTGTGACAAGCGATATGCAGATGCTCTTATGGCTATTACTATTTTCCATGATCATTACAATGCATTGCAGGACCATGGTTGAAAAAAGGCCATGGATGAGGAGATGGACGTGCTTACATCCAGGGGCACATGGGATATTGTGCCGTATCCAACATGTGTCAAGCTTGTTTCCTGCCGATGGGTCTTCACAACCAAACAGTCTCCCGATGATTCTATTGACAGGTGATGAATCCCTGATCATCACTCTTTATTTTTTTTATTTTAGCTATTTACCTTAGCAATGCATCATGTAAATAAATGTAAATACAATAAGTTAGCATTATGCATGTATTTGTTATATTACATAATTAGCATGTATTTGTACAAAAATAAAAGAATAAAAGAAAAAGGAAAAGGAATGAGGTATTTAGAATAAATACAGAGTGACCCGAATCTCAAGAGAAGGTCAAGCATTGACCTGATCGCCAAGTAAAACAAGTAGAGAGAGATAGGGCCTACTCTATATTGTACATATTATTTGTGTAAATAAATAATTCATTTTGATAAAATTAAAAAAAGATTCTTTTTACCTCCTTATATATAGCCCTAAAAATAAAGCAAAAATCAATGAAAATAAAAATAAAATCCTATTTCCCTTGTACAAAATACATGTATATATGCTTCATTCTCTATTTATTGTGTACATGTAATTAAATAATAAAAATAAAATAAAAAATATTTTATACTCCAAAAATCATGTTATAAATAAATAAAATATAAAATTACGATATTTATGTAAAAATAACAATATAAAAATAATTGTACAAAATACATAGGTATATTATACTTATGCATAACACACTATACTGTATAAAGACTAATTTATTTTTCAAAAAAACAATTAAAAATCACATAAAAATTCCTTGAAAAATAATAAATATTTTTCATTTTATTCATATTTTAATTTAAATTCATTTATTATTTTTAAATCAATTTTCTTTATTTTTCTAGCAGTTTTGTCATGTAGTGTATTTTATCCTATTCTAGCCCGTTCCTGATTGGTCCAGCAGGGATTGTTGACTTCAGTCAACTGGTCCCCCGGACTCCTCTTTCGCTTGGACCCGGTTCGCTTTGATTTCACCGAATTATCGCAGCCCGATCCGATCGATTTTTCTTCTCATTTGCAGCTCCGATTGGAGAGGGTGGATCCATGATCCACGCCCGTTGATATCTTTAGGGATCCGACCTTCAGGTTCCCGCCCGTGCTCCATCTTTCTCGGACCCTGCAAACTATATAACCTCCTGGGGCTCCATCTTCTCGCGGACCTTTTGGCTACTCCACCTCTTCGGTTGTGCCTGCCTCCCGTTTTCCAGAGTGACAACGAGAGGAGGAGAGGATAAGGACACCATTTGGAGGGTGGAAACCCTAGGTCTGGCAAGGTTCGTCCTTGCTCCGCCGCAAGGAGTTCCAGCCTCTGACAACGCTGGCCACCGAGGTCGAGATCCCTGTGGGTTGTCATCCACATTCCCATGCGTACTCCTCTACTTCCAGGTACATCACTTCTCGCTTATTTTCTATTGATTCGATCTTCTCCTCGCGAGACAGAGTATCTCCAGTACCCATTCCCATTTCATCGCTTCCGCCGCCTTGACCGAATTACACCCCATCATCGACGTCCTTTCGTTTCTCCGATTGCTCCGCAACCCCAAGCGCGGCTCCAACCATCGGTCTGGAGCACCTATACAGGTCGAATCCCTCCCTCGTCGAAGACCTACCATCCATCTATCCCATCTGATTTTTGATGTTTTAGCGTCCTAACCCCCGCTGGAAGATTCCCTTCCGAGCACACGATACACCTTGCAGGGGTTGGATGCATACATACCTCATCTGGAGGTCGACTTGAGGAGGCATAACAGCTCCAGCTCGTCACACCTCGTCGGGTCCTTCTAGGAGACCTCGGCCGCTTCTGAGCCTACCAGTAGCTGTGGACCGTCTGCACCGACCTTTCCCCTCCTACAACAGCTCCAGAGGATGACTGAGTAGCTCCAGGCATCGTCTCCACCGTCCGATCGAGGCTCATTCCCAGTTTTAATCCACGCCATCCATCTACGGGGAGCCCTCGACCGTTCGATCCATCTGAGGATCCTCCAGCAGCCGTCCATCGTCGAAGCGGTACCGTTAGATCTCAGCCATCCATCCGTTAAGTGGATGCTATCGATCGTTGGTTAGCTAATAATAAAGGGTAAATTGCACTTAGGCCCTTTCTTGTTTTGCATTTACTTAGTCCTGTAAATATTTGTCGTAGTTTTTTTTATTTTGGATATTTTGCATAAAGACCCTTATACTTTTTAGTATTTACATTTCAGTCCTTCCTTAGGTGTAGCATCTGACATGACACGTGATGTTTTGGGTGATTTGCATGTTGTATCCCCGAGGTTTATGAATGGTATGCTTTGACTAAAATCTTTTTGAGAATTTCATTTATGCCCCTCCGAGCCTAAGTCACGTGTTTCGTGCGTGTTTACTTAGGATTTTTGCAAAATTAGTCTTGGGTTTTCATAGTGTTATAGATTGGTTTGTAGTTTTTAAATAATTGCAAGTAGGTCCCTATCTGTTGTGTGTTTTGTTTTAAATCAAATAATTATAAAATTTACTCCAAAAATTCCCCCAAAATTATTAGTAGCTCCTGCTACAATGTAATATTTTAGGTAATTTTTGTGATGCAATTTGATTTTATTTGATATTTTCTAAAAATTGAAAACCCCTAAAAACGTGTCTGTCTATTTTATAAAATACCAAAAAATATGAAAATACTTCTAAAAATTCTATGAAAATTCTTATGTGAATTGTTTATTTTGGTTTATTTTAATTTCAGTAGCATTTTTGTTCCATTATCTTCTATAAAACCCCCAAAATAACAAAAGACCAAAAACCTTATAAAAATTCTTAAAAATTCTAGAAAATTAAAAAAATGCAATTCTAGTTTCTATAACTAGGTCTTTCGTCTACTTTTTATAAAAAATAGGCATCAAGCCTTTCAGGCAATTTTAGTATTTTAATCTTGCTTATTGATCATGGCCGAATAATATTTTTCTGTTGTGTGTTTATTTTATTTTTAGAAAATTATATAAAAATATGAAAAATCCCACAAAATCAACACAAACACTTGCATATTTTAAAAAAATATAAAATTATTTTCATTTATAATTTTTGAGCCTTTTTATTCTTAATAAAAATGGTTGAAGGTTGATTTCTTTTATCTTGTTATTCATTTTCTTATTAGAAAAAAATAACAAAAAAAATTACAAATTAAAAACCATAAAAAGATGTCTTTTCTTTTCTGATCCTCGACTATTTTGTAGGCTTCGCTCGTGCTCCTTGTGCTATACCAGGTTAAATAAATAGCGGAGACCGCTACATTCGATTTCGTGCTTTGATTGTTTTGTTTATGGTCTTATTTTTCTTGTTGAGCCCATCTTGGGTGGTTGAGGTCGTAACGACCTTTGATATCGCTTAACCTCGATCGCCCGACCGCTCATCAGAATGGTGTCGTTGCTGGGGAGCACGACTTAATAGTTGGTTTTCAGTTTTCCTTTCTTTTTCTATTTGCCTTATTTTTGTTCATTTTTATCCTCTATCTGTTATAACTGTTTCTGACATTTTTATGTATGACTTTCTATTCGAGGAACCGCCCGAGGAGTTTATGCCTTTTGGTTGGAGGACCCGTGCCTGAAGAGGAGCAGGAGGACAGGAGGAGCTCAGTTATATAGGATAGAGTAGTTAGTTTTTTTTCAACACATTCTATTATTATTGTAATAATACAGGACCTTGGACATTTTTGAACATTTAGATTTTATCGGGGTTTGTTTCGCCGAGCACCGGTGTGCTCGGGGGACCTCACCGTAGTTTTTGCTGGTTTTGATTTCTTGCCTTTTCTTTTATTTTGATTCTCGAAGAATTTGTCCCTTAGATTTAAGAATTTCCTTGATTGTGACGTAATTGATTAAGGCCCAATCCCCAACTATTTCTCTGTACTTATTTCGTAATTAGACCTGATTAATAAAGTTAATAAAAAGTTAACTTGGTTTCTAGAGAGGTCACGTGCCGCTAGAGGCCGTATACAATGCATACATGATCCGTTGTGATGGACACCGATCGACATCCGAGATCGGACTCCGACCTCTCTCTCTGACCGGTTGACTACAGTTCTTCACGATTAGAAATTGCTCATCTAAGGTCGTTTTCTTCTTGCATCATATAGGATAGTTTTATTTCTATCTTTTAATTTATGCACGGATCATCCTGTATGTAGAGTGCTGGCGATAGGTACACATCTCTTACTTTGCATGCATCATCGTGTTTGATCGCGCATGGCTTTTTCGACTTCTCCCCCCATTTTTTGGACTTTAAATAATCAGGAGATCAAAAAAATCATTAGGCGTTTGTTTGTTTATTGAAAAATACCTAAAAAAGTGATAATCATAAAATTGGGACTGCTAAACAAACTTGACCCTAAAAGACACTCGACTTAAAAATTTGTCTTGGGAGAGCAATCCCCTCCTTGTTTGGTTTGCTTGCACGAGAGAGTGACCCGCACACTAGGCTAGAGCCATACCTGAACTTTCATCAGACTACTTATCTTGGGGTTAGTCGTTCTCCAGTGAGGATCGCTCCAATCTCCGGTAAAGCGGGCCGCGATATCCTTAATAGAGCGAGTTGATCGGGTAGCCAGTAAACGGTCCGCAACTTGTACTGGCTGTGAAAGATCTAGCTTTAGGATTGGGCCAATCTCCTGAGAGCATCGGGTTCCTACCAGCTTGCTTAATTGCCCTGCTAGACTAATCTTTCACCTAAATAAAAATGACAAGATACCAAACCTTTACGGTCATCAGCTCTCAGTTTTGAGGAGGTGAATTGGAGGTTTGTTTGCTGATCTTGTTTGTTTCCAGATCCCATCCGCCTTTGTCTACATCATGATGATAGGTCAGAGGTCCCTTAGGCAACCCTTGGCTGCACCGCTTTTGAGCACTCCACCCCATTCATCTAGGTTAGTTCATGAGAGCCTAGACCCGCTCTCCGAATCTGAGTTCGATTCTGCCCTGTTCCCCCTCAACCACCCTTCTTCCAGTCCCGAGGTGCCCGAGCAGAGATTGGAGCAAATATTTCATTTGATGGCACCTAAATTCGGGTCTTTTGCCTTTTCAGAGACCCAACAGATGGCCAGCAGCAAGGAGCGCACAGATGGGCAGCCTCAGACCACCACATATGTTTTAAATCAGGGCGCCATCAACAACACCATGTTAGCTTCCTTGGATACGATGCAAAGACAGATCAGAGACCAGGGGGCATTCATGGCAGACATGCGCATAGAGATGGCCCAGATGTGAGCTGACCGGAGAGAGCAGAACCGACCAGATGGTAGAGAGATACCAGAGCTGGGAGGAGGAGATGGAGGACATCCAGAGGAGTCACAAGAGCCAGTCCGACCAGCCATGCTGATGAGAGAGTTGCACAACCATGGTGTGACTCTTACACATCGCTGGATTTAGCTTCCGACGATCCTGGGAGATTTCAAGCTCCCCCCTCAGACGATTCAGCTATTGCCCAAGTTCCATGGGCTTGCCACCGAGGAGTCGCATCTGCATTTGCAAGAATTTGAGACGATCTACAACACAGTCCATGATAGATACATGGACAAGGACACCATCAAGATGAGCAGCCTACTGACTGAAACATTTAGGGAGATACGTCACTTTGTGGGAACAGCTCCAGACCGAGTACTTGAACAAGTACTATCCATTCGACCGGATGAATGCAACTCGAGCTCTGATCAACAATTTCTCCATGCTTCCCAACGAGCAATTCCATGAGACATGGGACCGCTTCCGTGAGCGCATTGACCGGTGTACACACCATGATATCTCCAAGCCCAACTTAGTACAGAGTTTCTTTTGTGGGCTGACACCAGAGCTGTAGGGGCTTGTGAATGCTTCTTATGGGGGATCCTACTTCGCCAAGGATAAAGACCAGGCCTGGGCCATATATGAGGAGATGGCCGAGAACTACACCATCATATCCCAGACCCGTCTTTACACTTAGGGGAAACCCTCACCCCATGCCGTGTCATATCAGAGGATAGCACGAGTCGATGCAGGTCCATCCACCTCTTCAGCAACCGCAACACAGGCAGAGTCGTCAGCCATTGATATGGGCATCATCAGTGAGAAGCTGGTCTGCATCAAGATTATTGAGAAGAAGCAATGCCACGGCATGACTCAGATCGATCAGTTGGCACATACATTGAGTGACCTGAAGATCCAGATCATATGTCTTCAGGAGGTGAAGGATACGGGGAAAATTCTCGAGCACATCACGGAAGCGTGATGATCGCATCGAATGCGATCGGGAGCGACTAGTCGCACTAGTTGCTCGATGTAGCGGAAATTAAAATTTTCCATTTGACGAAACCACATGATCCAAGAACACTTCTCGGATTGTTTCGTCTAAACCACAAACAAGTAATAGGATTACCTCTTGAAGCGTGGTTGCGATCGAGTCTCTAAACAAAGAGACCTCCTGTCTCAAGTCCGATCCAACAGAGGAGACGCTTGCGAGCGTGTGGATGAGACACGTGCTCCTCGCAATCCATGTTGATGATCCAAGCCACGGATCTCCTGATCTCCACAAACGAGATACAACATCTTCTTCATGAGCAAGGCACACCGAAGTAGAAGGAGATCCACGAGCAAACGATCGGGCAGCATAACGACGATGCTGCGGCGATGGAGAATCTCTCTAAGGCATCCATGGTGGACGGCCACATGAGAGATCGAGAGAGTAGGCGTGTAGAGAGAAGAGAGAGAGAGAGAGAATTCCTTAATCGAGTGTCTAGAAGAGCAAGGGGTGCATGGATCCCAATCCATGGACAACACACAATCAATGGTTGAGATATATTTGTGTTTCTTTCAATGGCTAAGATGTTGTTGTAAAAATACAACAACTAATGATTTAATTTAAATTAATGTTCATTGATAAATCAACAAAACTTAATTTTAAATTAAATCATCTTTGATAAGAGAAAAGATAATGAAGAGAATAAACCAATCTCCCCATAAGAGGGGACGGCTACTCTTCTCCTCATGGAGAGTTGTAGCCGTCCACTCATCTTTGGTGGACTTGGTCTATCTCTTCAAATTATCATGAGATCTCATTATCTCATGATATATATCATCATCTCTTGTTGATAATATTTTCAGAAAAAATAATTCCAAATTATCTTATGGAAAATATCAATCATGCCATTGAAATTATGTGAATCTTATTCACAACCCAAAACTAAATGTAATTTATATTTTAATTAATCATCAAATGCGAATCCAATTCACATCAATAATTAATTAACAAATATAAATTATAATATGCTCTCTCTAATATATTATAAATCACATTTAACATATATATGATTAATATGGATAATGCTATCCACATTATTCATATCCATGATAGATATCTCTCCTTATAATATGAATCAAATTCATATTATTCATGATAATTAAATCACATTTAATTATCTTAGATATCTCTCCTTATAATATGAATCAAATTCATTTTATTCATGATAATTAAATCACATTTAGTTATCAATTTTCTTGATGCTTGGATACATATATCAACAATGAAATTATCCATGAACTCTTTCAAGGATAATGCGCTTTCTCTGCGGATACTTGGAGATAAGGACATGGCGATTGTATTGTTCCACGTAGAGTGACTTGGATGTTGAGATCACATCTCAAATCCAGATCTCGGGCCTCCCATAGATGCTTGATTAAATCAAGACCGCAAATCTAACCTTGTCATTGCATCTGAATCACATTCAGATCAATGTCCAACATTTGGACCAAGATCAGATTACTTCTCTACTGAGAGGAGTCACTAAAATCCAGATCTGTTTCATCACTCCCTAGGAATGGAAGCGTCATGGTTATACAATCGTTTATGATCACATCACCCTCAGGTATTCCCAACACCTGTACATCCTGCATACTGGAAGACTCAGAATAAACCCGAAGTATTAGATAAACTTTATACTGTCAACTTCAGGGTTTTATCAGTAGGTTTCTCATTTGATCATTGGGAGTTGGTATCGATCATATACTTTCCAAAAGCATATATCATACCTAGGTCTTGATCATATACTTTCCAAAAGTATATATATCAAACTTACAAATTCAGTCAAGCTTCCAAAGCAAGACGACCGTGCACAGAATTTGATTCTTCCCAATATCTCATGAGTGAGCTCATGTCTTCCGGTTCAGTAGTGAATCTTTATGATCCCTTTGAGAGATTGTATTACTCATATGCCCTTATATGCACACCAATGCGCCGGTATATAGACCTTGGTTAGGTCATCAACCTATAGGTCTGCTAAATGTACATACTCAGACATATAGTAACACATCTGTCTCCGGTCAGAGGATGCATGCCTATATCGTGACAATATACAACATAGGACTTTGGTTATCTCGATCTCGTTAAGTCAACTCTTTAACCTAACTAATCAAACACCTCCGAATCTCTATTCCTATGCAGAGGACCTGCATCAAGAGGTCAGTCAGATAACAACCTACGTGATAAAGGACTGTAATCTCCTACTCAGGCTGGAGATCATCTCTTAATAATCATTTGACGGTGCTTGATGAGTCCTCAATCTAACTCTTTAGATATTCATTGAACCACTAGCCTCTATGATTCAATTATTGAATCAACAACTGTATGATTATAAAGATGGCTATGGTACATAACCCTAATTATACTAAGGGACCTATTATGCAAATTATTTATTCTTCATTTCAGATCAGGGAATGATATGTGCAATAACATTTATTGCATAATGGCTCACCGTGGGCTCGCATGTCCAACAATCTCCCACTGGCCCAAAGAGCCATTAATGGGCTAATCATTTAAACCCACACTCATGTGACAATCATAGGCTATTTAGAAAATAGCTAGGTAAGCTGATCAGTCACTCTGTTCCCACGAGACTATGCCAAGCCTTTTTATGGCACTTGCATATCTCGAGTAACAGTGCTTGCTTCTAATGCGAATGTTGCATATCATGCGACCAATACTCAATCTTGTTAGTTATAGTGTCCTGGACACTACTGCTTAATTATCATAACCAGTATTTCCATAATCTTTATCAGAATACCCTTATTCCCGGAAATCACTATCTCTTAAGGTATCCACGATTAAGACCTTTTCAGATCTCTATCTATAAAGTCTTAAGTTTTTTTGAAGATAAGACTTTGAGATCACTATCTCAAAAAATCTTGTCATCTATAAAGATTTTGTTATTACTACAATCAAGTGTTTTCTCTCCATAGTAGGATTAGCACCACTTTACTACTCCCACTGCATGGCAGATATCTGGCTTTTGTACACATATAATATACACTTAGCTTCTCGTAACTGATGCACAAGTGCAAGCAGTTTTAGCATTCACTTCCTCAACTCATTGAGGTGCTATCCCTTTGGATAGGTCAGTACCATATCTTAAGGGATGGAAGCCTTTCTTAGAATGGAATATGTCCAAGGTGTACCACAAATGTGATAGTCCCAATATCCTCTTCTCTTTGCTTCTGAACAACTTCAGAACTAAGATCCAAGAGGTATCCTTGAAATCATATTTCAAGATATGGAATAGGCAGTCTATAAAACACTTATTATCATCCCTATATCATTTTAAATGATTAAGATATCATCTACATTTAGCACGATGAACACAAAGGCACTCCCACTAAGCTTCACATGGTTCATCAAGATTCTATTTGACATTCACGATTTCATAAAATCTTATGTTTCAACTTCAAGAAGCTTATTTTAGTCCATAGATGGATTTCTTTAGCTTTCACACCTAACTTTCCCCAATCATGAAGACCTGGGGCTACTTCATGTGAATATCCTCAGAGAGGCATTCATAGAGGAACGCAATCTTGACTTTCATCTTGAAGATGTCAAAGTCAAGTTGTGTAGCTACAGTTAGCAATAATCCGATGGGTTTAAGCATTGTTAAAAAGACCAAGTCTCATCGCAAGCAATGTCTTCTCTTCCAGTGTGTAGCTCATAGCTACGAACCGAGCTTTGAAGGTCTCTATCTTCTCATCAGGTTCCCTTTCTCTTGAAGATCCATTTACACCTTTATGGGTCTTACCCATATAGGTGGATCCTCGAGGGTCCATATACAACGCTTGTATATGAAGTCCACCTTAGACTTTTATTGATAACATCCATCTTTCCATGTCATGATCCTCAGGAGCTTCATCACATGAAGTCCGATCATTGTCAGACTTAACTGACATATGGAATACATCCTCAAACTCATTTGAAGAGGTATTAATGTTTCATCTTTAATTATCCTTTTAGTTTCCTATTTCAGGAGCCTTATTATCATCTCAAGATTCAATGAGTTCCTTTACTTCATTTTCATCTTGATTCTCAAGAGTCTCAACCTCTAAGAATCACATTCTCAGAGATGAGATCTTTTAAGAATCTCAAGGTCATAAAGTAGGTATCCAATACCATCCTTTATTTTCCTAATGAAGTAGCACTCTCTAGTGATCGATTCCAGCTTACTTGCATGGAATCTTATTAAGGATATATAGTGTAGTCTCTACTACATACATACCTGAAAACTAAGAGATAACTATGCTAAGATTAATCATTTATCAAATCATGTCACACATGATCTAATTGTATCTCCCTACAACTCTATTGAGTTTAGGTGTGTTAGGAGGATTGAGATAGAAATGATATTCATATCTCCATAAGGTATTCTTTGAATTTATCTAATAGGTACAAGCTACCTTTGTTAGATCAAATTCATTTCATCATTCTTCAAAATTCGGTTTTAAACTAAAATTATGAAATCTTTGAACATTTCAAAGTTTTCTTAGGTGAAGAGAAGAAATCTCATGTCATACATAATCATCAATAGATATCACATATCCATAATGTTTACTATGATATAGATGATTCACATACATCAATATGTATGAGATCCTGAATACCTTGACATCTTACACCTTTCCCAAAAGAAGGGTGTATTGGACATTTTACTTTAAATACAATATTCATAAGTATGTAAGATTTGAAATTTTAGACATTCTAAAGTTTCATCTCTTACTTGTTTATTGATCAAATCAACAGGCATATGTCCAAAACTTGATGCCAAATCATTGTCAAATGATCTTTATCCTCCTATTGATCTTATAAGGTTTAACTTTCAGTATTAGAAATCTTAATGAACCATTCATTAAATTTCTAATTTAGTAGAGTCCATTAGATGCCAGATTACTATCTGAAATATATCCATCATCACTCTTTATGATAGGTTTATTCCAGAATTCATGTTTATTTCCAACATTTAGAAATGAACAATGAGTGTATTCTAATATCTAGGTCATAGAGACATTCTCTAAGACTAAGGGCTCTCCCACTGAAATTAAGAAGTCTATCAATTCAACAGAGATTATTGCAATAATTACATCAATATCCATGTAGATGACTATTAAACCTTAAGATCAGATTTCTAATCTTCTAATATATATATGCAACCAATTGCAAGTGTCATTAGAAGATTGGGATACAATTATCGGACTTTATCTTATGAAATAAGTAAGTTAAAGTCAATGATTATATGTAGATTATTCTGATGCTCTATCTGAGTCTTTCACTAAGGATTTTAGACAGACTTGATAGTCATACTATCAACACATCAGCTTATTGCAGTATTAGCATTCATCCATATCTTTGGATGTCATATGGAAGTCACATAAGTACAATCAACTTTTTGACTTTCCTTCTCACACGGGTCCGACCCACGCTTCCACTGTGCTCTCTTTATCTACAAACAACCATTGTTCAAGACAAAAAATTTCTTATGTTGAATTCAAAAGATTCAATGTAAGAGCATCTCAACATTTATACATGCTTCATTAAATTCATACAATATGAATATTATGAAGCTAATGAATGACTAGAGTATAGACAGTAGAATGATGACACTCATCATGTCTACATCCATCTAAACTCTTAAAACATTGGTTCAAGTAGGTATTCAAACATTTTGAATACATCATCTCTTATAGAGCTATCATTCTGCATGATGCAGTGAACCATGTCATTCATGATAAATGTCAAGAGCACATATGTATGCCAGAATATCTTCTTAGATTTTTTTATAAGGATTAATTGACAACTACGGTCAACATCGACATGTCACTTCCAAAGTACATTTGATGATATCAAGACTATAGAGACATACAAACCCTAGGGTTGTAGATCTATTGTCTATTTAATTGTCATTCCTCATTATTATGAGGAAACTTGCACATTGCAACCACATACATTATGTGTCCAATTGCAAGTACAATATCTGGATCATGAGTCCACTCCATGATATTTTACTGGTTATTGTTGAGTATAACATTGAGTGGGTTTAATGAAGGATTATCTGAAATAAGAAAATTGCATAAGTGTATAAATAAATAAATAAATATATATATATATACATATTTTACTTTGATTTAGGAGTTTTTATATCAAAGTTGTCTTGCCTTGTCAACACTGAAAGTTCATTCCCTTAATCAATTTCAATGTAAGAGATATACTTACCATTATATCTCAAGCAAGATCTGGGATCTCCTTCCTTATCTTTGTCACATCCCAATAATATGAGAACTTGTGACTCCGATAAAAAGAAGCGGGAACACATTCCATCTTGCAAGTCCAACTTGCATCTCCCAATTCGGTCTTTAACACCCGGGCCCACCACCCCTAAGGTGATGTTGACCCGTCATTAATTGAACCAACTGTCAACATGCTTAATACTCACTATACACAATCCAATATCGCCCCAATAATATGAGGACTTGATATTGGGGTCACTACGCATCTTACTCTTTCGAGAAGCGAAGAGCCCGATCCAAATGGATTGTATGCAGGAGCTGTCACTTCGGACATGCATCTCCTACATACAATATCTGGTGACGGAACCCTTCGCCTTGGCGGAAGACCATGGATGTCACTTATGTGATCCTCCATATCACATTCAAATTCTAATTAATCATTATGAATCATATTCATTATGATTAATTCTTCCAAGGGAATTACACATCTATTCATAATAGAGTGTTTTTAATTAGATATAATTAACTTAATCACATTAAATTAATTATCAATCCAATTCAATCAACAAACTTGATTTTACTTGAATATATGGTATTATCTCAAAGTACGTATTAATTCGAATTTTAATAATTAGAAAAATACATCATGATCTCTCAAGAATCATTCGTTCCCTACCCGCTGTCATGGCCAGTACCGACGGGAGTGGGACAAACCGCAACCGGTGTGACCCGCTACCCCAACACTCCCCGACTAGACACCATATCCGTCTCGGGAAAAAACAATGCCGAGTCAATCACTTTGTACTTGAGATGATCATCGGTCTTTCAACCGAAATTATACCATATAGTAATAATCAAAACTATTTTGATTATAAGGAAATTTGCTAGACAAATTTCCAAAACCTATTCAAGTAACAAGTTTGATGAAAGTGTATCAAGTAACCAATTGGTGATCTAGATCTAATCTAATCATTCATTGGTTGAGGCAATGTCATTTAAGGGAATAATTATTGCTCTAATATTTATCAAATATTATCCACAATTATTCCAGGAAATTAACTATTAATTTCGCAATTTTCTTAAACGACAATCACGAGGTTTCTAGATAAACATGCAATTTCCAGCAGTGACCCTCACTAACTAAAAATAGCATATCTCATTCATTTTAAATCCAAATTAAGATTAAGCAAAATCAATTTCCATAGATTGATAACTTGATTTAAAAACGAAACCATGTGATAAACACACATTTCTAGTTATTTTAAAACCGTAATTAACATCTTAATTACGTCTCTAATTGCCATCCCCGAAACAGTGGACATATGGTCAATAAAACGATCATATCTTGAGAAAACGGAATCCAAATAATGCAAACTCAAATTCCACATTTTCCTTATTTAATGAGGAACATTATACAATTTAAAATTTCATGTTTAAACATTTTAAACAGGTCCGAAATTTTATCAAAAGACAGGACTGCTAAAATTGAAATGCTAAAATATTCACGAACCCAAACGAGCCCAAATCTTCGTAGGTTCATGGATCTAATCCAAAACCTTCGACAACCTGGCTCTGATACCACTTGAAGGAAACGGAGAAAATCCTCAAGCGCATCATGGAAGCATGATGATCGCATCGAATGCGATAGGGAGCGACTAGTCGCACTAGTTGCTCGATGCATCGAAAATTAAAAAATTTTATGTGACGAAACCACATGATCCAAGAACACTTCTCAGATCATTTCGTTTAACCACAAAAAAGTAATAGGATTACCTCTTGAAGCGTGGTTACCATCGAGTCTCTAAACAAAGAGACCTCCTGTCTCAAGTCCGATCCAACAGAGGAGATGCTTGCGAGCGCGTGGATGAGACGCGTGCTTCTCGCAATCCATGTTGATGATCCAAGCCATGGATCTCCTGATCTCGACAAACGAGATACAACATCTTCTTCACGAGTAAGTCACGCCGAAGTAGACGGAGATCTACGAGCAAATGATAGAGCATCATAACGACGATGCTGCGGTGATGGAGAATCTCTCTAAGGCATCCATGGTGGACGTCCACATGAGAGATAAAGAGAGTGGACGTGTAGAGAGAAAAGAGAGAGAGAGAAAGAGAGAGAGAGAGATCATTCCTTAATCGAGTGTCTAGAAGAGCAAGGGGTGCCTCTTCTTATATAGGGTTTTGGGAGTCCATGGATCCCAATCCATGGACAACACACAATCAATGGTTGAGATTGATTTGTGTTTCTTTCAATGGCTAAGATGTTGTTGTAAAAACACAACACCTAATGATTTAATTTAAATTAATTTTCATTGATAAATCAACAAAACTTAATTTCAAATTAAATCATCTTTGATAAGAGAAAAGATAATGAAGAGAATAAACCAATCTCCCCATAAGAGGGGATGGCTATTCTTCTCCTCATAGAGAGTTGTAGCCGTCCACTCCTCTTTGGTGGACTTGGTCTATCTCTTCAAATTATCATGAGATCTCATTATCTCATCTCATGATATATCATCATCTCTTGTTGACAATATTTTCAGAAAAAAATAATTCCAAATTATCTTATGGAAAATATCAATCATGCCATTGAAATTATGTGAATCTTATTCACAACCCAAAATTAAATGTAAATTATATTTTAATTAATCATCAAATGTGAATCCAATTCACATCAATAATTAATTAACAAATATAAATTATAATATGCTCTCTATAATATATTATAAATCACATTTATAATATATATGATTAATATGGATAGTGCTATCCACATTATTCATATCCATGATAATTAAATCATATTTAATCATCTTGGATCTCTTTTTCTCATGTGCCCAAATAACATGAATCACATTCACATTATTCACATCTTTTTGATAACTAAATCACATTTTATTATCTTAGATATCTCTCCTTATAAAATGAATCAAATTCATATTATTCATGATAATTAAATCACATTTAATTATCTTAAATATCTCTCCTTATAATATGAATCAAATTCATATTATTCATGATAATTAAATCACATTTAATTATCAATTTTCTCGATGCTTAGATACATATATCAACAATGAAATTATCCATGAACTCTTTCAAGGATAATACGCTTTCTCCGCGGATACTTGGAGATAAGGACAAGGCGATTGTATTGTTCCACATATAGTGACTTGGATGTTGAGATCACATCTCAAATCCAGATCTCGGGCCTCCCATAGATGCTTGATTAAATCAAGACCGCAAATCTAATCTTCTCATTGCATCTGAATCACATTCAGATTAATGTCCAACATTTGGACCAAGATCAGATTACTTATCTACAGAGAGGAGTCACTAAAATCAATACCTTTTTCATCACTCCCTAGGAATGGAAGCGTCATGGTTATACAATCGTTTATGATCACATCACCCTCAGGTATTCCCAACACCTATACATCCTGCTTATTGGAAGACTCAGAATAAACCAGAAGTATTAGATCAACTTTATATTGTCTACTTCAGGGTTTTATCAGTAAGTTTTTCATTTGATCATTGGGAGTTGGTATCGATCATATACTTTCCAAAAGCATATATCATACCTAGGTCTTGATCATATACTTTCCAAAAGTATATATCAAACCTACAAATTCAGTCAAGCTTCCAAAGCGAGACGACCGTGCACGGAATTTGATTCTTCCCAATATCTCATGATTGAGCTCATGTCTTCTAATTCAGTAGTGAACCTTAATGATCCATTTGAGAGATCGTATTACTCATATGCTCTTATATGCACACCAGCGCACCGGTGTATAGACCTTGGTTAGGTAATCAACCTATTAGTCTGCCAAATGTACATACTTAGACATATAGTAACACATATATCTTCGGTCAGAGGATGCGTGCCTATATCGTGAAAGTATACGACATAAGACTTTGGTTATCTCGATCTCGTTAAGTCAACTTTTTGACCTAACTAATCTAACACCTCCGAATCTCTATTCCTATGCAGAGGACCTGCATCAAGAGGTCGGTCAGATATCAGCCTACATGAAAAAGGATTGTCATCTCCTACTTAGGCTGGAGATCATCTCTTAATAATCATATGACGGTGCTTGATGAGTCCTCAATCTAACTCTTTAGATATTCATCGAAGCACCAGCCTCTATGATTCAATTATTGAATCAACAGCTGCATGATTATTAAGATGGCCATGGTACATAACCCTAATTGTACTAAGGGACCTATTATGCAAATTATTTATTCTTCATTTCAGATCAGGGAATGATATGTGCAATAACATTTATTGCATAATGGCTCGCCGTTGGCTCGCATGTCCAACAATCTCCCACTAGCCCAAAGAGCCAATAATGGGCTAATCATTTAAACCCACACTCATGTGACAATCATAGGCTATTTAGAAAATAGCTAGGTAAGCTGATCAGTCACTCTGTTCCCGCGAGACTACGCCAAGTCTTTTTACGGCACTTGCATATCTCGAGTAACAATGCTTGCATCTAATGCGAATGTTGCATCTCATGCAACCAATACTCAATCTTGTTAGTTCTAGTGTCCTTGACACTACAACTTAATTATCATAACCAGTATTTCCATAATCCTTACCGGAATACCCTTATTCCTGGAGATCACTATCTCTTAAGGTATCCACGGTTAAGACCTTTTTAGATCTCTATCTATAAAGTCTTAAGTTTTTTTGAAGATAAGACTTTGAGATCACTATCTCAAAAAATCTTGTCATCTATGAAGATTTTGTTATTACTGCAATCAAGTGTTTTCTCTCCATAGTAGGATTAGCAACACTTTACTACTCCCACTGCATGGCAGATATCTGGCTTTTGTACACATATAATATACACTTAGCTTCTCGTAACTGATGCACAAGTGCAAGCAGTTCTGGCATTCACTTCCTCAACTCATTGAGGTGCTATTCCTTTGGATTGGTCAGTACCATATCTTAAGGGATGGAAACCTTTCTTAGAATGGAATATGTCCAAGGTGTACCACAAATGTGACAGTCCCAATATCCTCTTCTCTTTGCTTCTGAACAACTTCATAACTAAGATCCAAGAGGTATCCTTGAAATCATATTTCAAGATATGGAATAGCCAGTCTATAAAACACTTATTATCATCCTTATATCATTTTAAATGATTAAGATATCATCTACATTTAGCACGATGAACACAAAGGCACTCCCATTAAGCTTCACATGGTTCATCAAGATTCTATTTGAAATCATAACATTCACGATTTCATCAAATCTTATGTTTCAACTTCAAGAAGCTTATTTTAGTCCATAGATGGATTTCTTTAGCTTTCACACCTTACTTTCCCCAATCATGAAGCCCTGGGGCTACTTCATGTGAATATCCTCAGAGAGGCATTCATAGAGGAACGCAATCTTGACTTTCATCTCGAAGATGTCAAAGTCAAGTTGTGTAGCTATAGTTAGCAATTATCCAAAGGGTTTAAGCATGGTTACTGAAGAGCAAGTCTCATCGCAAGCAACGTCTTCTCTTCTAGTGTGTAGCTCATGGCTACGAACCGAGCTTTGAAGGTCTCTACCTTCTTATCAAGTTCCCTTTCTCTTGAAGATCCATTTACACCTTTATGGGTCTTAACCATATAGGTGGATCCTCGAGGGTCCATATACAATGCTTGTATATGAAGTCCACCCTAGACTTTTATTGCTAACATCCATCTTTCCATTTCATGATCCTCAGGAGCTTCATCACGTGAAGTCCGATCATTGTCAGACTTAACTGACACATGGAATACATCCTCAAACTCATTTGAAGAGGTATTAATGTTTCATCTTTAATTATTCTTTTAGTTTCCAATTTCAGGAGCCTCATTATCATCTCAAGATTCAATGAGTTCCTTTACTTCATTTTCATCTTGATTCTCAAGAGTCTCAACCTCTAGGAATCACATTCTCAGAGATGAGATCTTTTAAGAATTTCAAGGACATAAAGTAGGTATCCAATACCATCCTTTATTTTCCTAATGAAGTAGCACTCTCTAGTGATCGATTGCAGCTTACTTGCATGGAATCTTATTAAGGATATATAATGTAGTCTCTATTACATACATACCTGGAACCTAAGAGAAAACTATGCTAAGATTAATCATTTATCAAATTTTGTCATACATGATCTAATTGTATCTCCCTACAACTCTATTGAGTTTAGGTGTGTTAGGAGGATTGAGATAGAAATGATATTCATATCTCCATAAGGTATTCTTTCAATTTATCTTACAGGTACAAGCTACCTTGGTTAGGTCAAATTCATTTCATCATTCTTCAAAATTTGGATTTAAACTAAAATAATGAAATCTTTGAATATTTCAAGGTTTTCTTAAGGGAAGAGAAGAAATCTCATATCATACATAATCATCAATAGATATCGCATATCCATAATGTTTACTATGATATAGATGATTCACATACATCAATATGTATGAGATCCTGAATGCCTTGACATCTTACACCTTTCCCAAAAGAAGGGTGTATTGGACATTTTACTTTAAATACAATATTCATAAGTATGTAAGATTTGAAATTTTAGACATTCTAAAGTTTCATCTCTTACTTGTCTATTGATCAAATCAACAGGCATATGTCCAAAACTTGATGCCAAATCATTGTCAAATGATCTTTATCCTCCTATTGATCTTATAAGGTTTAGCTTTCAGTATTAGAAATCTTAATGAACCATTCATTAAATTTCTAATTTAGTAGAGTCCACTTGATGCCAGATTACTATATGAAATATATCCATCATAACTCTTTATGATAGGTTTATTCCAGAATTTATGTTTATTTCCAACATTTAGAAATGAACAATGAGTGTATTCTAATATCTAGGTCATAGAGACATTCTCTAAGACTAAGGGCTCTCTCACTGAAATTAAGAAGTCTATCAATCCAATAGAGATTGTTGCAATAATTACATCAATATCCATGTAGATGACTATTAAACCTTAAGATCAGATTTCTAATCTTCTAATATATATATATATATATATACATATGCAACCAATTGCAAGTGTCATTAGAAGATTGGGATACAATTATCACCCTCAGGTATTCCCAACACCTGTACATCCTGCATACTGGAAAACTCAGAATAAACCCAAAGTATTAGATCAACTTTATACTGTCTACTTCAGGGTTTTATCAGTAAGTTTCTCATTTGATCATTGGGAGTTGGTATCGTTCATATACTTTCCAAAAGCATATATCATACCTAAGTCTTGATCATATACTTTCCAAAAGTATATATCAAACCTACAAATTCAGTCAAGCTTCCAAAGCGAGAGGACCGTGCACGGAATTTGATTCTTCCCAATATCTCATGAGTGAGCTCATGTCTTCCGGTTCAGTAGTGAACCTGTATGATCCCTTTGAGAGATCATATTACTCATATGCCCTTATATGCACACCAACGCGTCGGTGTATAGAACTTGGTGATGAATCTCCATTTCATCACCTTTATTCTATCATTTTGGCGTTAAAAACCCCAGCAAATGCATGTAAATAGCATCATTTTGTCCATAATAACATTTATTTATTTATTGTATATATTGTACATAAAATAAGGTTTTTAATGCCAAAATTATAGAATAAAGAGAAGAAAAGAAAAGGAATAAAATATTGCAAATATTTTATGACCCTAACCCCGAGACCAAGTCCAGAATGGAATTGGTCGACAAGGAAAAAAGTAGGGGGAGATAAGGGTCAATAATACAATAAAGACCTCATTTATTGATTCATTCATTTATGAATTTTGACACCTATTTTGTATATAATTATTTATTCATCAAATAAAAATATTTTGTACATGAAAGTTGTAGATAATAATGTAAATAAAAATACAAAATCGAGTTTGTACAAAAATGATACACAATGTACATTTTATACACAGAATAAAAAGCCAGAATCTCAACTTCACAGACCCATATCTTGCAAATATAAACTCAAAATCCACCAAAATCACCTTTAATTGTATATAGCTTTTCAAGAACTATTTAATAAAATTAGTTTCATTATTTTTGGAGTTCAACTGTGAAAGTTAGGTTTTTGGCCCTCATTGTACATAGTACTGGTTAAAATATTCATTATATTCATTATTCCTTATTTTTACAAACTTATATTTTTAGAATTTTGTAAATAATATATATAATACATGTACATATTGAAATTAAAATAAAACCAAAAAGAATTCATAAAATAAAATAAGTCTATAGAATACATAGACCAAGAATACCTATACTACCTATGTACAAAAATAAAAAGGAAATTCATTCTTTAATTCTTTCATATTTTTACAATATTGTAAACATTACATATAATTTTATTAAAAATACAAATCCAAAATAAAATCCAATAAAATTCATTAAATAAATAAAATATATAAAAAATATAGGTAAAATACCTATAAGTATACATACATACATACTACATACACCTATTTATTTAAATATGTAAATAAACTCATAAAAATTAAATAAAAATATATTTACACTCA
The DNA here is from genome assembly GCA_037367405.1 of Ottelia alismoides. Lineage (NCBI taxonomy): Eukaryota > Viridiplantae > Streptophyta > Magnoliopsida > Alismatales > Hydrocharitaceae > Ottelia > Ottelia alismoides. Next base: position 744,688 of record JAZKJV010000492.1, on the reverse strand, counting down.
CAAAAATAAGTTATAAATTTATAAAATAATAAAATAAAATAATAAAATAAAATATACAAAATAAAAATAAAATACACAAAATACATGTAAATACACTTAAAAATACATCATTATAAATAAAATTTAATTAAATCATTTATTAGGCTAAAATAATGAGTCAATATATTGTTGACGTGGACCAATAAAATTCCAGCATTCGTTGACCGTCTGGTCAACTGTCCCATCTGGGACCTGGCGCGTCAGAAGCATCTTTTCCCCGATATTCTTGCATTTTTCCCGCTCGATACAGTGATCAATCACCTTCGATCTCTTCACGGAAATTTCTCCTAGAATCATCATGATCCACGCCACCCTTGTAAATTGCTTGTACATAGAACAGATTCGTCGATAATCGCCAGGTAATAAGGGCGCACCACCATGTTTATAAATAACCCATCTCCTTCCTCCGAACTTTTTTGGCCATTTCCCTAACCCTAGAGCTCCCATCTTCGGTCTAGCGTGCATCCAGGTGACAGCTGGAGGTCCCCTGAAGGTTGTGGACGCTCGCAGAGGAAGGAGATGCGCCCAAGGCAGCGCTCCGGCGACCATCCTACTCCCTGGAGGCCCCCAAGTATAAGAGCTGTGCATTTACTTTCTTAGGTAGATTTTCATTTCTGTTTTTCATTCCCGCATTTTATTTCGCATTTAGATCAGTAGCATAGCCTAGTTTAGCCAAATCGAAGTTCGCCGGAGCTCTGCTACGGTGACTTCTCCACAGTGATCCTGACAGTTTCCGATCACCATTCCGCTTCCATTTCACTCCCCATCGCTTTCTCCACCTCTATGTCACCTAAATCCAACCAGATCTTCATTAGATCTGTGAATCGATGCTCACCTCCTCCACATCATCGGAGCATCGCCGCCACCCTTCATGTTTATGCTAACAGCCTCACTTTTCTGGCCAAGGATCATCGCATCAAGTCGTGCTTTCTTTCTGAGCAAGTTAGGTGTGCTACCAAGCACCAGAGGCGCATTTAGAAGCCGACGGAGGCACCTGGAGCCCACGACCTCCTCCGACCTCGCGGAGGACCTCCAGTGCATCTCTGCCCGATCCAAGACCTCCAGCAGATAGAGCCACATGCCAGGAACCTTTTGGGATACTTGGGAGCAACAAAAGCCGACGGAGAAGCGAGATCTCACTGGAAGAAGCTCGCCCAGGTGAGCATTCTTCCCCGTTCTTCCAGATGTCTTCCTTGCCGTTGGATGAAGAACAAGATCCTAGGTCGAAGATCCACCGTCCGATATAACGAGGCCTTCACCGTCAGATCATCTGGGATGATCTAATCTCACGCGTCCATCGACGAACCAATACCAGCCGCTGGATGGGCGACGCGTGGCAATTTAAGCGATCCTAGCCGTCCGCCAGCGCGCCTGTTGGGGGTAAATTTCATATACAACCCCCACCATTTTTGTAATTAATTTTTAGTATTGTAAATAAATTATTATGTTGTAAAATAAATGGTAATTTTGCAAGAAGGCCCCCGTAGTTCTTATATTTACATTTTGGTCCTTCCGCGCCTCACGTGGAGTCCCATGTGAGGCGCGTGAAAATTGCATGTATACCCTGGCGCCTTTTGCTAATTGTAAAGTAGTTCTAAAAATTTAAATAAATGTTTATTTATGTTGGTATTTTTGCACTGAAGCCCCTGGATTTTATTTTATTTGCAAAAATGCCCCTGCCAGGCTGTTTAATTTTTTTGTCTTTTATCTATTTATTAAAAATACCTATGTAGCTCCTAAAATTCCACAAGAATTAGGTTAGATGCTTCATGTAATGTACTTTCACGCCCACATTTTATTTTGCATTTTTTTCATTTAACCTAATTATTAAAAATGAAAAAGGAGCCATTTTTGTACTTTCTAATTTATAAAATACCAAAAAAATATAAAAACATTTTGAAAAATTAAAAAAATGGTATATTTAAATATATATCGAGTCCAAAAAATGAAAAACCTTAAAAATAAGAAAAAGAGAAATAAAAAAATCGTAAAGCTCCAAAATCTAACAAAAAAATAGAAAAACCCTAGAAAAATACCAAAAAGATAATTTTCTCTTTTATAATTATCTATATAATATTATTTACATATTAAAATTAATTTGGGTAATTTTTGGTCTTATTTTATATTTTTAAATCCCAAATTAGTTTCGGCTTATTTAATTAGTCCATATTAGGGACATTTTTGAAATTAAAATTACATAAAAATTAGAAAAATTCTAGAAAAATAACAAAAAAATATAAAAATATAAAAAGAAGAAATACTATATATAATTTATTTCGAGTATTTATTAATATATATCCATATATTATATTACTTCTCTCTCTTCTCTTATATCTATCTCTTTATATATATATGTATTTATATATATCTATATTAAATAATTAAAAATATAAAAAGAAATATAAAAAATATATAAAATCATATATAAATATAAATATATATATATATTATATAAAATATAAAACAAAATAAAAATTATAAAAACAAAAATTAAAAAAATATAAAATCAAAAACCCATAAAAACAATAAAGAAATGGACATGGACCAAGAATTGAATGATTGCACAATCAACTCCACCACACCACCATTCGCCTCCCAGTGTTCGACCTCTACTTGTGCTTACACCTATACACACTTGCATGTAGAGTTATAATAAATTTTAACTCCACATTTTTTATTTTAATTGCATAAATTTTATTGTGGGTTAATTGTTGATTGATCGAGATTTCGTGAGCGGTCGCCTCAGCAACATTATGATCCTGCCTTGTGTGGGTTACTTTAGACCCTCGCTAGATCTCTTTCATCAAATGGCGCCGTTACCGGGGAGGCAACAGATTTTTGAATGGTTGTTCATTTATTTATTTAATTCTTTGTTCATGTCCATTATTTATTTATTTATTTATTTATTTGATCTTTATTGAGATTATTGATTGACTGTTCTGACCCATCTCTTTTATTTGTCTTTGATGCGAGGGACCGCCAAGCGAAGGAGGACCTCCTAGGAGGACCTATGCACCCAAGCAAGGCGGAGTTGGCTCTTCTACGCCAGCCAACAAGAGAGAGCATCAAGGGCAGATGAAGGAGAATGTCTGAAGACAGTCTCCATTTTTACGCATTTCATTTTATTTTATATTTATGTGAGAGAGTGACACTTAGAATTTTGTAATAATACATGACTCTCACAGGTACACTCCGACTCCCGAGGTCCATTGCTCGAGGGATTGTTCCCTTGGGGGCCTTGACGGTTTTGACGCTTTTTTCCTTTCTTCTTTTATTTTATTTTATTTTTATTATTTTGTGTGAATGAGCCCTAGCTTAGGATTTGCTTACTCGTAGATTAGGTCCAAACACCCTAATATATTTGCATGTACCTATAGTGCGCTTTGGACCTAGATCAAATTTTAAACAGTCGCCTCACCATCGACGAGCCCACGCGCCGCGAGCCCACCCTGCCAAGCGCTTCTCCTGAACTCGATGTGTCGAGAGGAGGAGGGGTGAGCCTAGACCGGACTCCTGTCTTGAAGATCGGTGAGCGACTTGTGGTGCTTCACGATATAGCAGTTATAATACTAGGGCGATTTCTTCGGTTTGCATTTGCATATAGCATAGGTTTCAAATTCTGTTCTGCATCCCGCATGGAGAGAGCTGGAGGCACTGTAAGTCTTCTTACTTGGCATGCATCATCGTTTTCCGACTTCCATGGCTTTTCCGACCTTCTCCCTCTGTTTTTGCCAACCTAGGATGCTTAATGGAAATTGAAACCTCGATAGGCACGTGCATTGAAAATACCCAAAAAAAGTGATAACCTCAATAAAATTGGGACTGTTAACTCTATTGGACTTAAAAATAAAATGTAATGGATCCCTTATCTTGGGGAGTGCAACCCTCTCATTGTATGCATTTTAATTGCTCACGTACACACTAACGAGTAGAGCCCAAATCCCATCAAGCCTCCTAAGTGTTTGTACAACTTTGTGATTCTCACCTCACTCTAAAACTGAAAAGATAATTGACCGTCACCTGATGGTCTTCACAGTGTTGAGTAGGTGAATCGGGGGTTTGCCTTGTGTATTGATTGTCACTTTGAGTTCGTCGTGTTTTCATTCATCATTAGAGTAGCCGGTCCCGTCCGTGCGAGTCATGCATTTTTCATCTTTGAGTCTCTCTACCTCTCTTATACATATACCTCTTCATTTGCATTGAGTCGTGATATTGGCGCTTGAGCTCAATCATTCTTCGCCAAGTCCTTTGTTTCCCTCTTCTTCACCAACTTCCTCGTATCCACCGTACCATCCCCATCTTCCCAGGTTCGAGGAGAGCATGCTCTTCGGACCACCATTTCGACGGTGTTCCCACCTTGTGTGGAACACCCAATTTTGTCTATGACCTGATCTTCTCGCCCGCCCTCCTCGTCCCCTCTGTGTAACTTTTCTATTACCCAAGAATGCTGTGCACATTAATGAGGCCCGCATCAAGGACTTTATAATTACCTTGATTATTTGTGTAAGCCGGGCCAATAATTGAGGATGCTGGGATGTGTGTGCCCTGGGATTGCGATCAGATACGTGCATATTTTTGAGGATATTTGATTTTGGGCACAAGCATAGGTGTGATACATTATTGAGGAATTTTTGGTTTCACACACCGGATTGAGGGTGTGATGCATTTTGATGCTTCGATGAGGAATTCAGGTGACTTGATTGATTGATCTACCCATTCGGTTCGGCTCGTCTTGGATTCGGATTTTGGATTGACTATCTTGATATATGCTTCATGATGACGGTGCTCCGAACCCCCTTGAACCTCCTCATCTTCCTGATTGAACCATCCTTGATCTCCTGACTTTTTGATCCACCTATGGCACTTTGAGGATTCCTGATTATCTTGCATGCCATCTCAGCCAGATTGGATTGACCCGAGGGATGTTTAGTGATTGACCTGATTATTTGACCCCTCACATGATTTTATGCCTCCGGATGATTGAATAATTGAATGCTTTTGAGGACCTGAGATTTTATGCCAGCATTCCCATGACCTACATTGATCTAGCTCGCATTACTCCCTGAGGACTATCCGCGGGAGAATGCGATAATTTCTAGGACTACGGTTTCATCCACTGCTTGGGTCACCATTGTGATGGGACCCAGAACCGAGTCAGATGATATGCTTGATTGCCCCCCCTGTGATTGTGTGCCTGATCTGTTGGTACCTGAGGCCAAATATCTGATTGCTCTCCTTGACGGTCCTTGCAAGGATGGGCCTTGATATTCCAATTGCTCACTACCTAGTTCGTAACTCCCTGAGGGTTATCTGCGAGAGGCTATGACACATTTTAGCTCTCTTGGTCTCTTCTGCTGGTAGACGGTCTGCCGTCTACCGAGATCAGATTCTCTGTGGATCCGTCTGATGGATCCGGCTCCTTTGAGCCCTCCTCTCTCCTTGACGACCCTCGCAAAGATGAGATGTACTCTGATTATTCACTATGTAGCTCACATCACTTCTCGAGGACTATCTACGGAAGGATGTGACACTTTCTTTACGATCGGCTTCACTTATTTCTGGTGTCTCCTGTCTATTGGGGTACGAAGCCGGTTCGTATGATATGGGCAGTCGGTCTCCCTTTCTGAATATGCGCCCGATGTGTTGGGGCAAGAGACCGACTTGCTCAGACTCTTTTGAGACTGCTCTCCTTGACGGTCCTTGCAAGGATGAGCTATTTTCTGATTATTCCCTGACTAGCTCGTAACTCCCTGAGGGTTATCTGCGGGAGACTACGACATATTTTTGATCTGATTGGTCTCCTCTGTTGGTAGCCGATATGTCGACTACTGAGACCACTATGTGGGTCCGTCTGATGGATCCGGCTCATTCGAGCCCTTCTCTCTCCTTGACAACCCTTGCAAGGTAGAGACACATTCTGACCATTCCTTGCCTAGATTGCATTACTCCCTGAGGACTATCTGCGGGGGAATGCGACACTCTCTTTACACTCGGTTCCCCCTGCTGATTGTGCCTCCGATCTGCGGAGCATGGAATCGAGTCATCTGATATATATGATTCTGGTCCCATCTTGAGTTGCATATCCGATCTGTAGATCATGGGACCCATCTGAGCCCCGGCTCCTTTGAGTCTGCTCGCCTTGACGGTCCTCGGAAGTCTGAGCTTCTGATATCTGCTCTTTCCATGCCTAGCTAGCAGCATGTTCCCCGAGGGTTGTCTGCGGGACGCTGCCACATTCTTTAGATTCTCCGATCTCTTCTGCTGGTAGCCGTTATGTCACCTACCGAGACCGTACCTGATGATCCGTCTGGTGGATCACTGACGCCTTTGCGTCCGCTCACCTTGACGACCCTCGCAAGGTCGAGTCTCTTTCTGCTTATTCGACGATTACCATGTATTACTCCCCGAGGGTTATCTGCGGGAGGGTACATCACCTTCTAGGTATTCGGTTTCCTTTCTGGTGTCTCCTGTCTGTTGGAGCACGAAGCTGAGTCTTCCGAGATGTGTACTCGGTCTCCTTCTGATTATGTCTCCGATCTGCGGAGCACGGAGCCGATTTTCCTGATACGTGTCCTTGGTCTCTTCTCTGATTGTGTATCCGAACTGCGGATCACGGGATCAAGTCTTCTGATTATTGTCTGATTCCTGGCTCCTTTGAGCCTGCTCGCCTTGACGACCCTCGCAGGGTTTAGCCACGACTTGCGGTATTCGGTGTGTCTCCTGTGATCTCCCGAACTCATGACCACCGAATGCCATGATGTCTCTTGTTCCTTACCTTTCCATATCTTATTAAGACTCTGATTGACTGGAGGGATATGTACTATTCCTTCTTCCTCCCGGTCTTACTGTATCGGCTCTGTTTTCTCATGCTGACCCTATGAGCAGATTGACTGCTTCATGCTACCGGTCCCCGCTTTACTTTCTGATCTGTTTGTCCCTGGTAGCCGACACCCACCTGACTGCATATCCGGGTGTCTTACATTGTTTGATTGCGTCACTGTTCTCACAGGGAGACGATGACGCAAGTACGATATCCACTTGTCAGATACCGTCCTGTACTTCACCAGTTCTTCACCACTTGTATATATGTGTTTTTGTATATTCCTCCTTTCTCCCGCATGTTATGTGTACCCTAGATCTATCGCATATCTTTGTATCTACACTTAGGACGTACCTTGTCCTAAGTATAGGGGGGTACACACCGCGTTGTTCTTTCCTCGTTCAGTTTCGTCACTCCTGTTGTTGCCTCTACTTAGGGATATCTCACCCTAAGTATAGGGGGAGTGATGCGTATATTCTCCACGATCTTTTTATCTATCTGTATATATCTATCTTTTCTTCTTTTCTTCTTTTCTTCTTTTCTTTTTTCATATTTCTTTATCTAAATAAAAGGTGTCGCCCCTTTGTGTCAGTTTTCCATACTTAGGACGTACTTTGTCCTAAGTATGGGGGGGTGCACCCCTGATTTGATAATTCTTTGATCTGTTTATTCCCACCCTTGACCCTCCCTGCTTTATGTACAGTCTGTTATACTTAGGATTACTTGATCCTAAGTATAGGGGGACTGCCAACTTCTCTTTCCTTCATTTCGTCATTCGTTTATTCGTTAGACTTTTCTATACTCAGTACGAGTTATGTCTTCTCTTTCTCTTTTCCGATCTATGAGGACATATCTCAATCTAAGTATATGGGGGTCGTATATACTATGTATATACTTTAGCCATAACTCGTACTTTCATATAATTATTAATAAATATGGCTAAAAATATGATATAATTCATTGAAAATTAATTAATAATGCTTCTTATTCCTCGGATTCTTTTTGTATATACTGATTAATAAATCAGGTTAATTTTTTTTGCAAAATGATTTGAAAAATGGCGTGAACTGTTTGGAAAACTTTTTGTGAAATATTTCCAACCTTTGTAAAAATATTTTGATTGCAAAAATTCTTCTATTTGTGTGAAATAAAGGATTTGAAAATCTATTTGCAAATGGTTTTGAAAACATTTTGTAAAAATATTTTGAAAAATCTATATATAGTGTTTGCAAAATCTTTGCAAAATGGCTTTCAAATATTTGAAAATATTTGCAAAAATTATTTTGTACTATAGTTTTCAAAATGTTTTCTAAATAAATTTGAGGAATAAAAGCATCTTAATAAATAAAATAAAATACAATAAATGAAAAATAAAATACATAAAATTCTTTATCAATTGTATATACACCTAAATAAATCACTTTATTAAAACCTGTAAATTCTTTAAAATTCTTTAAGTCCTGTAAAATAAAGCGGTACGCCCGTGTAAATAGTTGTATATATTTATACTTTGGATGCCAAAATTCTTTTAATTATAAATCCTCTGTATAAAAATTCCTCCCTTTATCTTCAAATTCTTTGAAAAATTGCATTATTCTTTGCATATTTGTAAATAACATTTGCATAGCATTCATATTCTTTGATTGAGCTTGATAATTGAACTAGTCCAATAAAGTCAAAGATTGGAGCTTGGTTGGACCTTACCGTACCTAACTGCACTGGAACATTATGGGAACTAGGTTTAAGGTACTTCAGGTTTATTCAGACTTAATTCTTTGAGAAATCAGGGCTGGGTTCAAGTCACCTCAGTGGACTAACTAGAACTTTTTGAGACATACGTATGACTCTTGTCGGCCGTGACCTAACTTGGACACTCGCACCTTTCACTTGGCTCAACTCAGTTGGAGTGGTGAGGGGGTTGGATTTGCCAGTCTGAGATGCACACGGGTGGAAACATTCGTCCTCCTCTAGGGAGGGAAGTGCACCCCAACCTGGTCCAGTAGCCATGAGGTCTAACGACAGGAGAGTTTGGGTTGCAATAAAGCTTCAAAAGAGGGATAGTCTTCTGGATCAAGAGGAAAAAGTCCTTATATAAATGCTACTATAAATAGTATGTTGAAAAAAAAGAAAAAAAATCTCCAAAAAAGTGGACAGGCTTGAAAATAAAATAAAGTGCATGCCGGAGAATGTAAATATGTTGTATAGAAAATAAGCAAGCTTGAGCATCAAAGTTATACCATGTGAGACTGCAGCTGGATGACTTGACTACACTGGTCTTGCATGATTGCATCCCAGGATAGGTGGCTACACTGGCTACCGTCCATTCTCTTCTCTACCTCCTCCTCTTGAGTTGGATGCCACTTGAACTTAGAAGGGAATACCACGCTCCTCGAGGAAAGAGCTGTTGGATTGGGGAATCATTGGGTTGTCAGTCTGGAGAAGCTAGTCTCTTTGTCATTTCAGTTGGAGAGAGCCACTATCACTTACACTGTACAAGTCAGCTTCATATTCATAAGGGTTTGCGTATGATGTAGGCTAGTTCTGACCTGGCTATTGAGGAGATTTGAACCGAGTTATGTGACTCTCGAAGGCTGTTGTGTTTTAAATTTGGTTCCCAACCTGGTTCCACACACATTTTCATACCAAGGTCTAACCTGAGCTCCAAACTTTGATTTTGTACAGATGAGTTTAATAATCATGATCAATTCGATTTAATCTTTATTTTTTCCTTTTCTTTTCTTCTTATTCTTTGTTCTTTTTGTACTTATTGCATAAGTGATTGCTAGGGACTAGCAAAGGCAAGTATAGGGGGGTGATGAATCTCCATTTCATCACCTTTATTCTATCATTTTGGCCTTAAAAACCCCAGCAAATGCATGTAAATAACATCATTTTGTCCATAATAACATTTATTTATTTATTGAATTTATTGTACATAAAATAAGATTTTTAATGTCAAAATTATATTATAAAGAGAAGAAAAGAAAAAGGAATAAAATATTGCAAATATTTTATGACCCTAACCCCGAGACCAAGTCCAGAATGGAATTGGTCGACAAGGAATAAAGTAGGGGGAGATAAGGGTCAATAATACAATAAAGACCTCATTTATTGATTCATTCATTTATGCATTTGACACCTATTTTGTATATAATTATTTATTCATCAAATAAAAATATTTTGTACATGAAAGTTGTAGATAATAATGTAAATAAAAATACAAAATCAAGTTTGTACAAAAATGATACACAATGTACATTTTATACACTGAATAAAAAGCCAGAATCTCAACTTCACAGACCCATATCTTGCAAATAAAAACTCAAAATCCACAAAATCACCTTTAATTTTATATAGCTTTTCAAGAACTATTTAATAAAATTAGTTTCATAATTTTTGGAGTTCATCTGTGAAAGTTAAGTTTTTGGCCCTCATTGTACATAGTACTGATTAAAATATTCATTATATTCATTATTCCTTATTTTTACAAACTTATATTTTTTAGAATTTTGTAAATAATATATATAATACATGTACATATTGAAATTAAAATAAAACCAAAAAGAATTCATAAAATAAAATAAGTCTATGGAATACATAGACCAAGAATACCTATACTACCTATGTACAAAAATAAAAAGGAAATTCATTCTTTAATTCTTTCATATTTTTACAATATTGTAAACATTACATATAATTTATTAAAAATACAAATCCAAAACAAATCCAATAAAATTCATTAAATAAATAAAATATATATAAAATATAGGTTAAATACCTATAAGTATACCTACATACTACATACACCTATTTATTTAAATATGTAAATAAACTCATAAAAATTAAATAAAAATATATTTATACTCATAAAAATAAGTTATAAATTTATAAAATAAGAAAATAAAACAATAAAATAAAATATACAAAATAAAAATAAAATACACAAAATACATGTAAATACACTTAAAAAAACATCATTAAAATAAACTTATAATAAAATACATCAAAAAAATTAAATAAAAATCATAAATAAATACTACATTAATTAATAAACATTTTTTATTTTATAAATAAAATTTAATTAAATCATTTATTAGGCTAAAATAACGAGTCAATATATTGTTGACGTGGACCAATAAAATTCCAACGTTCGTTGACCGTCTGGTCAACTGTCCCATCTGGGACCTGGCGTGTTGATAAATCTCGGATTCATCACTTTAAATCTCATTTATTAAGCTCAAGTCCCTCAAAATCAACAACACTTCTGCATTTATTCTGCATAATTAGCATCAATGAATGTTTTCATAAGAATGACATTTTAGCATTAATTTCTGCACAAAATAAGAAGCCAAAAATCCAAGCCACACTTGACCTATAAATAGCCTAACATCCCGAATTTTTAACTCCTTCTTGCTAACTCCGCACAACCCAAAACCACCTACACTATGTACATATCACTAACAAGAATAAATGAAAAATACAAAAAAATCACTAACCCTGATAAGTAGACCAAAAACCCAAACCCTAGTTTCAGGATTTTCGGACTAAAAACCCCATATCTTTCCCATCCAGTGTCTGATTTGATCTTACTCACTTTTGAATTAATGCACATTCAATTACCTTCAAAACAAGACCAAGTTCAAGTGAATCGGAGCTCGTATGTAAAAGTTGGGTTTTGAGCCTCTTTTGTACCTTGTATATTTTCGCGGCTTTTGACCTATATTTTATGAATATATTTTCTTAATTAATAAAAATCCAAAAAAATTAGATTCAGATGTATTTTATTTATCTTTGATTTCTCTATATTTTTCCGGATTTTTTATCTTGTTTAAAGATGACAAAAAAATACAAAACCCAAAAATCAAGGTATTTTATGTACATATGATACCCCAAAAATTTACTTTGTACATTTGATCGATTTAGTTTTGATGTCGATTTAGTTTTGATGTCTTCATGAAAGTTGTAGATCTCGTCGAGACGAGCATTTTTTGTGAAGGAACTTTTTCGATCCGAGCTCATTTGCTATTTTTTATCGATTTTACAAAAGGTTTTATTTTCAAATTTTCTGGTGCTGACATGTGGCAGCCCCAGAGTCCACCACGTCTCAGCGTTTTTCAGCATTTATTTTTTATCGTTTTTATTAAAAAATAAAAATAAAATAAAAAAATAATGGGCGCACGTGCGTCGCACATGCCATCCCAGGCACGCGCAACGCACGCGCCTCTTCCTTCCCCTCACCCGCGCCACGTGGCATCGCCTTGGCCGTTCGATCAGCGGCCGATCGAACGGCCGTTGCGCGTCATCTTCCCCAATGACCCCCGATCTCTCCGCCTTCGTCAACCTTCCAAATCGACCAACCGCCCCTCCGCAACTCTTGAGCCGGTCGATCCGCTCCTCTCGCGCCGCCAATAAACTCCGATCATCTCGCGCCTCCCAGCACCAGCTGACCAACCCCTCCAACCTATTAAAGAGCCATCGACCTCCCCCTTCGACCTTATCTGCCGATTTGCATGCCCGCGATGGTGACAACACCTCTGGGTAACCACTCCGGCGAGGTCCGGTCACCGCTGGTGGCCGTTGCAGACGAAGGGTCCCACCCCCGATGGCTTGCTACCGCTCTGAGTCTCTCGTCGAGCCGACTCCCTTCGATAACCACGCCGCTCCACCGCAACTTCGACGACCACGGCCATCTCCAATGCTACGCCTCCGTTCGCCAACCACGCGATCTTCAAAGCCTCTCCGCCGGCTTCTTCGACATCGACTTCAAGCTCCTCCTACAACGATTCTTCATCGGCTACGGCAACCACCGGGGCCCTACCTCGACTCCAGCGCCACCGCCAACTCCGCCCCGACTTCGTCTTCTCCGACAACATCTCCAGGAGCTTGGGGCCCCTCCGCCTCCGAGCTACGCCCTTCGCCAGAGCAAACGTCAGCAGGAGCTCCTCCCGCCTTGGCCGCGCCGCTGGCCGCTATAGGAGCCGCTCCGCTCTCTCCGCCTTCGCCAACCCCGCCGCGAGCTCCATCAGCCACGCCAGGCCGGGCTGCAGGCCCGAGACCCCAGCACGTGCTTCGCACGTGCGTGGGGGATGTCACCCATTGTCATCCCCTGGGTCACGTGCCCCGCACGTGACCGCAGGGTAATTTGCAAGAAGCCCCCTAGGGATTCCCATATTCGCGGTCCTGCCCAGACTTCCAAGGGTCACGTGCCCAGCACGTGATCCCTTGGTCATTTTGCAGAAGATACCCCCCAGTTTAGGTAATTAATCTTAGGTCCCCCACTGCATATTTATACTTATTTTATTGCATAAATAACCCTATGTTCCCCCTTTGTTCTAGACCTCTTTATTGCATCATTTTATTTATTTAAAAATAGCACTGTGTTCCTCATGTGATTCTCTACATGTTGACATATTGTGAGTATTTTTATGATCAGCGGTTAATTAGTAAATAATTATTTTGTGGAAATTTACATATTTTGCCCATTCCGTGCTCTAAAATTTATATTTGATTAATCGTGACTCTAAAAATCTCCGAAAAATCATACATTGTAGAGATTATTGTGCTTGACATTGTGCCAAAATAGAATTGCATTTGCATGTATAGATTGCTCTGTAAAAAACATTTTGCATATTTTAGTATTTAATTTTTAATAGATATTAGACCCACATTTTCAAGGTTTAGAATTTTTCTGAGATCCATCACCTCGTGATAGATCTTAGATAATTTTATCTCTTGAAAATAAGTAGGTTTAGTATTTATTATATTTACATATTGAAAATCATTCTGTTTGCATTTAAAAATTCATAAAAAATTCATATTGCATCTGAAAATTCCAAAAAAATTATAGTGCATTCATTTTGTCATAATTATCATCTCGGCCAAGTTTCATATTTTTCGGACATCGTTTGATTGAAATTTGTATTTTAGTCCCTAAAATAGGCCGAATTTGCATTTTGCATTCCTTATTGCATTGAAAAATTCCAAAATAAACCGCATCGAAAACCGAACCCGAAATTGGATAGACATTAATCTAGGTTGTTCCTTTGCCTCTTTGTGATCGACCTTGGGACTTGCCCATGTAAAATAAACATAAAACCATTCGATTAAAATTGAATAAAATTTGTGGTTATTTCTTGACCGTTTCCGATCGCCGCCTACAACGAACGACACATTAATTATTTTCAGGAACAAGATAAAAACAACTCCTTAACAAATGCGATTTCGGACTCGTCAGGTTGCCGGGGAGGCAAACGACTTAGTTTTGTGTTTTAAAAATTTTTGTTCGTTTTCCGCATTCGGGTAGTCTGACCCCCGAATTTTTTTCTCTGTAAATGCCATTTTATTTCTTGTATTTATTTTTCAGCATTTATTTCATTTATTTTATTTTTGATTATTTCTTGTAGTCACTCTCTGACATCTTCTCTCTTATTTTTCTTGTGAGGTATCCGGCGCACGTGGAGCGGTTTTTCAAGAAACCGACGCATCTTCACCGACATCCAAAGAAGCCGCAATTAAATTAAGATCGAGTCGAGTCGTGAGAGAGCGTAGAGACTAGGTTTTAAATTTCTGCGAATTTCCATTTCTGCTCATTTATAGCGGTGTCCGATTGGACTCTCGCGTGTGTAAAAAAGACTCTGAACTCATTTGTGGTGTGTCGTGGCCTGTTTCACTCTCCGGTGAGGGTGGGGCCCGACTTGAGTGGCGATTAGGATAGACCTGCACATACGACTCTCAGAGCATTTATATTTTTGATTGTGCTCGTAGGATCTTAAGCCACATTGTACTTTAATTGAGACGCACATTAGATCGTTCAACTTAGCCAAATTTAACTCAATTCTTCACCGCTAATAGAACTTTCTGCTTAGGTGCGGTTTTCATCGGCTTGCATTCATCTAGAATAATTTTTAAATTATGTCTAGCATCCCACATGGAGATTGCGAGGATTCACTGTAAGTCTTCTAACTGAGCATTCATCATAGTTTTCAGTGTGCATTGGCTTTTCCCAAATTTCTCCCTCTTGTTTTATCACATAAATCTAAAGGAAATTGAGACTGGATGGTAGACGTGTATTTGTGCTCATCTAAATTCTTCAGTGATCACCTAATTAAAATTGAGACTGTTAAATATAGCCGATCTTAATAACCCATAAAATCAAGAATTTCTGCGGGAGAGCAACCCCGACCTTGGATGTTTTTATTTTTTTGAGTGAGCGAGAAACAACACTTAAGGCTAGAGCCCAAATCCGGCACCCAACAACTCGCTAAACTTTTGCCAAGATTGATTTATCACCAACTAAAATTGAAAAGATAATAGCTGAACTCTTACAGCTTCATTGTGTGAGTTGGTGAACCCGAGGTTTTGATTTGTGTTTGCATTGGTGTGCGTGAACCGATACCGAAGATCAATAGCTGCACATTCGATAAAAATTCTCTTGACTATCCCGTGCAATCATCTCTTCCCTCTCTTGATTCAAACCTCATCATGGAACCCTTGTACAAAAACAGACCCAACCCCTCATTCCTCTCAACTCTTTCAGAAATGACCGAGAATCCATCAGAACTATACTATGAAAATGAATTCGTGTCGGTTAGACCCAAAACACCTCCTCCAAGAGACTCTCAACCACCATCTCTTTTTACCAATCCTATCGGCTTCATAAATAACAATCCTCTATTTTCGGAAATGACAAATCAACAACCGACTGAGGTCTCCACTTCTTTATATATCAATCCTCTCTACGTCGATCATGCAATTCATCCATCATATTCAGTGAATATCAATCCATCACTCTTGGGAGATGACAACCACATTATTGAATTGAACACATCTTTACCTTGTCCTTCGACCCTGCCCTGGAAAATTAACAAACAATCATCATCTTGGATTGACCACGACAACCCCCTTTTCAGACATGACAATCATACAGAGGACTGGACTGACTACATAGAAACACAGGAACCCTGTATGCTGACTCCACCATACCAAGATCCGACCACTCATGATCAACGAAATAAATTTTACTCGGACCAACTCCACATGTCTGGATCATATGAGCAGCCGCCTTCCATTATTCTTGAGGAGAAATTTTCAGAAAATAACAATCATATGTCGGATATTCCAAGATATTCTCCTCTCAGCACAAACGAGAAAATGGAAGATGAAATTATCGAACATACACCGATTGCTCCCATTATTGATCATGAATTGAATTTTGAGGATGATATTTCGAGGATAAATAAGAGATTCAATTCAATAGAGGATAGATTTCAAAAATTCACCGACCGATTAATCACATTCTATGGTGGCTCGGACAGTAAAATGAATGAGGAAATGACTGGATCTGAGATTGAAAATTCTGAGGATATTCAGGGACCTAGGGACGATTCTGACAATATCACTTCTGCAAATTATTTCCCTAGAAATGACTATGCCACTGACCATCACCCTGAACACCAGAATCCCTACTCATCTGAAGAACACACCACACCCCCACACCAAACAGAAAATACCAAAAAAATCGGAATATTTGAAAATTACAAAAAAATCAAAAATCTCGAAAAATACATAAAAATTGAAACTGAAGAAGATCTGCAGAATTTGGATCCAACTTTACTGGAAGCACTAGGAAAGAAATTGATTTTTGAACTTCCCTTTCTACAGGCCATTGAATACTTCCCCGATCTTAAAAGTTTTTTAATTGACAAATTAAGTATGAAAAAGTCGGGCAGGATTAGAACGAAGACCGAGAGACATATCTTGTCAATGGCCCCCTCCTTGGTGTTGAGGAGAAAAACCAAGACCCGCATAGTGAAGCGGTTGCCCAGATTTGACTGTGAAATCAAAGACAAAATTTTCACCCACGCTCAGATTGATGACGATTCACCGATCAATATCCTCCCGACCTCTGTACTCCATGAACTCAAACTCAAACTGATCAGGAAGAAACGAGAGATTATTTAATTAGCGGACCGATCTATAAAGCGTCCCAGAGGAATCATTTTTGTCATCATGAAATTCCAAGGTGCTCCGCACAAAGTAGAATTCACGATCATTGATATTGAGCATCAAGGAGAATTCACCCAGTCTCCAATCATTCTCGGAAAGCCATTCTTGGCATTGGTCAAGGCAATTATTGATTGTGAGACTCGGGAAATCAATTTCACAGCATTGGAAGCACTCAGATCTAACCCTGTCTTTGAAGAACCACGATTTTCTGAGACAACCCACGAAGTCCCCGACAGCCGCAAATATGAAACAGTAGAAGAGCCCTACCCCGTAGCCACACCTGAGTTAGTGCTTGTTGATGAGACTATTGGTTTAGAGACTCTCCCCAGCATTTCAATTCCTACGGATCTCAAAATAGACAAATCCTTCTTCTATGATACTGAGACATATGCATGGTCACACCTTGGAGCAACATTCTCTAAATATCTTGAACAAATCATCCCAAATCGAGAGTGCTTAAACATTCGGGAGACTAAGAACAAGCAAGCAAACCGAGCACCGACCAAGGTGAATTCCAATGGCTATTCATCTGGATACTCAAGTGAACTGACACCTTCACGAAGAAAGAAAAAGAGAGTAACCTTTGACCTTTCGGAAGAGGAATCTGTTGATGATCCCTCATCAGGTCCGGGAAAGGTAGTCTATATGAGTGAAGTCTGTTCGGCATCCCTAAAGCCATATCTTCGTAAGGATCCAAAATTCAATCCCCGTTGGACAACTCCCATTCCTAACTACTATTCATCCAAAGTTGATGCTCCTGACCTCTTCAAGTACACTGGAATTATTTCGTATGAGCTGACTGAAACCGGTGCTTCTGAGTATTCATCCGAGGACAAACCGATTGACCCCAAGAAGGAACGAATTCTGCAGAAACAACTGAAGAAACAAAAAGACCAGAATACTTGGAGTATGTCCACTTTCAAATACTATTCCTCTGAGGATAACTCTGATGATGAATATCTTTCATCTGACTCAAACACTTCATCTATCATCCATTATGATTTTTCTGAAGATGACACTAATCATAGTTGGGAATCATATGCTTCATCTCCATCTCGTCATTACGATCTCCCACCGCAGGCTCACAAAAAGATCAGCCAAAAACCGCCTTAATCATCGGCTACCCACCCTCCCTCCCGACCACATCGGTCTCCTTGTACAGCTTCTTCCTCTACTTAGGCCAAGGCCTAAGTATGGGGGGGGACTGATGCCATCTGTACAAACCATCACACTCTTTCTCACGATCACTCCATTTCCACCCTTCTTCCATATTTAGGCTATCCAGAGCCTAAATATAGGGGGAACCGACATTCACCTGTTTATACTCTCCTCATTCACATATCCCGATCGCTTCATTTTCTTCTCTTTTTTTACTCTCTTACGCTTAGCCTGAGCTATGTCTTCTTTACGCTTCTTGTGCTCTGAGGACACAACACTCGCTAAGTATAGGGGGGTCTGTATATATACTTTGTATATTTTACCCATATCTCGTACTTTCGCGTAAGTCTATAAGTATTTACGGGGTGGGTACTAACTTGAAAAAAATAACAAAAGAAAAAAAAGTTTTTCTGCTAACACTAACCTTGCCCAAAATTTTTGAAAAAAATGGCTTCTTATCCATTTTTGCATAAAAAACCCCTTGCATAAAATGTCAGAAAAAAGTGTCAGCATTTCACACTCCTACACTTCATCCAACATCACATGCATTTGCATCTGTGAAAAGTCATTGGGTTCTGAACCGAGTTATGAACTGAAACCGAGAGTGGTCTGGACTTGACCTTAATCCACCTAATTTTCAGAGGAACTTCACTGAGAAATAGGATTTTAGAAGCTTCAGGTCTTTGACTTAATTCTTTGAGTTTCACATGACAATGTACAACGTTTGACTCTTAGTGTCTAACCTGGTCTCTTCATTCTGGGTACAACTCTGGAATAGGGAATTAATTTGTACTCTCGCACTATGCACTTAGCTCAACTCAGACGGGATGTTGGAAGACTGTGTGAGTCTCTTTTCTGATAGCGTAGAAATCTAAAGACCGGAGTACGGGTGAAATAAAGCTTCGAAAAAGGGATGGATGGCTGGGCACAATTTTTTCTAAGACCCCAAAAAAATGTACGGAACAAAAATATTCTATATCCGTAGGGGCACAACAAGATCCAAGCAGAACCAGCAAAAATTCCAAATACAAAAAAGCATTCTACCAAATAAAAATCTGACCAAAAAGGTCTAAGCTTCAAAAACCTGCAGATCTTGGTGGAGACTCGGCTACATTGGCCATCTTCACAAGGAGAGGTGACTACACTGGCCACCCTTCAGTTCTTTTCCCCTTCTTCTATCTTCTCCCTCAATTCGATTGTGAACACAGCGCGACAGAACTTAGAAGGAAATACCTGACTCCCCGAGGACGAGTTACTGGAGAGGAGAGGAGCATGGTAGTCCGACATTCTGAATGGAAAGAGATAAAACCCTTCACACACTTGAGTCGGTTGTTCAATATTCATAGGGTATACTTTGGGAAGAGGATTGATCTAAGATGACTTCTGAGCAGAAACTGTGACAATGATGTGTAGAACTTGAGGGCTGTTGATTTTAAAATTCTAAGTCTCACAGAAATTCCGCCACACTATTAATTTAAAGGTCGAGTCTAGTTTCATTTTCACCTTCAGCTCATGGTCTTGGTATGGAACCCAGTCTCATTTCACTTCATGGCATTCTTTTGATGCTTAGGGACGAGCATGGTTTAAGTATAGGAGGATGATGAATCTCAGATTCATCACTCTAAATCTCATTTATTAAGCTCAAGTCCCTCAAAATCAACAACACTTCTGCATTTATTCTGCATAATTAGCATCAATGCATGTTTTCATAAGAATGGCATTTTAGCATTAATTTCTGCACAAAATAAGAAGCCAAAAATCCAAGCCACAGTTGACCTATAAATAGCCTAACATCCCGAATTTTTAACTCCTTCTTTCTAACTCCGCACAACCCAAACCACCTCCACTGTGTACATATCACTAACAAGAATAAATGAAAAATACAAAAAAAAATCAATCACTAACCCTGATAAGTGGACCAAAAACCCAAACCCTAGTTTCAGGATTTTCGGACTAAAGACCCCATATCTTTCCCATCCAGTGTCTGATTTGATCCTACTCAAACTAATGCACATTCAATTACCTTCAAAACAAGACCAAGTTCAAGTGAATCGAAGCTCGTATGTGAAAGTTGGGTTTTGGGCCTCTTTTGTACATTGTATATTTTCGCGGCTTTTGACCTATATTTTATGAATATATTTTCTTAATTAATAAAAATAAAAAAATAGATTTAGATGTCTTTTTTTATCTTTGATTTCTCTATATTTTTCCGGATTTTTTATCTTGTTTAAAAATGACAAAAAAATAAAAAACCCAAAAATTAAGGTATTTTATGTACATAGGATACCCCAAAAATTCACTTTGTACATTTTATCGATTTTGGTTTTGATGTTTTCATGAAAGTTGTAGATCTCGTCGAGACGAGCATTTTTCGTGAAGGAACTTTTTTGATCCGAGGTCATTTGCTATTTTTTATTGATTTTACAAAAGGTTTTATTTTCGAATTTTCTGGTGCTGACACGTGGCAGCCCCAGAGTCTGCCACGTGTCAGCGTTTTTCAGCCTTTAATTTTTATCATTTTTTATGAAAAAAATATATATAAATTTATAAAATAATAATGGTCGCATGTGCGTCGCACGTGCCATCCCAGGCACGCGCAACGCACGTGCCTCTTCCTTCCCCTCACCCGCGCCACGTGGCGTCGCCTCGGCTGTTCGATCAGCGGCCGATTGAACGGCCGCTGCGCGTCGTCTTCCCCAACGGCCCCCGATCTCTCCACCTTCGTCAACCTCCCAAACCGGCCAACCGCCCCTCCGCAACTCTCGCACCGGTCGATCCGCTCCTCTCACGCCGCCAACAAACTCCGATCATCTCGCGCCTCCCAGCACCGGCTGCCCAACCCCTCCAACCTATTAAAGAGCCATCGACCTCCCCCTTCGACCTTATCCGCCAATTTGCATGCCCGCGGTGGTGACAGAACCTCTGGGTAACCTCTCCGGCGAGGTCCGGTCGCCGCTGGTGGCCGTTGCAGACGAAGGGTCCCACCCCCAACGACCTGCTACCGCTCCAAGTCTCTCGTCGAGCCGACTACCTTCGACAACCCCGCCGCTCCACCGCAACTTCGACGACCACGACCATCTCCATCGCTATGCCTCCGTTTGCTGACCACGCGATCTTCAACGCCTCTCCGCCAGCTTCTTCCACATCGACTTCAAGCTCCTCCGACAACGATTCTTCATCGGCTACGGCAACCACCGGGGCCCTACCTCGACTCCAGCGCCACCGCCAACTCCGCCCCGACTTCGTCTTCTACGACAACGTCTCCAGGAGCTTGGGGCCCCTCCGCCTCCGAGCCACGACCTCCGCCAGAGCAGACGTCAGCAGGAGCTCCTCCCGCCTTGGCCGCGCCGTCGGCTGCTACAGGAGCCGCTCCGCTCTCTCCGCCTTTACCAACCCCGCCGCGAGCTCCACCAGCCACGCCAGTCTGGGCTGCAGGCCCGAGACCCCAGCACGTGCTTCGCACGTGCATGGGGGATGTCACCCATCATCATCCCCCGGGTCACGTGCCCCGCACGTGACCGCGGGGTAATTTGCAAGAAGCCCCCTAGGGATTCCCATATTCGTAGTCCTGCCCAGACTTCCAAGGGTCACGTGCCCAGCACGTGATCCCTTGGTCATTTTGCAGAAGATACCCCCCAGTTTAGGTAATTAATCTTAGGTCCCCAACTGCATATTTATACTTATTTTATTGCATAAATAACCCTATGTTCCCCCTCTGTTTTAGACCTCTTTATTGCATCATTTTATTTATTTAAAAATAGCACTGTGTTCCTCATGTGATTCTCTACATGTTGACATACTGTGAGTATTTTTATGATCAGCGGTAAATTAGTAAATAATTATTTCGTGGAAATTTACATATTTTGCCCATTCTGTGCTCTAAAATTTATATTTGATTAACCATGACTCTAAAAATCTCTGAAAAATCATACATTGTAGAGATTATTGTGCTTGACATTGTGCCCAAAAAGAATTGCATTTGCATGTATAAATTTCTCTGTAAAAATCATTTTGCATATTTTAGTATTTAATTTTTAATAGATATTAGACCCCACATTTTCAAGGTTTAGAATTTTTTTGAGATCCATCACCTCGTGATAGATCTTAGATAATTTTATCTCTTTAAAATAAGTAGGTTTGGTATATATTTTAATATAATATTGACAATCATTCTGTTTGCATTTAAAAATTCATAAAAAATTCATATTGCATCCGAAAATTCCAAAAAAAATACAGTCATTCATTTTGTCATAATTATCATCTCGGCCAAGTTTCATATTTTTCGGACATCGCTTGATTGAAATTTGTATTTTAGTCCCTAAAATAGGCCGAATTTGCATTTTGCATTCCTTATTGCATTGAAAAATTCCAAAAAATAAACCGCATCGAAAAACGAACCCGAAATTGGATAGACATTAATCTAGGTTGTTCCTTTGCCTCTTTGTGATCGACTTTGGGACTTGCCCAAGTAAAATAAACATAAAACCACTCGATTAAAATTGAATAAAATTTGTAACTTATTTCTTGACCGTTTCCGATCGCCGCCTACAACGAACAACACCTTAATTGTTTTCACGAACAAGATAAAAACAACTCCTTAACAAATGCGATTTCGGACTCGTCACGCTTCAGAAGCATCTTTTCCCCGATATTCTTGCATTTTTCCCGCTCGATACAATGATCAATCACTTTCGATCTCTTCACGGAAATTTCTCCTAGAATCATCATGATCTCCACGCCACCCTTGTAGATTGCTTGTACATAGACCAGATTCGTCGATAATCTCCAGGTAATAAGGGCGCACCACCATGTTTATAAATAACCCATCTCCTTCCTCCAAACTTTTTTGGCCATTTCCCTAACCCTAGAGCTCCCATCTTCGGTATAGCGTGCATCCATGTGACAGCTGGAGGTCCCCTGAAGGTCGTGGATGCTCGTGGAGGAAGGAGATGCGCCCAAGGCGGCGCTCCGGCGACCGTCCTGCTCCCTGGAGGCCCCCAGGTATAAGAGCTGCGCATTTACTTTCTTAGGTAGATTTTCATTTCAATTTTTCATTCCCGCATTTTATTTCGCATTTAGATCAGTAGCATAGCCTAGTTTACCCAAATCGAATTTCGCCGGAGCTCTGCTCCGGCAACTTCTCCACAGTGCTTCCGACAGTTTCCGATCGCCATTCCGCTTCCATTTCACTCCCCATCGCTTTCTCCACCTCTATGTCACCTAAATCCAACCAGATCTTCATTAGATTTGTGAATCGATGCTCACCTCCTCCACTTCGCTGGAGCATCGCCACCACCGTTCATTTTTATGCTAACAACCTCACTTTTCTGGCCGAGGATCATCGCCTCGAGTCATGCTTTCTTTCTGAGCAGGTTAGGTGTGCTACCAAGCACCAGAGGACACATTTAGAAGCCAGTGGAGGCACCTGGAGCCCACGACCTCCTTTGACCTTGCGGATGACTTCCAGTGTGTCTCTGCCCGATCCAAGACCTCCAACAAATAGAGCCACCTACCAGGAACATTTTGGGATACTTGGGAGTAGCAAAAGCCGATGGAGAAGTGAGATCTCACCGGAAGAAGCTCGCCCAGGCGAACGTTCTTCCCCGTTCTTCCAGATGTCTTCCTCACCGTTGGATGAAGAACAAGATCCCAGGTTGAAGATCCAACGTCCGATGGAACGAGGCCTTCACCGTCAGATCATATGGGATGATCTAATCTCGCGCGTCCATCGACGAACCGGTACCAGCCGTTGGATGGGCGACGCGTGGCAAGTGAAGCGATCCTAGCCGTCCGCCAGCGCGCCTGTTGGGGGTAAATTTCATATACAACCCCCACCATTTTTGTAATTAATTTTTAGTATTGTAAATAAATTATTACGTTGTAAAATAAATGGTAATTTTGCAAGAAGGCCCCTATAGTTCTTATATTTACATTTTGGTCCTTCCGCGCCTCACGTGCAGTCCCACGTGAGGTGCGTGAAAATTGCATGTATACCCTGGTGCCTTTTGTTAATTGTTAAGTAGTTCTAAAAATTTAAATAAATGTTTATTTATGTTGGTATTTTTGCACTGAAGCCCTTGGATTTTATTTTATTTGCAAAAATGTCCCTGCCAGGCTGTTTAATTTTTGTGTCTTTTATCTATTTATTAAAATACCTATGTAGCTCCTAAAATTCTACAAGATGTTGGTTAGATGCTTCATGTAGTGTACTTTCACGCCCACATTTTATTTTGCATTTTTTGCATTTAACCTAATTACTAAAAATGAAAAAGGAGCCATTTTTGTACTGTCTAATTTATAAAATACCAAAAAAATATAAAAACATTTTAAAAAATTAAAAAAAATTATATACGGTATATTTAAATATATATCGAGTCCAGAAAATGAAAAACCCTAAAAATAAGAAAAAAATAAAAAAATCATAAAGCTCCAAAATCCAACAAAAAAAATAGAAAAACCCTAGAAAAATACCAAAAAGATATTGTTCTCTTTTATAATTATCTATATAATATAATTTACATTTTAAAATTAATTTGGGTAATTTTTGGTCTTATTTTATATTTTCAAAACCCAAATTAGTTTCGGCTTATTTAATTAGTCCATATTAGGGACATTTTTGAAATTAAAAATACATAAAAATTAGGAAAATTCTAGAAAAATAACAAAAAATATAAAATATTAAAAGAAAAAATACTATATGTAATATATTTTGAGTATTTATTAATATATATCCATATATTATATTACTTCTCTCTCTTCTCTTATATATATCTCTTTATATATATGTATTTATATATATCTATATTAAATAATTAATAATAAAAAAAGAAATATAAAAAAATAATATATATATATATATTATAAAACAAAATAAAAATTATAAAAACAAAAATTAAAAAAAAATCAAAAACCCACAAAAACAATAAAGAAATGGACATGGACCACGAATTGAATGATTGCACAATCAAATCCACCACACCACCATTCGCCTCCCAGTGTTTGACCTCTACTTGTGCTTACACCTATACACACTTGCATGTAGAGTTATAATAACTTTTAACTCCATATTTTTTATTTTAATTGCGTAAATTTTATTGTGGGTTAATTGTTGGTTGATCGAGATTTCGTGAGATGTCGCCTCAGCGACATTGTGATCCCGCCTTGTGTGGGTTACTTTAGACCCTCGCCAGATCTCTTTCATCACTTGGTTAGGTCATCAACCGATTGGTCTGCCAAATGTACATACTCAGACATATAGTAACACATCTGTCTCCAGTCAGAGGATGCGTGCCTATATCGTGACAGTATACGACATTGGACTTTGGTTATCTCGATCTCGTTAAGTCAACTCTTTGACCTAACTAATCTAACACCTCTGAATCTCTATTCCTATGCAGAGGACCTGCATCAAGAGGTCGGTCAAGGATTGCCATCTTCTATTCAGGCTGGAGATCGTCTCTTAATAATCATTTGACGGTGCTTGATGAGTCCTCAATCTATCTCTTTAGATATTCATCGAAGCACCAGCCTCTATGATTCAATTATTGAATCAACATCTATATGATTATTAAGATGGCCATGGTACATAACCCTAATTGTACTAAGGGACCTATTATGCAAATTATTTATTCTTCATTTCAGATCAGGGAATGATATGTGCAATAACATTTATTGCATAATGGCTCACCGTGGGCTTGCATGTCCAACAATCTCCCACTAGCCCAAAGAGCCACTAATGGGCTAATCATTTAAACCCGCACTCATGTGACAATCATAGGATATTTAGATAATATCTAGGTAAGCTGATCAGCCACTCTATTCCCGCGAGACTACGCCAAGTCCTTTACAACACTTGCATATCTCGAGTAATAGCGCTTGCATAAAATACGAATGTTACATCTCATGCAACCAATACTCAATCTTGTTAGTTATAGTGTCCTTGACACTACAACTTAATTATCATAACCAGTATTTCCATAATCCTTATCAGAATACCCTTATTCATGGAGAACACTATCTCTTAAGGTATCCACGGTTAAGACCTTTTTAGATCTCTATCTATAAAGTCTTAAGTTTTTTTGAAGATAAGACATTGAGATCACTATCTCAAAAAATCTTGTCATCTATGAAGATTTTGTTATTACTGCAATCAAGTGTTTTCTCTCCATAGTAGGATTAGCAACACTTTACTACTCTCACTGCATGGCTGATATCTGGCATTTGTACACATATAGTATACACTTAGCTTCTCATAACTGATGCACAAGTGCAAGCAGTTCTAGCATTCACTTCCTCAATTCTTTGAGGTATTATCCCTTTGGATAGGTCAGTACCATATCTTAAGGGATGGAAGCCTTTCTTAGAATGGAATATGTCCAAGGTTTACTACAAATGTGATAGTCCCTATATCCTCTTCTCTTTGCTTCTGAACAACTTCAGAACTAAGATCCAAGAGGTATCCTTGAAATCATATTTCAAGATATGGAATAGCCAGTCTATAAAACACTTATTATCATCCTTATATCATTTTAAATTATTAAGATATCATCTACATTTAGCACGGTGAACACAAAGGCACTCCCACTAAGTTTCACATGGTTCATCAAGATTATATTTTAAATCATAACATTTACGATTTCATCAAATATTATGTTTCAACTTCAAGAAGCTTATTTGAGTCTATATATGGATTTCTTTAGCTTTCACACCTTACTTTCCCCAATCATGAAGACCTAGGGCTACTTCATGTGAATATCCTCAGAGAGGCATTCATAGAGGAACGTAATCTTGACTTTCATTTCGAAGATGTCAAAGTCAAGTTGTGTAGCTACAGTTAGCAATAATCCGATGGGTTTATGCATGGTTACTGAAGAGCAAGTCTCATCGCAAGCAATGTCTTCTCTTCCAGTGTATAGCTCATGGCTACGAACCGAGCTTTGATGGTCTCTACCTTCTCATCAGGTTCCCTTTCTCTTGAAGATCCATTTACACCTTTATGGGTCTTACCCATATAGGTGGATCCTCGAGGGTCCATATACAAGGCTTGTATATGAAGTCCACCTTAGACTTTTATTGCTAACATCCATCTTTCCATGTCGTGATCCTCAGGAGCTTCATCACATGAAGTCCGATCATTGTCAGACTTAACTGACACATGGAATACATCCTCAAACTCATTTGAAGAGGTATTAATGTTTCATCTTTAATTATCCTTTTAGTTTCCTATTTCAGGAGCCTCATTATCATCTCAAGATTCAATGAGCTCCTTTACTTCATTTTCATCTTGATTCTCAAGAGTCTCAACCTCTAAGAATCACATTCTCAGAGATGAGATCTTTTAAGAATCTCAAGGTCATAAAGTAGGTAATACCATCCTTTATTTTTCTAATGAAGTAGCATTCTCTAGTGATCGATTCCAGCTTACTTGCATGGAATCTTACTAGGGATATATAATATAGTCACTACTACATACATACCTGGAAACTAAGAGACAACTATCCTAAGATTAATCATTTATCAAATCATGTCACAAATGATCTAATTGTATCTTCCTACAACTCTATTGAGTTTAGGTGTGTTATGAGGATTGAGATAGAAATGATATTCATATCTCCATAAGGTATTCTTTGAATTTATCTAACAGGTACAAGCTACCTTGGTTAGATCAAATTTATTTCATCATTCTTCAAAATTTGGTTTTAAACAAAAATTATGAAATCTTTGAACATTTCGAAGTTTTCTTAGGTAAAGAAAAGAAATCTCATATCATACATAATCATCAATAGATATCACATATCCATAATGTATACTATGATATAGATGATTCACATACATCAATATGTATGAGATCCTGAATACCTTGACATCTTACACCTTTCCCAAAAGAAGGGTGTATTGGACATTTTACTTTAAATACAATATTCATAAGTATGTAAGATTTGAAATTTTTGACATTCTAAAGTTTCATCTCTTACTTGTCTATTGATCAAATCAACAGACATATGTCCAAAACTTGATGCCAAATCATTGTCAAATGATCTTTATCCTCCTATTGATCTTATAAGGTTTAACTTTCAGTATTAGAAATCTTAATGAACCATTCATTAAATTTCAAATTTAGTAGAGTTAACTAGATGCCAGATTACTATCTGAAGTATATCCATCATAACTCTTTATGATAGGTTTATTCCAAAATTCATGTTTATTTCCAACATTTAGAAATGAACAATGAGTGTATTCTAATATCTAGGTCATAGAGACATTCTCTAAGACTAAGGGCTCTCCCACTGAAATTAAGAAGTCTATCAATCCAACAGAGATTGTTGCAATAATTACATCAATATCCATGTTGATGACTATTAAACCTTAAGATCAGATTTCTAATCTTCTAATATATATATGCAACCAATTGCAAGTGTCATTAGAAGATTGGGATACAATTATCGGACTTTATCTTATGAAATAAGTAAGTTAAAGTCAATGATTATATGTAGATTATTCTGATGCTCTATCTGAGTCTTTCACTAAGGATTTTAGACAGACTTGATAGTCATACTATCAACACATCAGCTTATTGCAGTATTGGCATTCATCCATCTCTTTGGATGTCATATGGAAGTCACATAAGTACAATCAACTTTTTGACTTTCCTTCTCACACGGGTCCGACCCACGCTTCCACTATGCTCTCTTTATCTACAAATGACCATTGTTCAAGACAAAGAATTTCTTATGTTGAATTCAAAAGAATTCAATGTAAGAGCCTCTCAACATTTATACATGCTTCATTAAATTCATACAATATGAATATTATGAAGCTTCATGAATGACTAGAGTATCTCCTAAGGTATCTACAGTTAAGACCCTTATAGATCACTATTTACAAGGTCTTAAACTTTTGAAGATAAGACTTTGAGATCACTATCTCTAAGTTTTATCATCTTTGAAGATATTGTTATTACTGGAATCAAGTGTTTAATCATCATAGTAGGATCAGTAACTGTTTACTACTCCCACTGCATGGCAGACATCTGGCTTTTGTATACATTTAACATACACCCGGATTCTTGAAACTGATGCACAAGGGCAAGTAGTTTTAGCATTCACATCCTCAACCCTTTGAGGTGCTATTCCTTTAGATAGGTCAGTACCATATCTTGAGGGAAAGAATCCTTTCTTGGAATTTTCCATGGAAATGTCCAAGGTATACCATTAATGTGACGGTCCCAATACCCTCTTTTTTTTCTTCTGAAAAACTTCAGAACTAAGATCTAAGAGGTATCCTTGAGATCATATCTCGAGGTATGGAACAACTAGATTATAAAACACTTATTATTATTATCATCCTTAGATCTTTCCAAATATTTAGGATATCTACATTTAGCACGATGAACACAATGGCACTCCCACTAAGCTTCACATGGTTTATCAAGATTCTATCTGAAACCATAACATTTATGATTTCATCAAATCCAATATTCCAACTACAAGAAGCATATTTGAGTCCATAGATGGAGTTCTCTAGCTTGCACACCTTTCTTTCCTCAACCATGAAGCCCTGGGGCTACTTCATGTGAATATCCTTAGAGAGGTATTCATAGAGGAATGCAATCTTAACTCACATTATGAAGATGTCGTAGTCAAGTTGTGTAGCTATGGTTAGCAATATTCTGATGGGTTAAAGCAAGGTCACTGGAGAGTAAGTCTCATCGCAAGCGATGTCTTCTCTTCGGTGTGTAGCTCATGGCTATGAATCGTGCTTTGAAGGTCTCTACCTTCTCATCAGATTTCCTATTTCTCTTGAAGATCCATTTACACCTTAATGGGTCTTACCCATATAGGTGGATCCTCGAGGGTCCATATACAACACTTTTATATGAAGTCTACTTTAGACTTTATTGCTAACATCCATCTTTCCATGCTATGATCTTCAGAAGCTTCATCACATGAAGTCAGATCATTGTCAGATTCAACTGACACATTGAATCCATCTTCAAACTTATTTGAATAGGTATTAGTGTTTCATCTTTAATTGTCCTTTTAGCTACCAATTTTAGGAGCCTCATTATCTTCTCAAGGTTAAATGAGTTCCTTTACTTCATTTCATCTTGATTCTCAAGAGAGTCATCCTATAAGAATCATATTCTCAAAGATGAGATCTTTTAAGAATCTCAAGGTCATAAAGTAGGTATCCAATACCATCCTTTATTTTCCTAATGAAGCAACACTCTCAAGTGCTAAGTTCCAGCTTACTTGCATGAAATCTTATTAGGGATATATAGTAGTCT
The DNA here is from genome assembly GCA_037367405.1 of Ottelia alismoides. Lineage (NCBI taxonomy): Eukaryota > Viridiplantae > Streptophyta > Magnoliopsida > Alismatales > Hydrocharitaceae > Ottelia > Ottelia alismoides. The sequence continues at coordinate 714,380 of JAZKJV010000492.1, read as the reverse complement.
CTACTATATATATACCTGGAAACTAATAGGTAATTATGCTAAAATTCATCATTGATCAAATCATGTCATACATGATCCAATTGTATCTCCCCACAACTCTCTTGAGTGTAGGTACATTAGGAGGATTGAGATAGAAATGACATTCATATCTCTATAGGGTATTTCATGAATTTATCTAATAGGTACTGACTACCTAGATTAGATCAAAAATTCATTTAATCTTCCTTCAAACTTTGGTTCTAAACCAAAATTGTGAAATCTTTGAACATTTCAGAGTTTTCTAAGTGAAGAGAAGAAATCTCATATCACAAATAATCATTAATAGATATCACATATCCATAATGTTTATTTTGATATAGATGATTCACATACATCAATATGCATGAGATCTTGAATACCTTGACATCTTACACCATTCTAAGGAAGGGTGTATTGGACATTTTTACTTTTGAATACAATATTCACAAGTATGTAAGATTTGGACCTTTAGACAATCTAAAGTTTCATCTCTCACTAATCTATTGATCACATCAACAGACAAATGTCCAAGGCTTGATGCCAGATCATCATCAAATGATCTTCATTCTCCTATTGATCTTTTAAGGTTTAATTTCAGTATTAGAAATGTTAATGAACAATTCATTAATTTTTCTAATTTAGTAGAGTCCACAAGATTTTTAGATTACTATCTGAAATATCTCCATCATAACTCCTTATGATAGGTGTATTACAGAATTCACGTTTATTTCCAACATTTAGAAATAAGCAATGACTGTATTCTAATATCTAGGTCATAGATACATTCTCTAAGACTAAGGGCTCTCCCACTGAAATTACAAAGTCTATCAATCCAATAGAGATTGTTGCAACAATTGCATCAATATCCATGTGGATGACTATTAAACTTACAAGATCAAGTTTCTAATCTTCTAATACATATGCAACTAGCAAGTATCATTAAAAGATTGAGATACAATTATTAGACTTTATCTATTCAAATAAGTAAGCCAATTTCAATGATTATATGCAGATTATTTGGATGTACTATTTGATTCCTTCTCTAAGAATTCTAGATAGATTTGATAGTCATACTATCAACACAAACTTATTGCAGTATTGGCATTCATACAACTCTTTGGATGTCATATGGAAGTCACAGAAGTACAGTCAGCTCTGCGACTTTCCTTCTTACTTGGTCCTACCCATGCTTCCACTGCACTCCCTTTATCTATAAACACCCATTGCTTAAGATGAAGGATCTCTTATGCTGAATTCAAAAGATTTCAACATAAGAGCATTTCAACATTTATACATGCTTCATTCAATTCATACAATATGAATATTCTGAAGCTTCATGAATGACCAGAGTATAGACAGTAGAATGATGACACTCATCATATATAAATACATCTTAACTCTTAAAGACTTAGGTTCAGGCGGGTACTCAAATAAATTGAATACATCATCTCTTATAGAGCCACCATTATGCGTGATGCAGAGAACCATGTCATTCATGATAAAATGTTAAGAGCACAAATGCATGCCAAACCATCTTCTTAGATTTTATAAGGATTATTTGACAATTATGATCATCATTGACATGTCACTTCCAAAGTACATTCAATGAGAGATCAAGATTATAGAGACATACAAACCCTAGGGTTGTAGTCCTATAGTCTATTTAATTATCATTCCTCATTATTATGAGGAAAATTGCACACTGCAACCACATACATTATGTGTCCAACTGCAAGTGCAATATCTTGATCATGGATCCAATCCATGATATTTTACTCATTATTATTGAGTGTAGTATTGAGTCGGTTTAATGAAAATTTATCTGAAATAAGAAATTTGCATAAATATATATATATAAATATATATACACATTTTACTTTGATTTAGGAATTTTTATATCAAAGTTGTCTTGCCTTGTCAACACTGAAAGTTCATTCCCTTAACCACTTTCAATGTAAGAGATATACTTACCATTATATCTCAAGCAAGATCTGGGATCTCCTTCCTTATCTTTGTTGCATCCCAATAATATGAGAATTTGCAACTTCGATAAAAAGAAGCGGGAACATATTCCGCCTTGCAAGTCCAACTTGCATTCCCAATTCGATCTTTAACACCCGGGACCACCACCCTTAAGGTGATGTTGACCCGTCGTTAATTGAACCAACCATCAACAAGAATAGAACTCGCTATGCACAATCCAATATCGCCCCAATAATTTGAGGATCCGATATTGGGGTCACTACGCATACGACCTTACTCTTTCAAGAAGCAAAGAGCCCGATCCCAATGCGCTTGCATATAGAAGCTGTCACTTCGTACATGCGTCTCCTATATGCAATCCCTTGCTACAGAAACCCTTCGCCTTGACGGGAGACCATGGATGTCACTTATGTGATCCTCCACCTCTTATTCAAATTTTAATTAATTATCATGAATCATATTCACATAATTAATTCTTCCAAGGGAAATACACATCTATTCATAATTGAGTGTTTTTGATTTGGATATAATTAACTTAATCATATTAAATTAATTATCAATCCAATTTAATCAACAAACTTGATTTTACTTGAATAAATGGTATTATCTCAAAGTACTTATTAATTTGAATTTTAATAATTAGAAAAATACATCATGATCTCTCAGGCATCATTTGTTCCCTACCCGCTGTCATGGTCAGTACCGGTGGGAGTGGGACGGACCGCATCCAGTGCAACCTGCTACCCCAACGATCCCCGACTAGACACCATATCCTCCTCGGGAAAAAATAATACCGAATCAATCACTTTGTACTTGAGATGATCATCGGTTCTTCAACCGAAATTATACCATATAGTAATAATCAAAATATTTTTGATTATAAGGAAATTTGCTAGATAAATTCCCAATCCTATTCAAGCAAGGAGTTTGATGATTGCGTTTCCAATTACGATCTAGATCAAATCTAATCAATTTATTGGTTGAGGCCAAGTCAATTAGAGAAATAATCATTATTCAATATTTCTCAAATATTTTCCATAATTATGTCATGAAATCAACAATTAATTTCACTAATTGACAATCACATGGTTCTTGATTAGGACTGTAATTTCAGCAGTGACCTCTACTTACTAAAATTAACATATCTCAATCAATTTAAATCCAAATTAGACAAAATCAATTTTCAAAGATTGCTAATTTGATTTAAGACAGAACTTAAGTGATATTTCACGCATTTCTAGGCATATTAAAACAGTAATTAACTCATTAATCATGTTAAGAGTCGCAGTTCCCGCAACAGTGAATACATGTTTATTAAAACAACCATATCTCGAGCAAACGGAATCCAAATTACGTAAACTCAGATCCTATGATTTTCTTATTTAATGGGGAACAAAATACAAGTGATTAATTCGTGGTTAAACATTTTAAAAATGGCCGAATTTATTCACTAAACAGATGTGCGAAAATCAAATGCGACAAAAACTTTCGCGACCTTAACGAACCCAAGTCGTCCTAGGTTTACGGATCGCATCCGAAACCTTCGACCTAAGACTCTGATACAACTTGAAGGATATGGGATAATCCTCAAGCACAGCACGGAAGCGTGAGCGTCGTATCGAATACGACGAAGAACGACTAGTCATACTAGTTGTTCTGTGCAGCGGAATTTAAATTTTTTCATACGATGAAACCACATGATCCAAGAACGATTCTCGGATCATTACATCTACAATCACAAAAAGTATAAAGGAATACCTCTTGAAGCGTGGTTGATCAAATCTCAACGAAAAGAGACCTCCTGTCTCAAGTCCGATCGTCGGAGAAGAAGCTTGCGAGCGCGGGGATGAGTCGCGTGATCATCGCAATCCAATGAGTTGATCCAAGCACGGTGAACTCCTGATCTCGTCGTACGAGATCTAATTTCTTCTTCGTGAGCGTAGCACTCCAAAAAGACGGAGAACCGAAGAACGTCAAAGCAGCTGCACGGTGGCGAGGGCGACGACGGCTTTCTCCTCTAGGGTTTGGTGGACGGCCACCAAGAAGAGAGAGAGGGTGTTGGCGTGTGGAATGAGAGAGAGGGATAGATGTGCTTCAAAAGCATAGCCTTAGAGAGCATGGTATGCCTCTCTATTTATGGGGTTTTGGGATCCATGGATCTCAATCCATGGGACACATAAAATCAATGGATGAGATTGATTTATGTTTAATCCAATGGTCAAGATTGTTGTTGGTAAAAACCAACAACTAATAATTTAATTTAGATCAAATATATTTGACAAATCAAATATAAATCAATCCTAAATTAAACCAATCAAATAAGGGAGACAATCATCATGGAGATTGCATCTCCTACTTGTTTCCAATTGGAGGCAATCTCATGAGATCTCATGAGATTGCATATCTCCATGAAAATCTCCATTATTTATTCCAACAGCTTTTGTTGTGATTTATTCTTCAAAAATAATTCATAATTAATTTTGAGAATATTGCAATCTTACCATTGGAATTTTGTGAATCACATTTACAACCCAAAACAAATTACACAATGAGTATCCAATGCACATCAATAGTTAATTAACAAATATAAATTATAATTAGATCTCTCTAATACATTATAAATTACATTTATAATATATTATGAATAATTAGATATTGCTATCCACATTATTATTATCCACAATAATTAAATCACATTTAATTATATTGGATAACTTCCACAAACATCAAGATAATTAAATCACATTTAATTATCATTCTCTTTATACTTAGATATATTTCAACTATGGAATTATTCTTGAACCCTTTCAAGAATAATGCAATTTCTTCGCAGATACTTGGAGATAAGGACTGGGCGATTGTATTGTTCCACGTATAGTGATTTGCATATTGATATCATATCTCAAATCCAGATCTCAGGGACCTCCCATAGATGCTTGATTAAATCAAGACCGTAGACCTAATCTTCTTATTGTATCTGAATCTCATTCAGATCAATGTCCAGTACATGGACTAAGATTAGGTCGCTTCTCTACTGAGAGGAGTCACTAAAATCCAAACCTGTTTCATTACTCCCTCGGAATGGAAGCGTCATGGTTATACAACCATTTATGATCACATCACCCTCAGGTATTCCCAAAACCTATACATCCTGCATAGTGGAAGACCTATGATCATCTTGAAGATATAGATCCATTTTACACTATCATCTTCAGGGTTTGATCACCAAGTTTCTCAATCTTGATCATTGGGAATTGACATAGATCATATGCTTTCCCAAAGCATATATCTTACCTTCAAATTCATGTCATGCTTCCAAAGCGTGATGACCATGCATGGAATTTTATCAGTCCCAATACTTCATGAGTGAGATCATGTCTCCCGGTTGACATGTGAACCTGTATGATCCCTTTGAGAGATCGTATTACTCATATGTCCTTACATGCACACCAGCTCGTCGGTGTATAGACCTTGGTTAGGTCATCAACCTATTGGTCTGCTAAATGTACATACTCAGACATATAGTAACACATCTGTCTCTGGTCAGAGGATGCGTGTCTATATCATGACAGCATATGACATAGGATTTTGGTTATCTCGATCTCGTTAAGTCAACTCTTTGACCCAACTAATCTGACACCTCCGAATCTCTATTCCTATGCAGAGGTCCTGCATCAAGAGGTCGGTCAGATATCAGCCTAAGTGAGAAAGGATTGTCATCTCCTTCTCAGGCTGGAGATCATCTCTCAACAATCATTTGACGGTGCTTGATGAGTCCTCAATCTAACTCTTTAGATATTCATCCAAGCACCAGCCTCTATGATTCAATAACTGAATCAACAGCTGTATGATCATCAAGATGGCCATGGTACATAACCCTAATTGTACTAAGGGACCTATTATGCAAATTGGTTATTCTTCATTTCAGATCAGTGAATGATATTCACAATAACATTTATCGCATAATGGCTCGCTGTGGGCTCGCATGTCCAACACCAACACATGTACATCATGCATACTGGAAGACTCAGAATAAACCCGAAGTATTAGATTAACTTTATACTGTCTACTTCAGGATTTTATCAGTAAGTTTCTCATTTGATCATTGGGAGTTGGCATCGATTATATACTTTCCAAAAGCATATATCATACATAGGTCTTGATCATATACTTTCCAAAAGTATATATCAAACCTACAAATTCAATCAAGCTTCCAAAGCAAGATGACCTTGCACGAAATTTGATTCTTCCCAATATCTCATGAGTGAGCTCATGTCTTCCGGTTCAGTAGTGAACCTGTATGATCCCTTTGAGAGATCGCATTAGTCATATGCCCTTATATGCACAGCAGCGCATCAGTGTATAGACCTTGGTTAGGTCATCGACCTATCGGTCTGCCAAATGTACATACTCATACATATAGTAACACATCTGTCTCCAGTCAGAGGAAGCGTGCCTATATCGTGACAGTATACGACATAGGACTTTGGTTATCTCGATCTCGTTAAGTCAACTCTTTGACCTAACTAATCTAACACCTCCGAATCTCTATTCCTATGCAGAGGACCTGCATCAAGAGGTCGGTCATATATCAGCCTACGTGAGAAAGGATTGCCATCTCCTACTTAGGCTGGAGATCATCTCTTAATAATCATTTTACGGAGCTTGATGAGTCCTCAATCTAACTCTTTAGATATTCATCGAAGCACCAACCTTTATGATTCAATTATTGAATCAACATCTGTATGATTATTAAGATGGCCATGGTACATAACCCTAATTGTACTAAGGGACCTATTATGCAAATTATTTATTCTTCATTTCAGATCAGGGAATGATATGTGCAATAACATTTATTGCATAATGGCTTGCCGTGGGCTCGCATGTCCAACAGGAGGCACATACGGCTTCTCAATCCTGTCTCAAGTCACGGGCTGAACCTAGCAGCAACAACTCGACCTAGCAACCCGTCCAGTACAGACATGCCCACCATGTTCAGGAAGTGCCATTCTAGCAGCCACAGTACCAGTACCTTCAGCCATCACCATCTCAGGACACTCAGATGGTGGTGTACCAACAGGATCAGCCACTGTCAGTCCTTCCTCCACCCCCTTTGAGCAGGAGCTGTTGATGGAAGTCAACGGGATTTGGTACGACCGACAGCAGCCCGGGATCCGTCGAGATCATCTCGGATTCAGGTGGTCGATCTGAGGTGCCTCATCCCAGTAGCAGCTGATTAACCGAGGAATATCATGGGTCTAAATGTGTCTCACATAAGGCGGAGAAAAAGTCGTTGTGGCGACCCTCAATAAACCCTGGTTAAGTCAACAATTAACCAACAACAAGTAAATCAAGCAATGAACGTAAATGTGTGGAGTTAAATTTATTATAACTCTACAGTGAATGTGTATAGTGTGCAAGCAAGTAGAGTGTCGAACACAGGGAACAATCAGGATAGATCGGGCAATCAATGCACAAGAATGAATGTGATCAAATGTCTACAAATGTGCTATTTTTTGTGGGTTTTTAATTTTATATATTTTAATTTAATTTTTGATTTTATAATTTATATTTGATTTTTAATTTTCCGATTTTTATTTTCTTTTTATATTTTCTTTTAAATAATAAAGTAGATACACAATAAAGAAAAGAGAGATATAATATATATAAAAAATAGCTAAAAATGCAAAAATCAAGAAATGAGATTTTTGTGTGCTTTTTATGTTTTTCAATGTTTTTGTGATTTTTGTAAAATTTTCCTCATTGTTTTGGTATTTGTAAAGTCAAAAATATTGAATACAATGAATAAAATAAAGGACTGAAACTAAAATGAGGATCAAAAATATCAAACAGAGTCCAAAATTTCTCAAATTAATTTTAAAATATAATAAAATAGAGAAAATTCAGGAATAGAGATTGTATTTTTAGGATTTTTCTTGAATTTTCCAGATTTTTATGAAGTTTTAAGGGGTTTTGCTATTTTTAGGGGTTTTCCTTTGAATTTTTTAATGATTTTTGAACTGAAGTTAAAACACACAGAAATAAAGAAAATATATTTTTTGGATTTTTTCAAGGGGTTTTGATAATTTTTATGTATTTTCTAATGCAGACAGTACTGAAAATACATGTTTTTGAATTTTTATAAATATTATAATGCAATAAAAATGCAAACTAAAAATATGGCGTGAAAGAGCACCAAAACAAGAGCTTATGATAATGTTTTTTTGGAATTTTTAGGATTTTATTGATGCATAAAATAAATGCAAACAACAAAGAGAAAAATCAACACTAGTAGGGGCATGTATGTAAATGTCCAGAACATCAAGGGCCTAAGTGCAATTTTTAGAGAAATTTATAACTAATTAACAAAGTTCCAGGACCAATCACCAATAGCCAAAAACCCAAGGGATATAGTGCAAAATTCTCACTGACGCACGTGTTATTCACGCACCTGGAAGGGACTTAAACGCAAATAACAAAAACCCGAGGGGCTGCTTTGCAATTTCACCAAAAATATTACACTTAATAAAATGTTTCCTGGACTAGAACTAAATAACAAAACCTTCATGGGGGTCCCTGCAAAATGTCCACCACCCCACGTGCACGAGTCACGTGAGGTGACATGGACAGGGACCTGTTTGCAAGTATAAAAAGTACGGGGATGTCTATGCAAATGTTACACAAACTATTTAACTAGAAATGAAAGTTTTAGGGATGAATAGTAAATACAAAAACCACGAGGATATCAAGCAAAATTACCCACGCACCGACGCATCCAACGGTTGGGGTCCTGTCACTTGACACGTAGCGATCAATGGACGACCGATGACGGTTCGACTTCGATGGCTGCGATTAGATCTTCCAAGGCTGATCGAACGATGGAGGTGCCTGAAGATCCAACGGCAGCTCTGCGATCTGGGCTCCGGCCTTGATCCAACGACAGCGAGCCTCATACGAACCGACCTTCCCCGACCTCGATCTGGGCTCCTGGCGATGCTTTGAGCTCCAAAAGTGGTCGCCAAGCTTCCTGGGGTCCTCCTCTCGTTCCTGGTAGCTCCAAAAATCTCCGACGTTGACCGGAGCTCTCGTTAGGGTGCGACGGAGCTGGAGGGCTCCACGGACCTCGGCGAGGGTCCAAAATGAGCCTCAGGTCCCTTAGTGGCTTCTGGACCTGCAAGAAATGGTGAGAGGGTCGAGGGCAAATTACCTCAATGCCGCGGTGGCGAAACAAATGCGTAGGATGGAGGAAAGGGAACTCGGCCGGAGCTCACTCCGACGAGATGGTCGAATAGGCAATTCGATGAACGAAACGTGGAATGAGCGATGGGATTTTAATCCTACGGATATGGGGAATGACAAAATGCAAGAAATAGGGGTAAAATGAGTCCTCGAAGGTGGGGTCACCTGAGGAAGGAGAATCTCGACGGCGTGCTTTGCCGGAGGTGGTGGAGCCGCCTCGAAGCTTGCTCGGCCAACCTGACGCGCGGAGGAGGAAGCTGTCACCTTCCTCTCGCTTTGGGACACAGAAAGGGGGAGCGAAACTGTGCAAAAGGGGTTCAAAAATCGAAGTGAAAATCGGAGGTGGTATATGAAGGGTTGACGAGGCGCTCTAAAGATCGAGGGAGATCGACGAAATCGATGATCCTCGGCCCTAGGGAAGACGTGAGCGTGAAAGAGGGATGAACGAGGCACAAAAGTCGTGAAGGGTGTATCGCGAAATAGTGCAAGGACAGGCCTCGAAAAAATCAAGAAAGAGAGTCAAAACCCACGGACTGACAGTACCAGACCTCGGTCAGAGAGTTGACCGAGGTCAACCAACAGGGGCTTCTGGTTGGTCCACATGGACCAACCAGAAAATTCCTTGGTAAAAATATTTGAAAATTCATTTTAAAATAGTAAATGAATTTATTAATTTTTTGTTAGAAAATAAAAAAATGTTTATTATTTTGCAAAGTATTTTATTATGATTTTTTATTTTTTTGAGATTTAAAATTACAAGTTACCTTTTATAGCCTATATAGGTACACATATCTATATATTTTAATATCTTATTTTTAAGTTCAGTATTTAATTTTATTAATTTTGTTTAATATTTTATAAATTTATAGAATATTTTTATACACTTAAATATATTTTTATTTTATTTTTATGATGTATTTTGTACACTTAATAAAATAAGAGTATTAATTACATAGGTATATGTACAGGTATTATACCTATGTGTTGTATACATGTATTTTATTTTTGTATTTTCTTTAGTGTTTTATTATGATTTTAATATACACATATATTATAAATAATATTTAAAAAATTATAAAAATATAAAATTGTAAAAATAATGAATAATAAATAAAATGAATATTTTAATCTGTACAAGTATACAATAGGGGTCCAAAATCTAACTTTCAAACCGTAGCTCCGCAAAATACGAAACCACCTTAATTAAATAGATTATTGAAAGTTATATACAATTAAAGGTGATTTTGATACATTTCGAGTTTTTATTGAGAGATACATGTCTGGGAAGTTGGGATTCTGGAAATTTATTCAGATCATAACTTTTTATCTGTACAATATTTTTGAGTGAAATAAATTTTGCATTTTTCTATATTTAATTACCTACAACTTTCATGTAAAAGTTTCTTTATTTGAGTTATAAAAAGTGTAACTAAAAACAGGTCCCAAAGTGAATAAAGAATTAATTAAACAAAGAGGAATCTTTATTGGTTTCTAACCCTTATCTCCCCCCTACTTTATTCCTTGTCGACCTATTCATCTAGATGCCTAGGTCTCGGGGATTCAAGTCATAAAATATTTACAATATTTTATTCTTGTTCTTTTCTTTTCTTTATTCTTTTATTTTGGCTTTAAAAACTGTATTTTATACACATTTTATACACACATGCATGAATGCTAAAATACAGGAATTAAGGGTATTTACATGCATTTGCTAGGGTTTTTGAGGCCAAAATATAGAATAAAGATGATGAAATGTGGCTTCATCACCCCCCTATACTTTCCTTTGCTAGTCCCTAGCAAACACTTATGCAATAAGTGCAGAAAAGTAAAACAAAGAAAAGAAAAAGAAGAAAGATAGATGAAATTTAATTTTCAAACTTGTCTTCACAAAATCAAAGTTTGGAGCTTAAGTCGGACCTTTGGAATTTTAGTGTAGGCGGAACCTTAATGGGAATTGGATTTGAAATCTAACATCCTTCGAGAATACCAAAACTCTGCTCAAGTCTCCTCAATAGCCAGGTCAGAAACATCTCAACTCATACGCAAACCCTTACGACTATGAATCTGACTCGTACAATGTGAGTAATGGTGGCTCTCCCCAACCGAAATGACAAAGAGACTGACTTCTCCAGTACGACAACCCAATGATTCCCTAATCCAACAAATCCTTCCTCGAGGAGCGGGGTATTCCCTTCCAAGTTCAAGTGGCAACCAGCTCTAGAGGAGGGGGTGAAGAGAAGAATGGATGGTAGCTAGTGTGCTACCTATCCTAGGATGCAAGACCAGTGTAGTCAAGTCATTCAGCTGCAGGCTCACATGATATGACTTTGGAACTCAAGCTTGCTTATTTTCTATACAACATATGTACGCTCCGGCATACATTTTATTTTTATACAGGCTTGTCCACTTTTTTGGAGTTTTTTTTTGAAATACTATTTACAGCAGCATTTACATAGGGAGTTTTTCCTCTTGAGCCAGTAGACTATCCCTCTTTTGAAGCTTTATTGCAACCCACACTCTCTTGTCTTTAGAATTCCTCATCACAAGACGGGTTGGGGTGCACTTCCATCCCTAGAGGAGGACAAGTGTTTCCACTTGTGTGCGTCTCATACCGGCAAATCCAATCCCCTCACCACTCCAACTGAGTTGAGCCATGTGAAAGGTGCATGTATCCAAGTTAGGTCATTATCAACAAGAGTCGTGTGTGTGCTCCGAAATACTCTACTTAGGCAGTCAAGAATCCATTGAACCAAGTCTCGTGATCCTCAAAGAATTAAGTCAACTAGACCTGAAGTACCTCAACTCCAGTTCCTATAAGGTTCCTGTTATTAAGTAGATTTTAAGGTCCAATCAAGCTCCAATCTCCGAATTTTACTTAGACTTGTTCAACTATCAAACTCAATCCGAAAAATGCTAATGCCATGCAAATGCTATGCAGAAAATATTTTAGTGATGCAATTTTCAAAGATTTTGAACTTTTTATGGATTTTTGAAAAGATGATGCATATGCATTTTTTGTATTTTCAAAAGGATTTTTCAAATGTTTTTGGATTTTAGTTTTGCAAATATTTTTGGTTTTGAAAACAAAAGATTTTGGCTAAAAACTAGGTACAAATATTTACATAGGAATGCATCTTATATTTACAAGAAGTGGATTTTAATAATTTACAAGGGTTAGTGGTCAATTTTATAAGTATATATAGTGAATTTTTGGTGTGATGTATCTATTCCTTAAACTTATTTGAAAATAATTTTACAAACAATTTTGAAAACTATAGTCCAAAATAATTTTTACAAATAATTTTTCAAACATGTACACACATTTGAAAATCATTTTACAAATGTTTTTCAAACAGTATAGATAGATTTTTTGAACATATTTTTGCAACCATTTTTCAAACCATTTGCAAATCATTTTTCAAACATTTTATTTCACACAAAGATAATAAATTTTACAAATAAAGCATTTTTACAAAGGTTGAAAACATGTAACAAAACATTTTCAAATAGTTTTCAAAAGATTTTTATAAAGATTTTTAAACTATTTTTCAAACATTTTGTAAAAAATATTTTCACCTGATTTATTAATCAATACATATAAAAAGAATTTGAGGAATAATAACATCTTTTTATTAAGAGTTTCTAATGAATTTTAAAGAATTATTTGCCATAACTATTAGGAAAATATGAAAGTACGAGTTATGGCTGAAGTATATACGTAGTATATACGACCCCCTATACTTAGCTTGAGCTATGTCCTCATAGATCGGAGAGAAAGATAAGACATAACTCATACTGAGTATAGAGAAGTCTAATAAATAAATGAATAAGAGATGAATGAACGAATGAGAAGTTGATCGTCCCCCCTATTCTTAGGATCAAATAATCCTAAGTATAGTAGACTGTACACAAAGCAGGGAGGGTCAAGGGTGGGAATGAATAGATCGTACTCAGATTGTCTCCCCTTATACTTAGGGTAATATATCCCTAAGTATAGACAAGAAGAGGAGACAATGGAGAGGATCAAAATAAATAAAAACTCGGGGTGCACCCCCTATACTTAGGACAAGGTACGTCCTAAGTATAGAAGACTGACAAAAAGAGGCAACACCTTTTTGATAGATAAAGAAGATAGAAAAGGAAAAGAAGAAAAGAAGAAAAGAGCAGATCACAACTCAGTGTGTGCACCCCTTATACTTAGGACAAGACGTGTCCTAAGTATAGCAAAATTATAAGATGGTAACGGGGTAGCAGACATAACGAAAGAATGAATGATATTGACATATGGATATATACAGTGGAAAATGGAAGTGATAATCATGTATGAGGTGCAAGTGATATGAGTCAAATGAGCCCATCTCATACCAGATGAATGGGGGCAACATCAACGATCGACGGATCATGATCTAGATATGGTTTCAGGCGCTGACCGTTAACTCGAAAGGTAGGGGAAGATCACAACTCGGATATATCAATACTACCATTGCCATGTACCTTTCTGACCACATAAGGACCTTTCGACTTACTCTATAATTTCCCTAGAAATAATTTCAACCTAGAATCAAACAACCATACACGCTGATCAGGCTCAAACTGTTTATGGCTGATATGAGAATCGTGCCATATCTTCACTTTTTCCTTATACTGTAGGCTGCTAGAAAAGGTTGTATCTCTCAGTTCCTCCAGGGCTGCCAACTCTACTTTCCTCTGTTCTCCTATACTCTCGGGATCCAATAATAACTCTGTAACTGCCCGTAGTGACTTGTGCTTGATTTCCACTGGTAAGTGGCACCGTTTGCCATAGACGAGATGAAAGGGAGATGTCCCTAATGGTGTCTTGAAGGAAGTCCGATATGCCCACAAGACCGAGTCCAAAAGCTGTGACCAATCCTTTCGGTCTGGGGGGACTACCTTCTGTAAAATAGTCTTGATCTCCCTATTCGATACTTCAACAAGACCATTAGTCCGAGGGTGATATAGAGTGGCAACACGATGGTCAATGCTGAACTCATCTACAAGGGCCTTTACCTTGTCGTTGATAAAGTGAGACCCCCCGTCTGAAATCAGAACCCTAGGTACCCCGAAACGTGAAATGATATTTTTCCTCAAAAACTGACACACAGTCTTAGCATCGACGGCTCAGGCGGGGATGGCCTCGACCCAACGACTCACATAATCCACAGTAAGCAAAATATACTCAAACCCTAGACTCTTAGGAAATGGGCCCATGAAATCTATGCCCCATGCGTCAAAAACCTCACAAAAGTGAATGGGCTGCATGGGCAACATATCTCTCTATCCGCAAGTACCCATCTTTTGACAGTCATTACATCTCTTCACGAATTCATCTGAATCCTTGAAGAGAGTAGGCCACCAAAGGCCGGATTGGAGCACCTTCTGTGCTGTCCGTCTCCCAGAATGATGTCCTCCCGCCTCAAGCCTGTGGCAGTAGGTGAGGATGCTATGCTACTCTTCTTGAGGAATACACCTCCTCTAGATACTATCTCCTCCTTCATGATAAAGGATGGGATCCTCCCAATGGTATGACTTGGCCTTCTCAAGGAAGGTCTCAAGTCGCTGCCTGGGCCAACCTTGTGGAACCGTCTTGGTGACAAGATAGTTCACAATGTCGGCATACCATGGAAGCGAGGTGATAGCGAGTATCGCCTCATCTGGACATGTCTCTATAATAGGTGCACTGGGCTTAGATTCCTCAAGATTCTCTAATTGGGAGAGGTGATCCGCCACCACATTCTTAACTCCATGTTTATCCTTAATCTCAATATCAAACTCCTGGAGCAGAAGGATCCATCTGGTAAGTCAAGCTTTGGCATCCTTCTTGGCCATGAGGTACCTGATGGCGGTGTGATCTGTTAAAATAGTCACTCTTGATCGCAGAATATATGATCTGTACTTATCCAAAGTAAAGACTACGACTAGCATCTCCTTCTCAGTAACTGTGTAATTCCGCTGAGCGGCATCCAAAATCCAGCTAGCGTAGTGAATGGCATACAACAATCCATCCCTCCTCTATCTAAGCACAACCCCTACGGTAAAATCAGAAGCATCCATCATGATCTCAAATGGGAGAGACCAATCGGGTGGCTGAAGGACAGGAGCCTTAACAACTAGATCCTTGAGAGTCTCGAACGATGCAAGACACTTATCATCTACAATGAACTCGGTGTCTTTCATCAACAAATCAGTGAGCGGTGGGGCAATACGACCGAAGTCCTGAATGAACCGTTAGTAGAAACCGACATGCTCCAGAAAAGACCGCAATTGACGCAGATTGGACGGTGGATTGAGTTTCCTAATGATATCCACCTTGGCCGGATCGACCTCCATGCCCCTGTTGGAGATGATATGACCAAGGACCGTCCCTTGAGTCACCATGAAGTGACTCTTCTCCCAAGACAAGACAAGATTGACCTCTATGCAACACTGAAGTACATGTCTAGACAATCTAGACAAGCATCAAACCCATCGCCATATACCGAGAAGTCATCAATGAAGACCTCTAAACAGTCACCCACCATGTCCGAAAAGATGGACAACTTTTACCTTTGAAATGTAGCCGAGGTGTTATACGAACCAAAGGGAATCCGTCTAAAAGCATATGTCCCAAATAGACAGGTGAATGTCGTTTTGTCTTGGTCTTCGGGTGCAATGGCCACTTGGTTATAGCCGGAGTACCCGTCAAGAAAACTGTAATGACTCTTCCCAACTAGCCTCTCGATAATCTGATCAATGAATGGCAGTGGGAAATGATCCTTCTTGGTGGCCTAATTCAAACATCTGTAGTCCACACAGACCCTCTAAGAAGTAGGTACCCGGGTAGCTATCTCCTCTCCAGACTCACTCACAACTATAGTGATATCCGTCTTCTTGGGTACCACATGTAATGGACTAACCCACTTGGAGTCAGAGATGGGGTAGATAAAATCGACGCTCCAACATTTTGATATTTCCTTCATGACCACATCTCGAAGATTCGGGTTTAGCCGTCAGTGGAATTCATGCGAGGGCTTAGCATCCTCTTCGAGGTAGATATGGTGGGAGCATAGAGCCGGACTAATCCCTTGGAGATTAGCTATACTCAATCCTATCGCCTTGTGGTTTCTTTCAAGAACCTCCTCAAACGAGATTCTTGCTCTCCAGTTAAATCCATTGAGATAATGACTGGGTGCATATCTGGCTCACCCGCAAGGAATCTATACTTCAACGACTGCGGCAAAGGCTTCAATTCTAGACAACTGGGAGCTGGCAAATCTGGCTTCTGATATGTCTAGGGATGCAAACGGTTACAGATATATCCGTATCCGATCCGTCACTGTATACGTTTTTATGCAGATTTTGACATCCGTATCCGTATCCGTTTTAAAATGGATACGGATATGGATATCATTTTGATATCCGTAAACATCCGTATACGTATCCGTACATCCGTTTTTGCATATAAACATAGTCATAAATTTATTTATAACCATATATAGATAATTCTATACCTTCTTTTACTATATTTGTATAATTTTTATGATACAAACACATTTAATAAGTTTACATCATGTGTTTCTCATCCATTTCGTATATATTTAAGTTGTATCTATAGAGTATATCTAACATTATTCGTATGCGATCAATATCCGTTTTACATCCATATCCATTTTTGAAGGATATGGTAAGATAGTTTTAATATCCATCAATATCTGTTTCTGCATCCGTATTCGTTTTCAAACATGGATAAGGATACGGTAATACCTATATCCGTATCCGTATCCGACCGTTTGCATCCCTAGATATGTCTGTGTGAAGGCTACCAGATCTGCATGAGAGAACTCTCGCTATGCATGAAAATCTAACGAAGGGAACCCTGCTGGAATATCTGTGAACTGTGCTGGCTCGCTCTCCGTCCTGGCTGTCGGCTCAGAAGGAATCAGACATGGCAAGTAATCATCATAGTCATCCCAATCAATGTCTGAATCCGAGGGATCTGAACTAGAAGAACATGAATGAAATTCTGCTTCACCACTCATCCCACAACTGTCAGCCTCTAATGTATCCTCTGCCAGGGGTCTGCTATCCAAACTCTTGACTTCCATAAGCTGTAAGTACACTGAATCTACGGGCAAGGCGATGGCTTGCGCTACTGGATCTGTCCAAATGGCTTCATCATTGGTCATCACAAAGTCACACTCCTGGTGGACATCTCGCTCAGCCTCTGTCATCTGCTCTATATCACTGGACTGCTCTGAGCATGATGATTCTCTCGCTCTAGTCTCATCGATCGTTTCTATTTGTATACTTTCTCCCTCTACGCGAAAGTATACCCTCCCACTATCATGGTCGGATATCGCCTTGGCAGTGGCCAAGAATGGGCGTCCGAGTATGATGAGGGTATCTATTACCGACTCAGGGATCTCCATGTCCAATACAACAAAGTCCATGGGGAATTTCTGGCCCTGAATGGTCACGAGCACGTCTCTCAACAACTCCTTCGGCCTCTTAGTCGACCTATCAATAAACTGAATGACTGTACGACTCTGATGGAGAGGGCCAAACTCGAATCGGTCAAGTAAGGCTGTCGGAAGTAGGTTGATAGAACACCCGTTGTCTAATAAAGTACGATCGAACCACAGCTCCTGAATCTCACATCTGACATAGGGAGCTCCTGCATCAGGTCTCTTGGCTGGCAGGCAATTCTGAATGGCAAATCATGTGGAACGGGTGAGCACATGGATCTTGTCTCTGCAGTTCCTCCTCTTCCTACAGATTGTAGTCTTCTCTCTCAAGTTCTTTTGGAAGATGGGGATGTGCTCAAGTGCCTCCTGTAGAGTCAGCTGAATCTGAAATCTATCAATCATCTGGTTGCTGAACTCTAAGTGGTGAGTCTTTTTTGGATTTTCTCTTTTATTCCCCTTCATCAAGCGGAGTGCTTGAGGGAAGGGGATGGTAGGGGCCTCCTTAGATGGAGGGCTAGGAAGAGGTTCTTGTGCCCGTGAAGGAATGGAATGCATACAAAGATCATCATGAAACACATATGGACTCAAAGTGGATACAAAAACCTTTCCTTTATTCATATTTTTGTTCTTTTTCTTGTTATTTTACCACAGTCCTGAGATATAAAAGGTGGAAAAACAACAGGTGGAAGCTCAACAAAAGTAGAAGTGGTGGCCTCAGTACTACCCACGGCATCTGTCTTCGCAACATCAACACCGCGCTCTGGCTCAGCATAAGTAAAATGGTGGCATCAGCACCACCGCCTGCATCTGGATAAACGACAGCCTCAGTACCGTCAAGTGGATCTCTATCTTTGGTGGCATCAGCACCACCATCATCAACATCATCTGCGGCATCAACACCGCTACTCTCCTCATCTAGCGCTCCTGGTTCATCGTATTGTTGTCACTCAGATGAGGCGCCACCGACTGGCATCCTACCGCTCCCAGTAGTCATGAAATCAGCATCACACATAAAAGAAGACATGCCATTCAAATAGTCACTAGGAGTGGTATCCTCTATAAACTGTACCTGCTCAAATTTCCTCTTCAAATTGTTTGGATTAGGCTCAATCTGTGCTGGTATGGCAACCTTTCCCTTGATGATATCCCTCATCTCCTGCCGGAACTCATCCATTTCCCACCGGAAGGATGCCTGCTATTCAGAGAGCAAGCAGGCGAGGTCATCTAGAGCTAGGTTCTTGAAGGCAGATGCCTGAGAATCGGAAGTGTTCCCCTACTGGAAATGAGGCTGTTGCTGCTGTGAATAGTGAGGGGGAGGCTGGGAGTATGTCTGATGAGGCTGCTGACGCTGCCTCCACTGCTGTCCCTGATAAGAGGGACGAAGACCCTACTGGTACTGCTGGTGGGAGTAATGGGGCTGCTGGTGCTGGTGCTGGATGTTCTAAGTGCCCTGAGCTGGAGACTGCTGTTGGGATGAAGTGCCTTCGGTGGTCCAACATAATCCGGGGTGATCGCGATGAATCTCGACCTGCTGTGGGTACCGATCACACCATATCCCATTGACTTCCATCAATGGCTCCTACTCGACGGGTGGTGGAGGAAGAACTGCCAGTGGCTGATCCGACTAGTAGACCACCATCTGAGTGAGTGTCCTGAGATGGTGGAGGCAATGGGTATTGCTATAGCTACTGGATCGGCTCTGCCTGGATGTGGTGAACCTGGCCGTATGTGGCAGAGGGCTGGGTGGAGATGCTACTGCTGGGATCAACACGTGACCTGGGAGGCTGCTGAGTGGACGTCTGTGCCTCTTGAATGCATAGGATCTGCATCTTCAGGTCACTCATGGTCTTAGTCAACTGGTCCATCTGTGCAAGACCTTGACTCTGCTTCTTCTCAAGGATATCGATGCGGTCCAACTTCTCGCTAATGATTCCCATGTCGGCTGTGGCGGATTCGGCCTGAGTTGCTGCTGCTGACGGTGTGTGGGTACCGGCATCGATGCGTGCAATCCTCTGATATGCAACTGCCTGTGGTGGGAGCTTCGGTTGTGTGTAGACTCGGGCTTGGGCCATGACTATCGAGTTCTCTGCCATTCCTTCATAGATCTCCCAAACCTCGTCTTCACCCTTGGAAAAGTAGGATCCACCACAAGAGGCATTAACAAACCCCTGCAGCTCCGGTGTCAACCCACAAAGGAAACTCTGAACTAGGTTGGGCTTTGATATGTCGTGATGTGGACACCGATCAATGAGCTCTCTAAATCGATCCCAAGCCTCATGGAACTGCTCATTTGGGATCATAGTAAAGTTGCTGATCATAGCTCGCGCTGCGTTGGTCTGGCCGAGTACTCGATCCGGAGCTGTCCCCAAGATGTGACATAACTTCCAAGATGCTTTAGCCAATAGGCTGCTCTGTTAGCTAAGGAGAACGGGAAGACAATCATCTTTATTGTGTCCTCGTCCACTAGTCTGTCATGGACAGTGCTGCATATCATCTCAAACTCATGCAGATGGAGATGAGGCTCCTTGGTGGCCAACCCATGAAACTTGGGCAATAACTGGATGGTCTGCGGGCGAAGCTCAAAGTTCCCAACAACGGGAGGGAGCTGGATCCATCGGTGAGTGAGGGTTACGGCTGGGTTGTGCAACTGTCTCATGGTCATCGGTGGTGGCCTCTCCTAGTTAGGTTCTCCTCCTCCTCCGCCTCCTGCTTCTGGTATATCTCCACCGCCCTCAGGTCTTTCTGCTCTGTCCTCTCACATCCACGCCAACTGTCTCATGATGTCACCCATGAAAGCTCCCTGGTCGTTGATCTGTCTCTGCATGGTCTCCAGGGAAGCTAACAGTGAATTGTTGATGGCAGCTTGATCATATATAAATGTAGGCGGTTCCTGCTCATATGGATGCTCCTATCTACCGGCCGTATCTTGGGTCTCTGTAAAGGCAAAAGTACGCATCTCAGGTGCCGTCAAATGTTCAGAACTCTGTGCTGCACTAAACTTTGATACCACAGGACTGACTGAAGAAGAAGGGTCATCGAGGGGGAACAGGGTGGACGTGAACTCAGGCTCAGAGAGTGGGTCTGGACTCCCTGAAGCCGACCTAGATGAATAGGAAGGAGTGCTCGATAGCGGTGCCACCAGACGTGGCCTAAGGGATCTCCTTCCCATCAACGTGATCTGGAGAAAAAGATCTGGAATGCAAAGAAGATGTGAAAACAAACCCCCAATTCACCTACACAACACTTGAGCTGATGACCGTAAAGGCTCGGTCAATTATCTTTTCAATTTTATTATGGTGATCAGTCAATCTATCAGAGCGATTAAGCGAGCTGGTAGGAACCCGATGCTCCTAGGAGACTGTCCTGAGCTAAGGCAATATCTTTCCCAGCAAGTATGAATTGCGGACCGTTTACCGGCTACCTGATCAATCCACTCTGCAAAGGACATCAAGGTCCGCTTTACTGGTTACCAGAGAGATCCTCATTGGAGAACGACTAACTCCAGAACAGTAGTCTGAGAGGAGTTCAGGTATGGCTCTATCCTAGTGTGCGGGTCACTCTCTCGCTGCAGATAAATCAACCAATGAGGGGGTTACTCTCCCCAAGACAACAATTTTTGATGAGGTGAGTTTTAAGGTCAAGTTTGCATTAGCAGTCCCAATTTTGTGGTTATCACTTTTTTTAGTCTTTTTCTGAATAAAAACAACGCCTAACGAATTTTCCGATTTCCTGGGTTATTTTAAGTCTAATAAAACAAGGAAGGAAGTCGGAAAAGCCGATGCGCGATCAAACACGATGATGCATGCAGAAATAAAAATGCGTACCTTACTCCAACACTTTACATGCAGGGTGATCCACAAATAAATTAAAAGACAAGAAATAAACTACCTATATGATGCACGAGGAAACCGTCCCTAGATGAGCAAGTTCTATAAATCGTGAAGCACAAGTAGCTATCAACTAGGAAGAGAAATCGGAGTCCGGTCTAGGAAGCCGATCGGTGTCCACCACAATGGATCCTGCTAGTGCTGTATACGACTTCTCTCGGCGTGTGGTCTCTAATCCAAGTCAAATAGCTTTTTAAGTGAATTTTAGCTAAGTCCAATTACGGTCTATAGGCACAGACAAAATATTAAGTGTGGGGCCTTAGCTAAGTACGTCACAATCAATAAAAACTCCTAAATCTAGGGGCTAAATCCACGTGGATCAAAATAAAATAAAAGTCAAATAAAACAAAATCGGCGATAAAACCGAAAAAACCAATGAGGCCCCCAAGGGAACAATCCCTCGGGCACTGGACCTCGTGAAGTGTAGAAGTTTCCAAATGTCTTGTTTAAGTTACAAATTTAGAGTCACTCTCTCTCACTTAAATTACACAAATATAGACAGTAAAGTAAAGGGAGCTAATCTACAAAAATTTCTCTCAATCTTCTTCATGCAGGGATAGCAGGTCGAAGCCGGCTTCACGTGGGTGCGTAGGCGCCTAGGAAAATGCGCCTCCCTCGATCCGCGGTACCTCGCACAAAGTCAACAAGAGAAGGGGGATAGACAACTCAAATAATATATCTCAAAAATAAAGAAAATAAATGCGATAAAAATGTAGACAAATAATCACAAATAAGCAACGAAAAACCGAGCTATGCTGTTGCTCCCCAACAACTACGTCATTTGATTAACCGAGGAATATCAGGGGTCTAAATATGTCACACAAGGCGGAGACAAAGTCATTGTGGCGACCCTCAATAAACCTGGTTAAGTCAACAATTAACACACAACAAGTAAATCAAGCAATGAACGTAAATGTGCGGAGTTAAAATTTATTATAACTCTACAGTGAATGTGTATAGTGTGCAAGCAAGTAGAGTGTCGAACACAGGGAACAAGCAGGATAGATCAGGCAATCAATGCACAAGAATGAATGTGATCAAATGTCTACAAATGTGCTATTTTTTGTGGGTTTTTAATTTTATATTTTTTATTTAATTTTTGATTTTATAATTTTATATTTGATTTTTAATTTTCTTATTTTTAATTTTCTTTTTATAATTTCTTTTTTTCATATTTTCTTTTAAATAATAAAGTATACATACAATAAAGAAAAGAGAGAGATATAATATATATAAAAAATAGGTAAAAATAAGCAAAAATCAGGAAATGAGATATTTTTGTGTTTTTTTATGTTTTCAATGTTTTTATGATTTTTCTAAATTTTTCCTAATTGTTTTGGTATTTTTAAAGTCAAAAATACTGAAAACAGTGAATAAAATAAGGGGATGAAACTAAAATGAGGATCAAAAATATCAAACAGAGTCCAAAATTCCTCAAATTAATTTTAGAATAAAGATAATAAAATGGAGAAAATTCAGGAACAGAGATTATATTTTTAGGATTTTTCTGAAATTTTTATGATTTTTATGAAGTTTTAAGGGGTTTTGCTATTATTAGGGGTTTTCCTTTGATTTTTTTAGTTATTTTTGGATTGAAGTTAAAAACATAGAAACAAACAAAATGTGATTTTTTGGAATTTTTCAAGGGGTTTTGATAATTTTTATGTATTTTCTAATGCAGACAATACTGAAAATACATGTTTTTGAATTTTTATAAATACTAAAATGCAATAAAAATACAAACTAAAGATATAACGTGAAAGAGACACAAAACATGAGCTTATGCTAATTTTTTGGGAATTTTCAGGATTTTATAGATGCATAAAATAAATGCAAACAACAAAGACAAAAATCAACACTAGTAGGGGCATATATGTAAATGTCCAGAACATCAAGGCCCAATTGCAATTTTTCCAGAAATTTATAACTAATTAACAAAGTTCCAGGACTAATCACCAATAGCCAAAAACCCAGGGGATATAGTGCAAAATTCCCACCGATGCACGTGCTACTCACGCGCCTAGCAGGGACTTAAACGTAAATAACAAAAACTTGAGGGGATGATTTGCAATTTCACCAAAAATATTACATTTAAAAAATGTTTCCTAGAGTGGAACGAAATAACAAAACCCACAGGTGGGGCCTGCAAAATGTCCACCACCCCACGTGCACGAGTCACGTGAGGTGACGTGGACAGGGACCTGTTTGCAAATATAAAAAGTACGAGGACATCTATGCAAATGTTACACAAACTATTTAACTACAAATGGAAGTTTTAGGGCTGAATAGTAAATATAAAAATCGTGAGGGTATCAGGCAAAATTACACATGCATTGGCGCATCCAACGGCTGGGGTCCTGTCACTTGACACGTGGCGATCAATGGATGGCCGATGATGGTTCGGCTTCCATAGCTGCGATTAGATCTTCCAAGGCTGATCGAACAGTGGAGGCACGCGAAGATCCAATGGCAGCTGTGCGATCTGGGCTCCGGACTTGATCCAACGACAGCGAACCTCGGATGAAGAACAAGGAAGAAGGTCGGCGGAGCCGACCTTCCCCGACCTCGATCTCGGCTCCTGGCAACGCTTTGAGCTCCAAAAGTGGTCGGCAAGCTTCATGGGGTCCTCCTATCGCTCCTGGTGGCTCCAAAAATCTCCGGTGTCGACCAGAGCTCTCGCTAGGGCACGACGGAGCTGGGGGGCTCTACGGACCTCGGTGAGGGTCCAAAATGAGCCCCAGGTCCCTTAGTGGCTTATGGACCTGCAAGTAATAGTGATAGGGTCGAGGGCAAATTTCCTTGACCCTACGGTGGCGAAATGAATGTGTAGTATGGCGGAAAGGGAACTCGGCCGGAGCTCGCTCTGTCGAGGTGGTCGAATAGACGATTCGATGAACGAAACGTGGAACGAGCGATGGGATTTTAATCCTACGGATATGGGGAATGAAAAAATGCAAGAAAATAGGGGTAAAATGAGTCCTCGAAGGTGGGGTCACCCGAGGAAGGAGAACCTCGATGACATGCTTTGTCGGAGGTGGTGGAGCCGCCTCGAAGCTTGCTCGGCCAACCTGACGTGCGGAGGAGGATGTTGTCACCTTCCTCTCGCTCTGGGGCACGAAAAGGGGGAGCGAAATTGTGCAAAAGGGGTTCAAAAATCGAATTGAAAATCGGAGGTGGTATATGAAGGGTTGATGAGGTGCTCCAAAGATCGAGGGAGATCGACAAAATCGATGATCCTCGGCCTTAGGGAAGATGAGGACGTGAAAGAGGGATGAATGGGGCATAAAAGTCGTGAAGGGTGTATCGCGAAATAGTGCAAGGACAAGCCTCGAAAAAATCGAGAAAGAGAGTCAAAACCCACGGTCTGACAGTACCAGACCTCGGTCAGAGAGTTGACCGAGGTCAACTAACGGGGGCTTCTGGTTGGTCCACGTGGACCAACCAGAAAATTCCTTGGCAAAAATATTTGAAAATTCATTTTAAAATAGTAAATGAATTTATTAATTTTTGGTTAGAAAATAAAAAAATGTTTATTATTTTATAAAGTATTTTATTATGATTTTTATTTATTTTTTTGAGATTTAAATTTACAAGTTACCTTTTATATCCTATATAGGTATCCATATATATATATATATTAATATTTTATTTTTATTTTGTGTATTTAATTTTATTAATTTGGTTTAATATTTTATAAATTTATAGAATATTTTTATACACTTAAATATATTTTTATTTTTTCTGTTGTATTTTGTACACTTAATATAATAGGAGTATTAATTACATAGGTATATGTACAGGTATTATACCTATGTGTTGTATACAAGTATTTTATTTTTGTATTTTCTTTAGTGTTTTATTCTGATTTTAATATACACATATATTATAAATAATATTTAAAAAATTATAAAAATATAAAATTGTAAAAATAATGAATAATAAATAAAATGAATATTTTAATTTGTACAAGTATACAATAGGGGTCCAAAACCTAACTTTTAAATCGTAGCTCCGCAAAATACAAAACCACCTTCATTAAATAACTTATTGAAAATTATATAAAATTAAAGGTGATTTTGATACATTTCGAGTTTTTATTTGAGAGATACATGTCTGGGAAGTTGAGATTCTGGAAACTTATTCAGATCATAACTTTTTATATGTACAATATTTTTGAGTAAAATAAACTTTGTATTTTTCTATATTTAATTATCTACAACTTTCATGTACAAAGTTTCTTTATTTGAGGTATAAAATGTGGAACTAAAATTAGATCCTAAAGTGAATAAAGAATTAATTAAACAAAAAGGAATCTTTATTGGTTTCTGGCCCTTATTTCCCCCTACTTTATTCCTTGTCGACCTATTTATCTAGATGCCTAGGTCTCAGGGTTTCGGGTCATAAACATATTTACAATATTTTATTCATTTTCTTTTCTTTTCTTTATTCTTTTATTTTGGCTTTAAAAACTGTATTTTATACATATTTTATACACACATGCATGAATGCTTTTGCCAGGGTTTTTGAGGCCAAAATGATAGAATAAAGTTGATGAAATGTGGCTTCATCAGCAACATCTAGCTCAGGGTGAACAGTACAACCAGCCTCAGCAGCAGCCTCAATTCCCTCACCAGCCACATTAGCAGCATTACCAGTCAGGTCCTCATCCCTACCAGCAGGGACAGCCGTGGAGGCAGCACCAACAGCAGCCTCAGCAGTATTCTCAGTTTCCCTCTCATTATTTCCAGCAACAACCTCACTTTCAAATAGACAAATCATCCAGTTTTCATGGGCCAACCTATGAGAACCCAACATTTGATGATCTAGCCCGCCTTCTTTCCGATCAGCATGCCAAATTCAGGCGGGAGATGGACGAGTTCCGCCAGGAGATGAGGGAGATCATCAGAGAGAAGGCCTCCATACTGACTCAGATCGAGCCGAACCCGAACAACAAAAAAGAAAATCTGAGCAGGTACAGTTCACAGAGGTTACCACTCCTAGTGATTTATTGGGTGACATTGCTTCATATACATTCGATGCTGACTTTGTTACACTTAGGAGAAGTAGGATGCCAGCAGGCAACGCCTCGTCTGAGCGACGACAGCACGAGGATGCAGGCACGCCAGACAAGGAGGATAGCAGTGCTGATGTCGCTCATGATGATGATGACGGTGGTGCTGACGCCACCAAAGATATTGATCCAACCGACGGTACTGAGGCCATTGCGTCCCTAGATGCAGAGGATGGTACTGATGCCATTAGAGATCCAGATGCTGAGCCAGAGTGCGGTGTTGATGCTGCAGTTCCTGATGTCATGGGTGTTACTGAGGCCACCCCTTCTATTCATGTAGTATTTTCTCCAGTTTTTGTACCCCGGGACTTTACAGGATAGATCAAAAAATTAATAAAGGAAATGGTTCTTCATCTTCGAGTCCATATGTGATGCATGGTGATACTTGTATGGATTCCATTTCTTCTCAGCAGTAGGGACCCATTCCTAGCCCTCTATATGAGGGGGGCCCAACCATCCCCTTCCCTCAAGCACTCCGCTTGGCTAAGGGGAATAAAAAAGAAAATAAAAAAAGAACCAGCAGTTAGAGTTCAACTAGCAGATGATTGATAGATTTTAGATTTAGCTGACTCTATAGGAGGCACTTGAGCACATCCCTTACTTCAAGAAGAACATGAGAGAGAAGACGACCATCTGTAGGAAGAAGAGGAACCATAATGTAGAGATCCATGTGCTCATTCGTGCCACATTCTTCTCCATCCAGAACCGTCTGCCAGCCAAGAAGCCAAATGCAAGAACTCCCTATGTCAGATGCCATATTCACGAGTAGAGATTTGATCGGACTCTATTAGACAGTGGCTCTTCCATCAACCTCCTTCCGACAGCCTTACTCGGCCGATTCGAGTTTTGTCCTCTTCGACAGAGCATGTCAGTCCTTCAGTTTACTGATAGATCTGTTAAGAGGCCGAAGGGGTTGTTAAAGGACATGATCATCACAATTCAGGGCATGAAATTCTCTGTAGACTTCGTTGTGTTGGGAATGGAGATCCCTGAGCATGTGACTGATAACCCCCATCATTCTGAGACTTCCATTCTTGGCTACAGCCAAGGCGGTGTCCGACCATGACAGTGGGAAAGTATACTTTCACGTCAAGGGCGAGAGTGTACAAATAGAGATGATTGACAAGACTAGAGCACGACATTAAGCTTGCTCAGAGCAGCACAATGATTCAGAGGAGATAACAAAGGCAGAGCGAGACGTCCACCAGGAGTGCGACTTTGTGATTACTGATGATGAAGCTGCTTGGTCCAATCCCATTTCACGAGCCCTCCTTTCACCTTCAGATACTGCAGACTCACCGATTCCAGCAGAGGATAGCTTGAAGAGCACACTCTTGGTAGAGGACACATTCGAGGTTGAAGACCGTGTTCAGGATAGTGAGGCAGAGTACATTTCTTATGATTCAGATTCAGATCCCTCAGATTCAGACATATATTGGGCCGAATTTGATGAGTTGTTACCTTGCCCGATTCCAACAGAGTGAACATCTAGGGTGGAGACTGAGCCGACACATATTACAGATACACCCGCAGGACCAGCTTTGCCAGATATTCATGATTAGAGAGAGTTTTCACATGTAGATTTGGTCGCATTCACTCATACATTTCAAAAGCCAGATTTGCCAGCTCCCAGTTGTCCAGAACTAAAGCCTTTGCCGCAGTCGCTGAAGTATAGATTCCTTGCGGGCGAGCATAAGATGCACCCAATCATTATCTCAACAGATTTGACTGGAGAGAAAGAATCTCGTTTGATAGAGATTCTTGAAAAGAACCGCAAGGCGTTGGATGGAGCATAGCTGATCTCCAGGGGATAAGTCCGGCTCTGTGCTCCCACCATATCTATCTCGAAGAGGACGCTAAGCCATCACGTGAGTTCCAGTGATGGTTGAACTCGAATCATCGAGAGGTTGTCATGAAGGAGATTTCAAAATGGTGGAGCACTGATTTTATCTACCCTATCTCCGACTCCAAGTGGGTTAGTCCATTACATGTGGTGCTCAAGAAGATGGGCATCACTACAGTTGGGAGTGAGTCTGGAGAGGAGATAGCTACCGAGGTACCCACTTCTTGGAGGGTCTGTGTGGACTACAGATGATTGAATCAGGCCACCAAGAAGGATCATTTCTCGTTGCCTTTTATTGATCAGATTATAGAGAGGTTAGCTGGGAAGAGTTATTACTGCTTTCTTGACGGGTACTCCGGCTACAATCAGGTCACCATTGCGTCCGAAGACTAGGACAAGACGGCATTCACCTGTCTGTTTGGGACTTATGCTTTTAGATGGATGCCCTTTGATCTATGTATCGCTCCGACGATATTCCAAAGGCGCATGTTGTCCATTGTCTTAGATATGGTGGGTGACTGTTTAGAGGTCTTCATGGATGACTTCTCGGTCTATGGCGATGGGTTTGATGCTTATCTTGAGTGCCTAGACCACGTCCTTCAGCGTTGCATTGAGGTTCATCTTATTTTATCCTGGGAGAAGAGTCACTTCATGGTGACTCAAGGGACGGTGCTTGGTCATATCATCTCCAATAAGGGCTTGGAGGTTGATCCAGCCAAGGTGGATATCATCATCAAACTCAATCCACCATCCAACCTACGACAGTTACGGTCTTTTCTGGGGCATGTCGGTTTCTACCGACGGTTCATTCATGATTTCAGTAGGATTGCCCAACCGTTAACTGATTTGCTGACGAAAGACACAGAGTTCATTGTAGATGATAAGTGTCTTGCATCATTTGAGACTCTCAAGAGACTACTTGTTGAGGCTCCTATCCTTCAGCTGCTTGATTGGTCTCTCCCATTCGAGATCATGACGGATGCCTCCGATTTTGCCGTAGGGGTCGTGCTAGGACAGAGGAGGGATGGAGTGCCATTTTCCATTCATTATGCTAGCCATACATTTGATGCCACTCAACAGAACTACACCGTCACTGAGAAAGAGATGCTAGTCGTAGTCTTTGCCTTGGACAAATTTCGATCATATATTATTGGATCCAAAGTGACTATCTTTACTGATCATACATCAACGACATCATGGCTAAGAAGGATGCCAAAGCGAGACTGACTAGATGGATCCTTCTACTCCAAGAGTTTGATATTAAGATTAAGCATAAACCTGGAGTCAAGAATGTGGTAGCGAATCATCTTTTCCGATTAGAGAATCTTGAGGAATCTTAGCAGACTGATCCCATTTCTGAGACCTTTCCATATGAGGTGATCCTTGCTATCGCCTCGCTCCCGTGGTACGCCGACATTGTGAACTATCTTGTTGCCAGGAAAGTTCCACACGGCTGGCCCAAGCAGTGACTTGAGACCTTTCTTGCGAAGGCCAAGTTTTACCACTGGGAGGATCCCATCTTTTATCATGAAGGAGAGGATAGCGTCTGGCGTCGGTGCATTCTTCAGGAGGAGCACCATAGTGTCCTTACATACTGCCACAAGATTGAGGTAGGAGGACATCATTCTGGGAGGAGAACAACACAGAAAGTGCTCCAATCCGTCCTATGGTGTCTACCCTCTTCAAGGATTCTGATGAATTCATGAAGAGGTGTACTGACTGTCAGAGGATGGGTACTTGTAGACAGCGTGATATGATGTCGATGCAGCCCATTCACTTCTGCAAGATTTTTGACGCATGGGGCATAGATTTCATGGGTCCATTCACTAAGAGTCAAGGATTCGAGTACATTCTGTTGGCTATGGATTATGCGAGTCATTGGGTTGAGGCCATTCCTGCCCGAACTGCAGATCCTAAGAGTATTTGCAAATTTTTGAGGAAGAATATCATTTCACGATTCGGGATGCCTAGAGTATTGATATCTGACGGGGGGTCTCACTTTATCAACGACAAGGTAAAGGCCCTTGCTAGCGAGTTCAACATAGACCATCGAGTTGCCACTCCATATCATCCTCCGACCAATGGTCTTGCTGAAGTATCGAATATGGAGATCAAGATGATAGTGCAGAAGGTAGTCCGCCTCGACTGAAAGGATTGGTCACAACTTTTGGACTCGGTCTTGTGGGCATATCGGACGTCCTTCAAGACTCCTTTAGGTACGTCTCCCTTTCGTCTCATTTATGGCAAGCCCTGCCATTTACCTGTTGAGATTAGACACAAGTCACTTTGGGTTGTCACTGATATATTATTAGATCCAGAGAGTATAGGTGATCATAGGAAGGTAGAATTGACTGCCCTGGAGGAGCTTAAAGATACAACCTTTACAAGCAGCCTACAATATAAGAAGCGAGTGAAGATATGGCATGATTCTCACATCAGCCATAAGCAGTTTGAGCCAGATCAGAGAGTATGGTTTTTTGATGCCAGGCTTAGATTATTTCAAGGGAAATTACAGAGTAAGTGGAAAGGACCATACCTGGTCTGAAGGGTGCATGACAATGGTTGTATCGACATATCTGAGATGTCATCTGAGTCCACCTTTCATGTTAATGGTCAGCGACTCAAACCATATCTAGATCATGAGCCACTGATCGTTGACGTCGTCCCGATTCATTTTGCATGAGATGCGGTCTTTGACTTGCATCAGTTGCATCTTGTGCCTGATTATCACTGTCTCCCGCCTTGTATAGATTCAGATGTCCATATCATCTCATTCTTTAGTCTAACACCTCATCTGCATCTTGTGATTATGCTATACTTAGGGTGCACTTTACACTAAGTATGGGGGGGAGGGTATCAGACTCTTGATTCTTATTTTGATTCTTTTTACCTCTGTTTTGCTGCCTATAATTAGGGATATTTTATTCTAAGTATAGGGGAGGTAAACCCTGTACTTTTACTCGGTTTTCCCTTTATGTACAGTCTGCTATACTTAAGATTACTTGATCCTAAGTATAGGGGGAACACCGAGCCCTCTTCGTTCTATTCTTTGATTCGTTGTTGTAGTATAGCATTCCTTTTCACTTCCCTATACTAAGCACGGGTTATGTCATCTTTTTCATCGCTCTTGGTTCACTCTGAGGACATTGTTCGAGCTAAGTATAGGGGGGTGTCGTATATATTGCATATACACTTTAGCCATAACTCGTACTTTGTGTGAGTGTGTTAGTAAATACAATGGCTAAAAATCAACTATTAAAAATCGTAAAATTTTTGAAAATTTTCTTGTACATAAAATCTTTCTTGCACATACATAGCAATTTATAAAAATTATTTTTGTACACATGTTTGTAAAAATGTTTTGTTTGTAAAAAGTTCGTAAATATTTTGGTATCAAAACTATGTATATAGTACAAAATTTTTGTAAAATATTTGAAAAATAAAAATTTGCAAAAACCCTTGTGTAAATGTATGTAAATAATTTGCAAAAACTTCTGCATCCATGCATACATTCAAACATTTTCAAAAATTATGCACATTTTCAAAACTTTTGCATAAAGAGATTTTTGTATATACTTGTATATTATTATGAATCATAGTTGACATTTAAACTAGCCTGGAATTAAATTAGAAAATGGATCTTGATTAAGACCTTAATCCACTAATTCTAAGAGGAATCTTATAGGATTTAGGGTTTAGACTTTTCAGGTCCATTGGTGACTTAATTCTTTGAGTCCACTAGGGTATGATCACATGTCATCTTGATGAAGTAGAACATTTAACAATGCACACATGACTCTCACAGATAATGGCTTTACTCGCACCAGCACCTTACACATAGCTCTCTACGGGTGAGGTGGTGAGGAGGCAGTTTCCTTTGGCTTGGGGTAGCATACGAGGGTAGTACTTCTAGGCGGAACCTCTCATCTTCTTTTAGGGAAGGAAGTATGCCTCAACTTGGTCTGGAGATGTTAAGGTCTAAAGAAAGGAGTTGTGGGTTGCAATAATGCTTCAAAAGATGGATAGTCTACTGGCTCAAGAGTGAAAAGTCCTTATGTATATATTCTACACCATGTAGATATGTTGTACATATGCACATCAAAAAAATGTGCAAAGGAAAGAAAAACTCCAAAAAAATGGCAGGTCTGATGATATACCTGCCAGAATGTATATAGCCAAACAAAGCAAAGCTTATGTTACCCATTCTCATCTCATGAAGCTTGCAGCAGGGAGACTTAGCTACACTGGTTGATCTCCCAATGATACATGACTACACTGGTCATGGTCCGTTCTCTTCTTGAGCTGGTTGAACTTAAACTTAGAAGGGAATACCTCGCTCCTCGAGGAAAGAGCTGCCGGACTAGGGCATTAGAGTTACCTTGTTGAGGGAGGCTGTTACTTTACCATTTCTGAGGTGGGGAGCTACATATCACTTACACAGTACAAGAAAAGATTCATGGTCATTAGATTTTTTGTATGTAGACTTGTTCTGATCTGGATTATTGAGGAGTTTTGACCATAGATTAGTCGAACTTAGAGGCTATTGAGTCTTAAACCTAGGTCCAAATAAGGTCCCGACAACCTAATAATCCAAAGGTCTGACTGAACTCCATGCTCCAATTTAATGAAGACAAGTTTAATAATCAACCTTGATTATCCTTCTTTTTTTTCTTTCTCTTTTCACTTCTTTTTCAAGTAAGTGTTTGCTAAAGGACTAGCAAAGGTAAAGTACAAGGGGTGATGAATCCCTTATCATCACTCTTTATTCTTTTATTTTATCTATTTATCTTGGCAATGCATCATGTAAATATATGAAAATACAATAAGTTAGCATTATGCATGCATTTGTTAATATTACATAATTAGTATGTATTTGTGCAAAAATAAAAGAATAAAAAAGAAAGAAAAAGGAAGGAGGTATTTAGAATAAAAACAAAGTGACCCGAACCCCAAGAGAAGGTCAAGCATTGACCTGATCGCCAAATAAAACAAGTAGAGAGAGATAGGGCCTACTCTATATTGTACATATTATTTGTGTAAATAAATAATTATTTTTGACAAAATAAAAATAAAAGATTCTTTTTACCTCCTTATATATAGCCCTAAAAATAAAGCAAAAATCAATGCAAATAAAAATAAAATCCTCTTTCCCTTGTACAAAATACATGTATATATGCTTCATTCTCTATTTATTGTGTACCTATAATTAAATAATAAAAATAAAATAAAAAATATTTTATACTCTAAAAATCATGTTATAAATAAATAAAATATAAAAATTAGGGTTGTGTAAAAATAACAATATAAAAATATTTGTACAAAATACATAGGTATATTATACTTGTACATAATACACTAAATTGTATAAAGATTAATTTATTTTTCAAAAAAGTAATTAAAAATCACAGAAAAATTCCTTGAAAAATAATAAATAATTTTCATTTTATTCATGTGTTAATTTAAATTCATTTTTTATTTTTAAATCAATTTTCTTTATTTTCTAGTAGTTTTGTCGTGTAGTGTATTTTGTCCTATTTTAGCCCACTCCTGATTGGTCCATCGGGGATTGTTGACTTCAGTCAACTGGTCCCTCGGACTCCTCTTTCGCTCGGACCCGGTTTGCTTCGATTTTCACCGAATTATCCCAACCCGATCCGATTGATTTTTCTTCTCATTTGCAGCTCCGATTGTAGAGGGTGGATCCATGATCCACGCCGATTGATATCTATAGGGATCCGACCCTCGGTTCGTGCGCCCATGCTCCATCTTTCTCGGACCCTGCAAACTATATAATCTCTTGGGGCTCCATCTTCTCCTGGACCTTTTGGATGCTCCACCTCTTCGATTGCGCTTGCCTCCCCTTTTCCAGAGTGACAATGAGAGGAGGAGAGGATAAGGACACCATTTGGAGGGTGGAAACCCTAGGTCCGGCAAGGTTCATCCTAGCTCTGCCATAAGGAGTTCAAGCCTCTGGCAACGCCAGCCATCGAGGCCAAGATCCCCGTGGGTTGTCATCCACATTCCCAGGCGTACTCCACTTCCAAGTACATCACTTCTCGCTTATTTTCCATTGATTCGATCTTCTCCTCGCGAGACAGAGTATCTCCGATACCCATTCCCATTTCATCGCTTCTGCCGCCTTGACCGACTTACACCCCATCATCAACGTCCTTTCATTTCTCCGATTGCTCCGCAACCCCTCGCGCGACTCTAGCCATCGGTCTGGAGCACCCACACAGGTCGAATCCCTCATTCGTCGGAGACCTGCCGTCCATCTATCCCCCATCTGATTTTGATGTTTTAACGTCCTAACCCCCGCTGGAAGATTCCCTTTCAAGCACATGATATACCTTGCAGGGGTTGGATGCATACATACTTAATCTGGACGTCGACTTGAGGAGGCATATCAGCTCCAGCTCGTCACACCTCGTCGGGCCCTTCTAGGAGACCTCGGCCCCTTCTGAGCCTACCAGTAGCTGTGGACCATCTGCGTCAACCTTTCCCCTCCTACAACAGCTCCAGAGGACGCCTGAGTAGTGCGACATCATCGATTGAAAGTCGCCGGAGGCGAGTTCTTCCAGGCATCGTCTCCACCGTCCGATCGAGGCTCATTCCCAGTTCTAATCCACGCCATCCATCTACGGGGAGCCCTCGACAGTCAGATCCATCTGAGGATCCTCCAACAGTCATCCATCGTCGAAGCGACACCATCAGATCTCAGCCATCCATCTATTAAGTGGACGCTCTCGACCGTTCGATAGCTAATAATAAAGGGTAAATTGCACTTAAGCCCTTTCTTGTTTTGCATTTACTTGTTAGTCATGTACATATTTGTCGTAGTTCTTTTTTTTGGATATTTTGCATACGGACCCTTGCACTTTTTAGTATTTAAATTTCAATCCTTCCTTAGGTGTAGCACGTGGCCAGACACGTGATGTTTTGGGTGATTTTCATGTTGTATCCCCGAGGTTTATGAGTGTTATGCTTTGACTGAAATCTTTTTGATTTATTTATGCCCCTCCGAGCATGAGTTACGTGTTTCGTACGTGTTTACCTGGGATTTTTGCAATATTAGTCCTGGGTTTTCATAGTGTTATAAATTGGTAAATAATTGCAAGTAGGTCCCTGTCTGCTGTATGTTTTGTTTTAAATCAAATAATTATGAAATTTATTACAAAAATTCCTCTAAAATTACCAGTTTCTCATTCTAGTATGTACTATTTTAGGTAAATTTTGTGATGCAATTTGATTTTATTTGATGTTTTCTAAAAAAATAAAAACCCCTAAAAACGTGTCTGTCTGTTTTATAAAATACCAAAAAATATAAAAATACCCTAAAAATTCTATAAAAATTCATGTATTTTTATTTTTGTTTATTTTAATTTCAATAGCATTTTTGTTTTATTATCTTCTATAAAACCCCTAAAAATCACAAAAGACCAAAAAACTTATAAAATTTCTTAAAAATTCTAGAAAATTCAAAAAAATGAAATTCTAGTTTCTTAATTAGATATTTTTATCTACTTTTTCAGAAAAATAGGCACCAGATCTTTTAGGGAATTTTAGTATTTTTATCTTGCCTATCGGTCATGGCTGAATAGTATTTTCATGTTTTGTGTTTATTTTATATTTAGAAAATTATATAAAAACCTGAAAAATCCCATAAAATCAACAAAACACTTGCATATTTTAAAAAATATAAAAAAGTATTTTTATTTATAATTTTTGAGCTTTTTAGTCTTAATAAAAATTGTTGAAGTTGATTTCTTTTATTTTGTTATTCATTTTCTTATTAGAAAAAAATAATAAAAAAATTTTGCAAATTAAAAACCATGAAAAGATGTCTTTTCTTTTCTGATCCTCGACTACTTCGTAGGCTTCGCTCGTGCTCCTTGTGTTCGACCCTAGTCGCTATACCATGTTAAATAAATAGCCGAGACCGCTACATTCGATTTCTGCTTTGATTGTTTTATTTGTGGTCTTATTTTTCTTGTTGAGCCCGGTTCGGGTGGTTAAGGTCGCAACGACCTTTGATATTACTTAGCCTCGATCGCCTGACCGCTCATCAATAGGATAAAGGCCATGCTTGTGGTGAAGGGATTTACTCAGACTTATGGAGTTGATTACTTTGAGACGTTTTCTCCTGTACCTAGGATGGGTTCAATTCGCACCATTCTCTTTATTGGAGCTAACAAGAATTGGCCAATCTTTCAACTTGATGTAAAGAATGCATTTTTATACGGTGATCTTGAAGAGGAGGTCTATATGATGCAGCCACCGGGTTACTCTGCTGAGGGGCAGTATGTGCGCGGACTCCGTAAGGCCATTTATGGTCTAAAGCAAAGTCCACGAGCTTGGTTTAACAAACTTACTACTGAGATAAACTCTCTTGGCTTCCACAAGATAGCATTTGATTATTCTGTGTTTATTAGATGACGATCTACTAGCACAATGATACTTGCTGTCTATGTAGATAATATGGTGGTTACTGGTGATGATGACAGAGGCATTCTAGAGATCAAGGCCTTCATCCAAAAGATATTTGTCACCAAGGACCTTGGTTAATTCCGATACTTCCTCGGTATTGAGGTGATACACATTGTAAAAGGATTACATCTATCACAACGGAAATACTGCATGGATATTCTTACAGAGGCTGGTTTACTTGGATGTAAACCATCTGGCATCTTAGCAGAGGTACGGAAACATGCTACATCCAATGATCCTGAGTTTGAGGATAATATACGGTATAGAAGCCTCATAGGCAAACTGATCTACCTCACCGTTACTCGGCCTGATATAGCGTATGCTGTGAGCAGAGTCAGCTGCCATAAGATGAGACCTCTTTACAGTCATTGGCAGGATGTTCTTCTGATCCTTCGATATTTGAAGGAATCTCTGGGGCGAGGCCTCTTCTACAGGGTCAATGGTCACACTGATGTCACTGCTTATGCATATGCAGATTATGCCAATTCACTTGAGGATCGACGATTGCTTTGTTTGTTGGCGGCAACCTTGTGATATGATGAAGCAAGAAGCAGACTGTGGTTGCTAGATAGAGTGCAGAGGCAGAATATAGGGCAATGACCCATGCCACTTGTGAGATTACCTAGCTTGTCTCCTTTTTACAGGCGCTTGGACTTCATGTTACTACTCATGTACCTTTATATTGTGATAACAAGTCTGCTACATACATTGCGACCAATCCGGTATTTAATGAGCGGAACTAAGCACATTGAAGTTGACTGTCACTTCATTCGAGATGCGATAGGAGGAGGAAAGATTATTACCCCTTATATCTCCACAGACCTTCAACGCAGATATATTCATGAAAGCACTACCAAAGAAGGGTCTCTCATTGATGATTTCCAAGTTGGACATGATCGACAGATATGTCCAACTTGAGGGGGAGTGTTAGGAGAATATTCTGTGCTAGGAGCGTTTTTGTTAGGAGAATATTCTATGTGCTAGGAATATTCTACAGGAGAATATTCTATATGCTAGGAATATTCTATATGCTAGGAGTATATTCTTAGAGCATCTATGTATTTTCTCCTTTGAGCTCTTTAGGGTTTCATGCTATATAAGAAACCCTAAGCCCCTTAATAAGACAAGTCCTTTTCATTCTTTCATCCCTAAGCCCCTTAATAAGACAAGTCCTTTTCATTCTTTCATCTTCTTCCACAGAGCCTAAAATGGTAATTGGTGTTATTCAATGAAAATTCAAATTTAAACGGAAATAAAATGATCGGAAATTTCTTTTTTGACAATGCACTATTGGATTGTGATCCAATGGATTTCGTTGATGGCTCACCACAAAAGTGGTGAGTCTAAATCTCATTTGAAAGGTACTCTATATATATGTAGGGTGCTTTTCAAATGAGATTGTGGTTCATAAATCCTACATAAAGTCAATAATACACACGCGCATATGCAGGGA
The DNA here is from genome assembly GCA_037367405.1 of Ottelia alismoides. NCBI lineage: Eukaryota > Viridiplantae > Streptophyta > Magnoliopsida > Alismatales > Hydrocharitaceae > Ottelia > Ottelia alismoides. The sequence goes on along the minus strand of JAZKJV010000492.1, from coordinate 675,937 downwards.
TGAAGAATAATCAATCGCCTACAATAAAGAAAGAATAAAATTACTATGGTTAGATAAACAGATGTGCTAAGTTTACAAAATTTGAACAATTAAAAAGTAGGTGGGCCATCTGAAGGCCTTAATTTTTTGCATTTGATTGTAGTAAAATAACATTTTCATTACTTAGATAGAAACCGCAACTTTAGCTCTATAAGTTATTAATGAGAACTACAGTCTAAAATTACATTTGGAGGGATTTAAATTACTAATATGTGAGTGTTTAACCGTACAATAAAGGAAGATTAAAGTTACTATTTTAACAGACACATAACTGCTTAGTTTACTAAAATAGAAGAATTAATGAGAATATGAAACGAAGATAGGCTATTTTTAGTTGCATTTGATTGAAGGAAAAAAAGTATTTTGGTTAAAGAGAATAAAAACTGCATTTAAGATTCTACAAATGCTCACAATAAAAAAATTACATTCGAATGTTATTAATTTACAAATTCATCCCCATTTAAATGACCTCCCACATTTTAAGAGAGCCTGGTGATAATAGGTAACTAAAATACGTTTATGAATGAGATGATTGTTGTTAAAATACATGATTTATTTTTGCACACAGGTGTGAAAAAATAGAATTGATTTACACTAAATACAAGAGGCGATATCAAATATACAAATTCATTTCAATAATTAAAAAAAACTTACTTATCAATAATTAAAAATAAAACTTACAATTGATGGTTATTATGTTACAATCTGCTTATTAATTTTAAGTCCAGCCACTTGATATATTACAAAATCATAATATGAATTGTCGGACAAAAGCAACATAGCTATCCTAAAATATTAATTGAGACTAAGGCATATAATTATGACTGAGATGCTGGACGTTAAATTTAGAGATTTTTTTTTGCATTTAGGAGTAAAAAATACAATTGACTTAACATAGATACAAATAACGATACGAAAATTTACAAAATAAGATTTACATTTGGACCTTACAAATATACAATATACTTATTGATTTTGAATTTATTTTTAACGAAATTACAAAATCCTTAAGGGCTGGGAGGCGATAGCTGCATGACTATTCTCAAATGAGCATCATTATATATTGACTACTTTAAGAAATAATTAAGGATTATTTACATAAAAAATTTGCTGTTATTGTCAATTAAGGATAAAATAGTGGCTTCATCAATCACATAAGACAACTTCCCCATAAAGTTATTTCCAAGAGTGCTGATAGACTGAATCACTTGGCGAAATCTTAGGGATCAAACAGACTTCTTCGACTGTGTCGCCATCCTCTCCGAGACCTGTAGAATGGTCAAGTGATCGATGTGGTCAAGAACCATCAGCGATGGTTGCGCGACCGACGGTTGCGGAGACCGGATCTCGTGGAATACCTAGTCGTGGGTACGGAGAGAGGGCAGACTTGGCGAGAGAGCGTTCACGCCAGTGGCGGACCTACATCTTTGACATGGGGGGCACATGCCCCCCTAACTTCTCAATTTTCCTTTATTTTGCCTCATTAAGAATTAAATAACATCCTATGTTTGTAATGTTGTGCCCCCCATCTATCAAGACTTGAAAGTCGGAAATGTCGCCTTCATCACGCATGTGTCCTCCATCCCTCTCGGTTCGGCTCTTGCACATCTCTCTAGGTTGTTGCGCCTAACTTAAGTCTCCTTCCACGCAGTGACATCATGTTGTTAACAAGATCAACCATGCATATAATAGACAGTAATTACACGGATTCAAATGGATTAACAGAAAAGCATTACAAATTATTATCAATAATATCATGCAGTTTCAATCCATTATCCGATTACAGAATGCAAACATGAACCGACTAAACAAACAGAAACATAAAACCGGACGAGATACAGGAAAGGTAAAGCAATAAACAAATTACGGCAAACAAAATATAAGAAAGATTAGATTAGAAATCACCGAGGCATCCATGAAATGGACTGTCCTTAGAGAGGATATCACCCCACAATACCAGTGCGTAGGGTATTGGCGATCGCTCCCAGGATACGACGACACACGATCTTCGTCTATGTACACCGATGAGATCGTCCTCGAATGTACCTCAGAGAACTGCAGCCGAGAGAAGGAGAGACAGGTTCATCCGCGAGAGGAAGAACAAGAACAGAGGCAAGACGGCGTGAGAGATTTTTCTTGCGAGTGTAGAAACCAACGTGGGGGGAAGGGGTATATAAAGACCGTCGCGTGCCCTAGCACGGTATCCTTCGATTTCCGAAAACGCCCCTCAACGGGCGCGTCATTTCGGATCCTGAAATCGCAGCCAGAATCGCGTTCGTAACAACGAGTTGAATTCCCATTTTAGTCGACTTACCAAATTAATCGTGGGATTAATTTAATCGACTTACCAAATGAAATCCACAATAAAAGTATCGAGATCCGAATTGACTCTCCGAGTCGAAGCCAGAGACGGAGCGGAGCGCGCGCGCATGTGGTCCTCCATTCCTCCTCTCTACTATTGCTACAAGAGCTTGGGGTGCGAACTCATATATAAGCCCACCAAAAGTTTAGAGCTCCAAGGTATGATACTAAACTTCCATCCAAACTTTTCCATGTTTCAAATTTGGGAATTCTCATCTCTCTCCAAGCCATTTGGTTTCCCAATTGAAACCAAATTAACTTCAATTGTAATTACATAGATTTTCCAATTAAAATATAATTAATTTACAATTCTTAATACAACAATCCCCCTCAAATTCACCAATTTGAAAAAGAGATTCAAAGAGAGCTAAAACACATCTTTCGGCTGCCACACTTTGCTTTTAGTGAAGGTATCTTCCGGTTTGAACCTCTACCCGAGTTTACTACTTTCATTTTAAAAGGAACGAAGTGAACTACGTCTTGAACTTCATACCTTGGCGTTAAAATATACGGTAGAAATAACAATGTATTGTTCTTGGTACAATCTTCAGGGTTGGTGCTCTTAAAGGCCATGCACCTTTATCCTGTTTCATGAGTGTATTCAGGAAATAACCTTTTCCTTTAACTGCAGCATACAGTAACACTCACATAGGTGGCGTTCTCCAAGGATGCACTGCTAACATCCTGCCCAAAGGCTTGAACCCATTCAGAGCCTACGCTCTTCCTAAACTTGCAGCTTAAATGACACTCAGGCTTCCAGGGATAAGACACTCATGCATATACATTAAGATTAGAGGGACAACCAGTTCTCCAAACAACTTGTTATTACCACATTGAACCTTCTTTATGGGATCTCCATTCAGGTAGGTTGGGTTGCTACTGTAGAGGAATTCCCAATGGGTCTCAGTCTCATCCCAAGCCTAGACTTTAGGACTAAAGATCTTTCAAGTCCCTTAGTCAACGGATCTGCCGTGTTGTCTTTGGATCCAACAAAATCCACAGCCAACACCCCTCGAGACACCAAATCTCTTAACATCTTAAGTCTGATTTGTATGTATCTTCTTGTTTTCTGATTGAACTTTGAACTATTGACCTTGGCAATTGTAGTCATATTATCACAATGTACCGAGATCGCAGGAACATGCTGACCTACCATGGGAATTTCAGACAGAAGTTCCCTTAGCCATTCAGCCTCAATTCCAGTGGTGTCCAAAGCACACAGCTTAACCTCAAAGGTGGATCGAGCTAGAATGGTCTTCTTCACAGACCTCCAGGAGACTGCACCACCTCCAAGGGTAAATACATACCCAATAACATCATTACTCCCAAACTCATCTATTTTCCCTATCCAACTCGTATCTCTCTATCCTTCTAGTACAGATGGATGTCTACTATGATGCAAACTAAGAGAAATAGTTCCCTTCAAGTACTTTAGTATTCGGTCCAGAGCCTCTTAGTGAGTACGGTCAGGACAGCTAATGTATCTACTCAGCTTTGCAACCGAGAATGAAATATCAGGTCTCGTGCAATTTGCAAGATACATTAAACTTCCTATCACTTGTGAATACCTTAGCTGAGCTACATGTACTCCACTTTTATTCTTAAACGATGTTTTGTATGAATCAAAAGGAGTGCTTACAGCTTTGCAATCTTGATATCCAAATTTCTCAAGTACCTTCTCAACATAGTGAGATTGAGAAGCTACAATCCCATCAACTGACCTTGTCAGTTTGAGACCCAATATCACATCAGCAACACCCATGTCCTTCATCTAAAACTTGCTACTTAAGAATGCCTTAGTATCATTAATAATCCTCATATGTGATCCGAACAATAATATGTCATCAACATACAGGCACAAGATAATACACTCATCTTCTTTCACATTGGAATAGACATACTTATCGGATTCATGAACCTTAAAGTCATATGACAAAATAGTTTTGTCAAATTTTTCATGCCACTGCTTTGGTGCTTGTTTCAATCCATAAAGGGATTTGACAAGCTTGCGAACCTTTCCCTCATTCCCAGGAGTCACAAGTCCATCGGGTTGATCCATATAGATCTCTTCCTCAAGATCGCCATGTAAGAAGGCGGTCTTCACATCCATTTGGTGGATAGAGAGATCATATACAGATACCAATGCTATGAGCATCCGGATTGTGGTCATCCTAGTCACAGGGGAATATGTATCAAAATAATCGATACCTTCTTTTTGCATAAAGCCCTTGACAACTAATCTGTCTTTGTACTTTTCAATTGATCCGTCAGGCCCAAGCTTTCTCTTAAACACCCACTTGCACCCAATGGTAGAACACCCTTTGGGTAAATCAACCAACTCCCAAGTTCCATTAGCCATAATGGAATCCGTCTCAGATTTGATGGCTTCCTTCCATTGTTTTGCTTCAGATGAAGCCATGGCTTCCTTGTAACTTGATGGATCACCCTCGATTTGGTAGACCACAAAAGTCGCTACCCAGATCCTTGGCTATCCGAGGTCTTTTACTCCTCCCTTGCTCAATCTCTTCAGAAAGGTCATTGGGTTCGGGTTGAGTCTCAACCCCCACATTCGTTATCCTTTCCACTTGATCTGGAATAAATCCTGATATGGAGGCGCCCTCAATGGTCAGACTCTGAGGAATCCCAATCTACAACGGGAAGACATCCTCAAAGAAGATAGCATTACAAAGTTCAACAATGGTGTTGACAACTATGCCCGGTATCTCGGACCAAATTACCAAGAACCTATATGCATAGCTATTTTCCAAATAACCTAAGAAGATCGCATCAACAGTTCTAGGACCAAGCTTCTTTCCATTGTATTCTGGGACTAAAACCTTAGCGAGACATCCCCACACTTTGAGATATCTTAAGCCCAGTTTCCTATTTCTCCAAAATTCAAAAGGACACTTTTTGATATGCCTTGGAGGAACTCTATTCAGAATATGGCAAGCCGTATTCAAAGCTTCTCTCCACATATAGGTTGGAAGTCCAGAACTATGTAGGAGAGCATTGATCATGTCAGTTAAGATTTTATTTTTCCGTTCTGCTATCCTATTTGTTTGCGGTTAATATGGGACCGTAACTTCATGAATTATGCCAAATGATTTGCATTGTTCATCAAATAAGTTAGAGGTATATTCATCTCCTCGTTTAAGCACTTTTCCTGTTTGTGTCTCAGACTCATTCTTAAATATAAGAAATTCTTCTAAGGCTTCATCCTTGGTTTTCATTAGATATACATAGCAGTATCTACTGCCATCATCTATAAAGGTGATAAAGTATTTCTTATTGTCTCGGGTCAACACACCATTAAACTCAGAGATATCCGTGTGCACTAGATCCAAGATCTCACTATCTCTAAAGACAGACGGAAAAGACTTCCTAGGTGTCTTAGCTTGCACACAGATTTCACATTTTTGAGTTTTATCAATAGTATGTTTAGGGATCCACTCTAAATTCACCATTCTCTTAATTGAATTTAAGTTCACATGTCCCAATCTAACATGCCACAGATCACAAGATTCTAGATTATTCACAACATGAGACACAAAATTAGAACATTAAGAATTTAAAACATTCATTTCATCAATGTTTACTGAATCACATCTAATTCTAAATAACAAATCAAAATCTACCAAATAGCCTTTTCCATAAAAAATGCCATGTATCAGAATGACAACTTTATTATATTTAAAGTCTAATTCAAAACCATTTCTCACTAAGATAGAGCCAGATAAAACATTCTTCTTGATGTCAGGAACATTCAACACCCTATGCAATGTCCAGAAACGTCCAGAGGAGAACCTCAAGTTGACTTGTCCCGACCCTAGCACCCTGGCTGCAGAATCGTTCTCCATCTTCAGAGTCCCACCACTGCAGGTCTGATAAGAAGAAAACAAAGTTCTGTCAGAACAAATATTTACATTGGCTCCCGTATCCACGTGCCACTCAATTGGATCATGGATATGGTATAGTTCAGATTTTACATAGACATACCCCTCGCTAATCCCGAGTCCCATAGTGATCATATTCACTTGCGGACTCCCGTCTGCAGCCTTAGGTTGAGCCTTTAAGAACGGGAAGTCCTTCTTCCAATGGCCAACCTGATTACAGTGCCAGCATGGTTTATTCTTTGCCTTTTTCTGGATCTTACTCTTTTGTTTTATTTTATTGTTATTAACACCCTTTTCCTTCTTATCTTTGCCCTTCGAGGTCATGAGATTGTCCTTATCCTGAATATCGACAGGAAGCATAGGCTTTTGTTTCCTATGTTCCTCCTATATAGCAATTTCCACCATCAAGTCATCCATAGAAATTTTCCCCTTCCTGTGTTTCAGGGTCATACCGAAGTCTTCCCATGACTTGGAAAATTTTTCTATGATGCACATGACTTGAAACTTCTCTGGAAGTTTCATTTCAACATCTTTTAAACCATGGAGCAGGAGTAAAAATTCGTGTGCCTATTCAGAAACCGATTTACATTCGGCCATGGAAAACTTTAAAAACTTGGCGACGGAGTATTTCTCAATACCGAGATCTTTGGTGTTATACTTCCGATCCAAATCTTCCTATAGCCCCTTTGCAGTCTGCGTGGACAAACACGTCAAACAACGTGTTAGACAGGGCCAACAAGATGCAACTATGACATACATGATCTCGTTCCTTCCACGCGGATTGCACCTTATGGCTATCTGGTGTGGGGTTTTCCGTTTCCACCATAGGACAATCGGTTTCAAGCATAAAGATTAATCCTGTGGTGGTTAATCAGATCTTCATGCGTTGTTGCCAACGCTTGAAATTCTGACCACTGAATTTTTCAGGCAATACCCGTCATATCTACCCTCGATTTAAACATCGTTTCCAACATGATTTCAAAAACGGTTCCGGATATCCTCTCTAAGATTGTTGTTAACAGGATCAACCATGCATATAATAGACAGTAATTACACAGATTCAAATGGATTAACAGAAAAGCATTACAGATTATTAATATTAATATCATTCAGTTCCAATCCATTATCCGATTACAGAATGCAAACAAGAACCGATTAAACAAATGGAAACATAAAATCGGGCGAGATCTATGAAAGGTAAAGCAATAAACAAAAGAAAGATTAGATTAGAAATCACCGAAACGTCCATGAAATGGACTGTCTTTAGAGAGGATATCTCCTCCACAATACCGATGCGTAGGGTACTGACGATCCGCTCCCAGGATACGATGGCACACGATCTTTGTCTGCACACACCGACAAGATCATCCTCGAATATACCTCAGAGAACTACAACCGAGAGAAGGAGAGACAGGTTCGTCCGCGAGAGGAAGAACAAGAACAGAAGCAAGATGACGTGAGAGATTTTTCTTGCGAGTGTAGAAACCAACGTGGGGGGAAAGGGTATATAAAGACTGTCGCGTGCCCTAGCGCGGTACCCTTCGATTTCCGAAAATGCCCCTCAAACGGGCATGTCATTTCGGATCCCGAAATCGCGGCCAGAATCGTATCCATAACGGCGATTTGAATTCCCATTTTAGTTGACTTATCAAATTAATCGTGTGATTAGTTTAATCGACTTACTAAATGAAACCCGCAACAAAAGTATCGAGATCTGAATTGATTCTCCCGAGCCCAAGCCGGAGATGGAGCGGTGCGCGCATGCGTGTGTGGTCCTCCATTCATCCTCTCTACTATTGCTACAAGAGCTTGAGGTGTGAACTCATATATAAGCCTGTCAAAAGTTTAGAGTTCCAAGGTATGGTACTAAACTTCCACCCAAACTTTTTCATGTTTCAAATTTGAGAATTCCCAACTTTCCCTCCAAACCATTTGGTTTTCCAATTGAAACCAAATTAACTTCAATTGTAATTACATAGAATTTTCAATTAAAATCTAATTACAATTCTTAATACAACACGTCATACCCCAGCTATCGCCTCTCTTGGACGTGTTGTGCATACCCCATTTGCTCATGGACATGCTACACCAGCAAGTACAATTTTAGGGATTAATATCATAAAATACATTATATATTACTGTGGATTTATGTATATTTTTATTCCAGATTGGTATGTATTTAGATCCTAGATTACATTAAGATTTAATATATTAGTTCATGTAATACATCTAATTTTAGATTTAATGTGTGATATAGAAATCACCTAAGAATGTGTGTAAGACGCACAATTCAATTCTTGTATTTACGTGCAACATATGATATATGATACTATGCATATAATTGCACATGTGGATATGTTATCAAGATATAATGTAGAAAATTATAATCGCTATAGTTGTAGTCTTTGGTCACTTTATATTTTCATTAAGCATTCTTTTAGACGAAAGTTATTCGATATAATTGAATTTGTTGTAGAGGATCATTTCGATGTGAACCATAATCTCAAGTTGTGCATAATAATAATTTACCATATTACAATTTTGAAAGAAAAGGAATACACTCCATGATGTGGTTTTGTATCTATTTTAGATTTATGTTGGACATAGAAATTATGGTGTACTTCCCCATCTAGTCTGTAATCCTTTGTCGACAACTGAGTGCACTTATGTATAGTTTAAATTCGTTTATATATAAAACATATCTTTATATATCTCCATGCATATGCATGTCTATAGTGGTTTATTTTTAATATTATAATCTTATTTTATTACTATTATATGTTGATGTGCCCCTCCTATTATGTAATACTGGTCCGCCACTGGTTGACACCCTATAAATATCGACCTCCATTAGGAGGAGACCATCATCCGAGAACCACCCTCGCCATGGGGAGCCCTCTCCCATCATCATCTCCCCCGTTCATCCCTCTCTCGTTCTCTCTCTTAGAAAAAGGAATAGATCGACAACATACCTCGATCTGAGAAGACCTAGTTCTTACCGACTGTCTTCCTCGATTCTTGAAGAGAAGGAGATTTAGGATGAAAGATCTGCTATCGTCAAGGTAAGGATACTGAACCGTATAAATTTGTATTTGTACATGCATTTACCAGGGTTTATTAAAGCTTCTTGGATCAACTATGCTTATGGGTTACGAGAAAAATATTATGGGGAACTTCAACTCTAAAATCAGGGGTTTTTGGTTTTAGCATATAGAAAAAACAAAACGCAAACATTAATCAAAATAAATGGGGATATAAACACAACAACGTTGGGTTTGGTATATGGGTTTTCACATTTTGTTGATTTATGAAAAGTGTTTCAGGTATACGATGAACATATTAAATGCATTTAATATATACATCAAAGCCTAAAGTTCCAGATAGCATAAAATCATTATATAGAAGATTTTTCAGTTAAAAAATGGATCGAACAGAGACTAATTAACTATATTATAAACAGTGCAAACAATTGTTCCTTAATAGAATGACTGACTGAGAAATACTAAAAAATAAACAAATATGCATAACCTGTAGTTGATCGAATTATTGATATTACAAAAACAAGGACTTATTAAAAATGAAACAAGAGGTTTTAAAACATATTGAAAGCATACCAAATAGCTTTCATATATAAATCATTGCCTACACTTACCGATCAAATAGATCAAATATATAGTAGATATTTTTTTAAAAGAAAGTGGATCTATATGAGAATAATGTTTTGTCCTGAAAAATAAAAAGTTGTTTCTTTGTTACAAACATTGATTGTAGTAAAAATAGGAATATAAAGTTAGTTAGAGCAACTACAACCGTTATTTGGCTAAATGAAATTTATATAGTTTGATGTATGTAAGTTTGGTATCGACTTAGATATATACCTCACATAACAGTGTTCTGAAACATGGAATTGTTTAATGGAAATACATAATACATGAAACATATATACTAAATTCAAAAACTGCAAGAGTTGAATTAAACTATAGATACCAAAAGTGTGATAAACATATTTACATGATGTCTGAATCGGATTCAGAGTTCGTTGGCGCCGACAAAGACACCAGTCAAAAAAATAAAAGTTCACCAAACAAAAAAGGGAAAAACCTAAAGATTGTTACATCCACAAAGAATTCAAATACAACAAAATACAATGCTATTGTTAGAAACTAATGTTGAATATTTCTTACAGATTATATTTATATGAGATTTTTGCACATATGTTTTACAGAAAAGGAATACATTAAGACCGTGCTAAGTATGCGAGAAAGGAACACATCAAAAGATACCGGGATGAAGGCCTATATGAAAATTTTGGAAGTAAGTGATAACATTTGTGAAAATTGTTTGATCTTTTTCAATATTTAATAATTTTAAAAAATGATTGAATATACCTTGGATGAAATGTTAACAGACAAGGGACACATTTCACATAGGCATTTTATAGAGCACTTTGTACAGTACATAGGTACACATCGACCAACACCAAAGAAACAAGAGCTACTTGGAAAAATAGCCTTCTCAAAGCTGATAAACAATGAGAATGTGGATAAAGAAGCAAGAAATCTTCAATGGATAGTGGAGCAATATCAGGTAGCTCGCAACTTTTATTTTGGAAATAGAATCGTTATATTTAGCGACGATGACATTGGCGTGATACTCAGCTTGCCTAGTTCTGGGTACACAATTTCACTACGAGAGAAGCATTTGCAGTGGAAGAGTTACATAACGACTGAGTTGTTCGAAGAGCGAATGATATTCAATAGACGAAAATTTTCCAGTGTGCTTTTAGATCATTATGATAGAGGCCATGACAATTTAGTGGGAATATATGTTACATGCCTTATTTTACTAACATTCGTCACTTTCTTGTCTCCGGAATGTTCATATTCATTTTTCAAAGGTCTTGTTGTCCTATGTTGAGTCGTTGGAGGATACAAGATTTTTTAATTGGTTTGAGACTGTTGCAAAAATGGTATTATTTGACATGGATAATAATATTCAAAGTACACAAGATAGACGTCGATGTTAAACATAATTACGCTGGGGTATCTGACATGATGTGTTTCCTGTTTATATGTAAGTAAATTTTTCGATACACTAATTAGGTTTTACTTGCCTAACAAAATCTAAATTTGATTATAAAAAGAATGCATGTTTGGATGATGGAGTAATGTTGCAAAGATCTCGTCGTGAGTAGGGACCTAAGACCTAGAATAAGTAAATGGTCTGGGGTAATAAAAGGACTAACAAGAAGATTGGTTAACATGTTTAATATTCTTTGTCCATTGATGTAAGATGTATGCATTGTTTAATAACTAGACATCTCATGTCTTCATCATAGCGAACCAGTGTCTACAGGGAAGCCCTCTGTACTCCATCCTTCCACAACAACTAATGAATCTTTGCGAGTCATTAAAAGTGAAAACTTTCTTTTGTAAATGAATTTCAATGATTTTATAAACTGAATATATAACATTGTAAGAACAAACTTGTTATACTAACTAGAACATTCATTTTAATGCCTTCGTGAAGCTCTTAGTGAAGATCATAGAAAATTGACCTCGTAAAACAGTCCTAGAGTTGTCCTTCCATCCTTCAATCCATTTTTAATATTGCTCTCCTATTTATTGCGTTATTATCCAAATCATTATCTTGCGCTCTCAATCTTTGAAGAGAAATTTGAAACCTATGAATAACTCAAGCTAAGAATTGTGTAATGTGGTTTTGCAAGAAATGATTCATGCTCTCGCTACGTTGGGTGCTTCTCATACCAACAAAAAAAATTGCCTCATGTAGATATCATGCCATTTGTATCTGATGCTAAATTTTCCAGCTAACCATATATTATTTGAGAGATCAAATTCATCAATCACATCCAACATCCCTTATCAAACATTTCTATATTATCTTAATGTCATACCAAGTGAGTAAAGTTTTAAGGGCCTTTTGAATATACCTTATAGTACCAAGCTTTGTAGTAAGTTTAGCCATTATGTGCCAAGCACACAATCTGTGCATCATCTGACCTCCATTGTACATGGACAAACCATCTTAAGCGATTATCTCGTATCTTATCCTCGATCAGAGCTACACCAACTTCCCTTCTGATTGCATCATTCTGAATCCGATCTTTACGTGTGTGTCCACACATCCACCTTGCATATTCATTTCTGCTACTGCCATTCTCTGGACATGTCTATAGTTCACATGCCAACAATACTCAGATCCATAGAGCATAATATGTCTTAGGACTACTTTGTAAAACTTTCATTTGACTTTCAAAGGAATTTTCTTATCACAAAGAACAGTAGAGGCTCCTCTTTACTTTAACCAGCATGCATTTATTCTCTTAGTAACATCTCCATCAATTTCCCCATCATGTTGCAAAATAGATCTCAAGTATCTAAAATAATCTCTCTTACAAATTTTGTCGTTACCAATCTTCACCTTAATTCCTTATCATTGCTTCAATCAAAAGTGCACTCTATATATACAGTCTTAGCCATACTTATAGAAAATTCCTTTTCTCTAGACCTTAAGCTTCTCATTTACTTCATCTCTAGTCTCAACAATCAATACAATACAAGCAACGGATAACATACATCAATGTATCTCATCTTGAATGTGACTAGTCAACTCGTCCATAATCGAAGTAAAAAAGGAATGGACTCAAAGCTGAACCTTGATGTAAACCAATGTTGATGTCAAAATCGTCAATCTTCCCAGACTGGATCCTTACACAAGATGAAGCCCTATCATACACATCCTTTATGAGATTAATGTATAAGACATGTACTTGTCTCTTTTCTAAAACTCTCCACAATATCTCTCATGGCACATAATCATAAGCATTCTTCAAATCGATAAAAATAATATGGAGTTTCTTCCTTTTTTGTTCTATAAATCTCCATTGTCCTCCTCAACAAGTGGATGGTCTCAATAGTTGAGCACCTTGTATGAATCCAAATTGGTTTTCTTTTATTTTGAAAACTTGGCTCAACCTTCTTTCGATCACATGTTCCCGAATTTTCATAGTGCGACTCATCAGCTTGATAACTCTATAATTTGAACAATTTTGAATGTCTCATTTGTTCTTATAAAGAGGCACCATGATATTTCTCCTCCAATCTTCAAGTATTTTCTTGCTTCGTTACATAACATTGAATAAATGTCTAAGTCAAGTCAAACCACGCTCACCTAAAACTCTCCATACTTAAATAAGAATGTCATCGGGTTAATACACCTTTCTCAGGTCTCGTAACCTTCAAAGCCCTGTCTACCTATTTCCTTTGTATTCGTCTATATCTTGTACGATTCAAGTTACTTTCACTACTAGCTAGATCTCTCAAAGTGATCTTTATATTTCCTTCTCCAATGAAAACTTATGGAAATACTACTTCCATCTAGTCTCTATATCTTTTTGAGTAATAAGCACGCGACCTTCCTCATCCTTAATGCATCTCACTTGAGAAAGGTCTTTGACCTTTCTTTCTCTTGTTTTGGCCAACCCAAATTTATCCTTCTGACCCTCATATAAATAAATATATATACTCAATAAAAAAAGTAAACAGTAATCCATATACATATCTGCATCTGAAAGAAAAAAACTCGTATCCTTGTCGGCATTCATATTCATGAAAATAAAAAAATCATATTCGTACCCCTTTAACAACGGATACATGTTCCATCCCTAACATCAACAAATTAGGAAAAAATCTAGTTTAGAAAATTTATTTAATTGCTAGACCTTTCAAATTTTCAGATGTGCCTTGGATACCAACTTGACGTTCCATGCATTTTATCCCTTTGTGAGATTTTCCGTCCTTAATTATAAAAAAACATAAAATATGAGGATTTTCCCATCGATCTCTAAAAACTTGTTCAACCACAACCCCTGCAATATTTGCAATTATGCCACAACCTCTGTAATTTCAACCTATCAAAGGCTTGAGGCTTAAGACTACAAGGGTCGTAGTGCAATTTACGAATATAAAGGGCGGTAATATAGTTGGTCAAGATATCAAAAGTAATGGAGTAAAAATCCCTGGAATTAACGAGTGACGGAGAAAAGCCATGAGAAATATCAAATCGAGGTCTGCATCTGTGGTTGGTCTCAATTTAGAATGTCGTGATGGCTTACATATCTATAACATATATCTATAACATATATTGAGTGGGGGAGAGACCATGCCTCCCTATTAGTTTCTTTTGTTATAATTCCATTTCTATCCCTCTCGACTAAGCATTCACAAAGTCTCCCCTCCGCCTTCTCCCTGCCCCTCAACCACCCCTCCCCCTTCAAACCCTAGGCAGCCTCTCTCGCCTGCCCAAGCCCTTCTTCCTGCCCTTCCTTCCCAAACGAGACCTAGATATTCGAGCACACGAAGGGATGTCCTGTGGCGATTGGAGATCTGGAACTTCTACAAAGGGCGATCTGAGGACGAAATTGAGGGACGGGAGGACGACAACGACGTATATGCCTTTGGAGGTGATATGATCTGGGAGCTGCTGAGCTGCGTATCACATGAGGAGATCTCAATGGAGCCGATGCAATTCCAATTTTCGTGTGGGAACTTTTCCGGATTTGCATCCTTCTGATTCAAGGGATTGATCTCTAAGGGGCTTGCATGCAACTATCAATGGAGATCACCAAGGCGTCGTTGGCTATAGCTTGCACGATGGATATGCGGTCAGCGGGGAGGATGGAGTCTACGATGCAATATGCGCAGAGCGCGACGGAGGTGTCTCCAATGGACGTGTAGAGGATGCCGACAATGGGGTGGTCGAGCTTAATTAGGCGGTTACACTAGCTGACGATGACGGTAGGATGAGGTCGATCCGGCAATCAGGAACAACCACTGCTCGCCGTTGGCGGTTCCCGTCTCTTCCCCTGCAACGATGTGCATAGTAGCAGAAGCAGTTATTATGGTGCAGTCTGAAGGGTAAATGGCACGACATCTCTTTTGTGGGTGTAAATTCATGATCCATCTGTTCGTCTTCTTCTCCATAAAATCAAAAACCCATCAATCTCTCTCTCTCTCTCTCTCTCTCTATATATATATATATATATATAAGAGCCAAAACTTGTGAAAGCATGAGAGTAGTGATTTTAGACTACTAGATTCAACCAAGAGAGAGAAAACCAGGAGAGAAAAAGACAGAATCTAGATTTAACAAATTTATAAGGTTGGTGGGGTAAAAATTCCTCTATATTTGCGATAATAATATAGCTAGATTGTGAATTAGTTCCTGACTTTGCTGACATATCATTCATCTTTAATTGCCATATTTGAATCGGTGGTTAAGGAGATAATATTGGTAAATAAAATCCGAAGGGATGTGTGCCTGCATGCCACTCTGATAATATTTTTATTTATGAACATGGGATACTTCAAAGGGGGCATGATCCTTCCTGAATTCAAGAAGACATTCAAGAAGACCGTTCTTTTTTTTGTAAAAAAATATCAATAATTTTGTAAAATAGGTAACCAACTTCTATTATAACGCATATGCATGTATGTATGTATGAATGTATGTATGAATGTATGCACAAAGCTTATATAAAATGTGTGAAGCAAGGCTGATCCATTGGGGTAGTCAAGATAACTATTGCAATCTTTTTTTGTGAGGTATTTTTTTTATAAAATCTGAGGTTTACATTAATAAGAGGAATGTCTGTTTCAAATTTCATGAAAGGAAAACATCCATATCTATGTATTTAGAATGACCTGCTTTCAACAATTCAAATATCATTAAAATTTGACCAAAATGAAGAATAAAGGTGATAAAGTGGAGAATCATCTACCTATGTGTAATTCTTGTCGTATGGCAAAGTAAGAAACATAATGTGGTTTCAAGATCAAGCGCAAAAGCAAAGTATCAAGTCCTTGCAAATGGCGTTTGTTGAAATCCTAAGGTTGAGAATCCTTTTACATGACTTGCGTAACCAAGTTGATATCACAATGAAGAAGTTCCGTGACAACAAAGAGACGATAAACCTTGCAAATAACCAGGTTATGCATGATAGGACTAAGCATAAGGAGATTGACCGACATTTCATTTCTAAGAAGATTGATGTCGGGGAGGTGTGTCTTTATTACAAGAAATCCGGTGGTCAAGTTGTGGATCTATTCACAAATAGATTGCCCAGAATGCAATTTGAGATAAATGTAGGCAAGTTGAGAATGATTGACATATATGCCCAACTTGAGGTGGAGTGTTCAGTTAGACATATGTTTATATGGGTAAACGGATCATTGCATGTTCATTCCTGTATATTTTACTCACCCCCTAATAAATCCATGATTTATCATCATATCTCTCATTTATTATCCCTCTTGTTTAAACTATTCAATAAGATTCAAACCTAATTAACTAACTTCAACAATTAACCCTGTGTATATAATTAACTCTAATTATGCAAAGATTTCTCAAGTAGTATATATAGTATAGATATTTTCACAATATTTTTGCAATCATTTGCAAATAGATTTCAAAACATTTTATTCAAACAAAAAAAGAAATCTTTACAAACAAAATATTTTTACAAAGATTGAAAACTTTTTACAAAATATTTTTCAAATGATTTTCAAAAGATTTTTCAAAACAAATTCCAATCATTTTCAAATATTTTTACCCGGTTAATTAATCAGTATATAAACATAATTTTAATGTGTATTATATAAGTATATTCTCCGCAATAAATTAAATTTATTTTAGCCATACTTATTGAAAATACGAAAGTATGAGTTATGGTTAAAATATATACATAGTATATATTGACGCCTCCTATACTTAGCTTGAACCATGCCCTCATAGATCGAAGAGAAAAGGAAGACATAACTCGTATTGAGTAATGAAAGTCTATACTACAACGACTCAATAAAGAATAAGAAGTCGACCATCCCCCTATAATTAGGATCAATTAATCTTAAGTATAACAAACTGTATTCTACATGTAGAGAGGATCGTTGATGAGCGCGAAATTCACCTCTTTAATAGTCGTAAATTGTCATAGTATAGAAGATAAATTTCAATCAACAAAAACAATAAGCGTTTGAATGTTGTGGAAAATGTATACTTGGCAAGTCTACCAAGGTCGAACACAGGGACACGAGCTACTTTATCTATGTATCAAATTTTGGTCAATTAAGAACATGTGTGAATAATTTCTCATTTACCGGTCTCCATGCATAATACAATGCAAATAAATGATGCATGTATTTTTAGTTGCTTTTTCGATGCGATTTTAGAATGATGCATGGACAGTAATGCAATGTTAAATGCAGGTTATGAGTATGCAAGTGATTATTACAAATATACCCTAGAAAGAATACATAAACGAGCAATAAAATATGGTTTGAAATCAGAGTTGAAATGAGCACAAAATATATGAGCAGACATCGAATCAGATCAAGGACATGTAGAGCAAGGAACCTCATCTAACATAAAAATTAACTTCATTTAAAATGGTGTCAGATGAGAAAATTAAGCATGCCATGATATAGAGGATGAAATAAGGACAAAAATGACAGTAAAATCATGCAATCTGGATCTACAATACTCAAGTTATGCTAAAAACAATGTAGGGGAATATATTAATAAAAATATAAGAAATAAAAGGATAAATATTACAAATAGGTCCTTAAGGGGATCCATTTGCAATTTCCAAAAACTGCTTGGGCCCTTCTATAATTTCTCCATACGTGCAGGGGCCTTTTTGTAAATCTGTAAACCTGCGAGGGCCACCCTATAAAATATCTAGGCACACATGTGACACACACGCCTGGGGACCAAAGTATAAATTCCAAAACTTCTCGGGTCTTCCATGCAAATTACTAGACCCTTACGTGCTGGGCACGTGAGGGGACCGGGCTCGAAAGGCTCGACTAGCTCGGGCCACATGGCTGTCGTTGGAGGTTCGGCGACAGGCTCGTAGAATCTGAACCTGTTGGTTCATTGGGAGGCTCGGTAATTCCACGTGTTATCATCACGACCGTCCGATCCAGATGATCGGACAGTAACTGCATCTCGTGCTCCACCATGGGCCATCGGAGAAGGCGGGGCTCCGGCGACCTGCTGGTAGCTCCTCCGCGCTCTGTGGAATTGTCTGGAGATCGGGGAAGCTCGCTGGAATGCTGGCGGAGATCCTGGAGTCAAGGCGGAGCTTCATCATCATCTGGAGAAGCAAGGCGGAGGAGGGTCATCGGAGTGGAACATTGAGATCGGCGAGGCATTGCGAAGTCTAGCCATTGAAGTCCTGCGAAGGTTAGTATAGACGAGGCGTGATGTGCATGAAGTCATGAGGTGAGTGGGGGACGTGGGGTGACGGAAGGCGATGGCCCAGGTCTTCTTCTCCGGTGAGATGAAGAAGAAGGGGGTCTAAGTGGGGGTGGTTCTGGAGAAGAGGAGGATGGATGCGAGGGGGTCGACGAAGTTGAAGGTGGTTAGGCGGAGCTCATTGGATGGTTGGTGGATGGTGAATGGAGTTGTATAGGTTGGAATAAATGGGAGAAAAGTAAAGAAAAATAGGGGGAGGAGTACCTTACCAGAGCACGGTGATTGACGGAGGAGGAGCTTGTGCTGAGGCTCATATGAGCCTCGGGTTGTCGCCCGATCTGGCCAGCCACGCCAGAGAGCTCGAGCTACCATCGGAGATGGCGGAGCTAACACGTCGGAGGTGCCATGGATCACACCTGGGATCTAGGTCGTCGTCGCCTCGACACCGCCCTCCGCTGTCACTGGACGGGGGGGGGGGGGGGGGAGATGGGCCTAAGCCCCATGCAGTGGTGGATGAAGGCGACGGTGGGCGGAGAGTGGCACATGAGAATGGGGGAAGAAACGGCTACACAGGGCGACCGTTAGGAGAGGAGGAGCATGGGCAAGATGTCTTCCAAAATAGGAAGGGGGCGGAGGTGGTGCGAGGGTAACGACTGGGCTGGAGGTAGGGGATGAAGTCCCAGCCATTGGATCTATCGATTCAACGGCTAGGATGATGGCACATATGGAAGGGAAAGATTAGATCAAAGATTTTATCGGGTGGTTTTGAATAGGAGAAGAATAAACGACTGTGATGGAGAGATGGGGGAGATCCAGTGGTGGATGGTGATTGGGTGACGTGGTGTGAGGAGGAGCGTAGGATGGCGACAAGATCGGGTGGCTGGGAGCGAGGTGCGAGGGGGCGGTCCAGATGTGAAGAAGGAGATTGATCTGACGGCTGTGGTTGTGGCAGAAATAAAGGGCTGAGATGGAGGGTGGGGAAGTGATATGAAATGACTGGGAGCGATGTCGGGTGGCGGAAGGAGAAGACAGCCATGTGGGCAGCCCAGAGGGCGCCACATGGCTGCATCAGAAAATTCAAAATTAAAAATCAAAGAAAATTAAAAAAAGAATTTGTTAGAGGCGTAATTAAGAAAAGGTCAAAACATAAAAGTTGTAGATCTCAATGAGATCTACAAGTTTCATGTTGGACAAAAAGTCAAAAGAGGCCATTTGTACAAAAAATATTTTTGGGGGTACTTTTAAGGGGTTAAAAACACCGATTTTTAGCTTTGTCATTTTTTATACTTTTTTAGTCTTTTTAAAGGTTAGGAACTTATAGACAATTAATGAGCCTAGTTTTCATGGGTTTTAATAATAAAATAATTACAAATTAAATAACAGTAATTAAATATAATTAATTGTAGATTAAGTATACACAATATAATACAATATAAAATGAATGAATTATTAGTGAATTTTAATTGAATTAATTAAGCCAGAGGTTTAATTAGTGAATTTTAGCATGATGAATACGAGATTCATCATACTCCTATACTTAAACCATGCTCGTCCTAGAGCATCTAAAGAATGAAGGAGTCGGATTAATTCCTGACAGTGCAAGTGAAGACTTTAAGGCTCAATCTTTCGAAGACCTTTAATTTAAACGATCCTAAAATTCTGGGCTTATCCAAGCTTTAGTTAGAAGGAATCCAACTTTTCTAATTACCAGACTCTCTTTTTGTACATATACTATAAGGATATGATATTAGTGTACTGCATTTCATGAGAGTTGAGTCGAGAAATCACTCGAAGTTCCAATCCCAGAGACTCTCCTCTAGACCTCATCCTCAACACTAGGGAATAAGTCCATTCTTGCTTTAGTCAACCATCTCATTAGTTCGCCAGACTTGAAATGTAGATGGACGGCCAGATGTTGGAGGGCATAGGATTGTGTCTAATTTTCTCTCCATCACATTGGAACAAGGGGCCTCTCGAATGCCTTTTTACTCAACACAAGTAGGTTTTTAGCTTGTTGATCAATGTGTCGGTCAAGAGAGTTCGGAGTCGTCTGCACTTGTTTTTCTGGGAGTACATTGGGGTGTGTCTCTTTTGGGTATCTAAGATACCTTTGACACCCAGACTTGTATCGCTTACAATGTAGAGCCCTTTTATGGCGTCAGCCCGACTCCTTGGTCCTAGTTAGCACTTGGTCCAAGTGGAGACTTTGAAAATGTTTGGGAGCACTCACCATTGGTGGAAGCTCATTTGTAATCTGACTTTTGGAGGATATATCTGTTCTTTGACATTTCTTTTCTTTTCTTTTCTTTTCTTTTCTTTTGGTGTCTATCTCCACTGCTTTTACCAAAAGCTGGCATACACTGATCAACAATTAAATTAAGTTTCATCACACCCTGGCACATAGGTAGATATCAAAGAGATAGCATATGAACTTGTTCACATATTGGCTAGGGTTTTGCTGACACTCAGTTTTTCTGAAGCCTTCATTAACTTTATCCCACCCTCGAATATCATTATATTGGGTCTAAACTCAATATCCAGTCCTAGTTCATCAAGTGATAAATCAACTCATCTCATCAATCATGCAGTTGTGAAAGTGATTGTGCTGATCATATTCTTTTGAAGGTAGAGATGAAAAGTGCAATATAGCGCTCAAATCTTTCAAACTAGGGAAGTGTGGATAATTAAGTTCAAAAACCCTAATGACTAAGGCATGTTAACTCAGACTCTTTAGATCACAGAAATCAAGTGTCCTCAAAATCCTCAAGCCTTGAGTGAATGTGAATGTGTCAGGAATATACCAACTCTTTAGTTAGTGAATATTTTTGTGATTTATGTTTATACAGATTTTTATGAATTTTTTTAATTCTTTGGAGAGACAATGACTGACCCAGACTCATATGAATAAAAGTATCTACTCTGAGCCAGTATGGGTGCAAGTACGGACCATTAGATGAGCCCGTGTTACTTGATGACAGAGTCATATACAATGTCATCACCGACTCTGCTAAGAGAGATAGAAGTTCCCTCACGGAAAGTAGCTACTAAGCCTGGTGGTCAAAGTTTCATTCAAGGAAAGGTTTTAAATTTTTCAAATTTTTATGGAGTTTTTTTTGAAAAGGGGTTATTTACACAAATTTAATCCTCAATTTTTAAGAAAATATTTTTTACAGGGGTTTTACAAAACTCAGTCCAACCAAGCCCGAAAAAGAATTTTCAAAAAGTTTCAAAATACGAGCTATGGCTAAAGTAAATATACAGTAATATACGGTACACCCCCCTATACTTAACTTCTGTTATGTCCTCATAGCACAAGTGATATGACGCCATGACTCGGTTAAATATAGGGTGATATAATGGAACTAAGGAGAAAGGTCAACCTATACTTAGGTCAAAATTTGACCTAAGTACAAGAAGACAAGAGAGGGAGGGGTAGATGAGTCGGGTCCCCCTATACTTAAAAATAACCTAAGTAAGAGATCTGAATTGAGGAGGGGGCGGGGGTCTGGGAGGAGTATCTATACATGGATGTGAAGAAGGGGGAAGAGGTGTACTTTTTTACCGAAGAATATGAGAGGGGGATTTGTGCAATGTGTATAGTTTAAGGTGTGAGAGGGGGGAGAGTAATTATGGAATATATAAAGAGGAGGGAGATGGGGGGAGGGTATATGTGCAAGCGTGTGGGGGGGGAGTAGATCATCTAGCGATCTATTTTTTTTTCCTTTTTTACAACATGCAAGCCCTCTAGTGAGGACTGTTAAAAATGCATATGCAACAATTTTTTTTTACAATATGCAAATGCAAGCAGACTGATAAACAATCCTAAAATTTTCCCACCAAAACTTTTGCGGCCTCTTCAACAGGAGCTCCCAACTCCGCGCCTCCATGGAGATCAAGCGCCCTTGATCTTCATGGGCCCTGCCACAAAAGAGAATTGTTAGAAAAATAAAGAGGAAATTAATCAATAGAAAAGATGCAAAAATAATGCATGAAAAGAAGACCGGTGAATCTTGGAAATATTCAACACCAAAAATGAATCAAAAATAAATAAATAAATAAATAAAGGTGAGCCGTCTCCCCAGCAACAACACCATTTGATAACCGTGAAATTCGCCTCTTTAATAGTCGTAAATTATCGTAGTATAGGAGACGAATTTCGATCAACAAAAACCACAAGCGTTTGAATGTTGTGGAAAATTTATACTTGGAAAGTCTACCAAGGTTGACTACAGGGACACGAGCTACTTTATCATGTATCAAATTTTTGTCAATTAAGAACATGTGCGAATACTTTCTCATTTACCGATCTCCATGCAGAATACAATGCAATTAAATGATGCATGTATTTTTAGTTGCTTTTTCGATGCAATTTTAGAATGATGCATGAACAATAATGCAATGTTAAATGCAGGTTATGAGTATGCAAGTGATTATTACAAATATACCCTAGTTACATAAACGAGCAACAAAATATGGTTTGAAATCAGAGTCGAATTGAGCACAAAATATATGAGCAGTCATCGAATCAGGGCAAGGACATGTAGAGCAGGGAATCTCATCTAACATAAAAATTCATTTCATTTAAAATGGCGTCAGATGAAAAAAATTAAACGTGCCATGATATAGAGGATGAAACAAGCAATAAAACGACACTAAAATCATGCAATTTAGATTTACGATGCTCAAGTTATGATAAAAACAATGCAAGGGAATACATGTAATAAAAATGCAAGAAATAAAAGGATAACTATTATAAATAGGTCCCTAGGTGGACCTATGTGCAATTTCCAAAAACTTCTTGGGCCCTTTTGTAATTTCTCCATGCATGCGGGGGCCTTTTTTTAAATCTGTAAACATGCGAGGGCCTCCCTGTAAATAAACTAGGTGCGCATGTGACACACGCACCTGGAGACCAAAGTGTAAATTCCAAAACTTCTTAGGACTTCCATGCAAATTACCTAGGCCCTCACGTGCTAGTCATGTGAGGGGACCAGGCTCGAAAGGCTTGTCTCGCTCGGGGCACATGGGTGTCGTTGGAGGTTCGACGATAGGCTCGTAGAATCCGAACCTATTGGTTCGTTGGGAGGCTCGGTAAATCCATGTATTATCATCACGACCGTCTGATCCAGATGATGGGACAGTAACTGCATCTCGTGCTCCACCGTGGGCCACCGGAGAAGGCGGTGCTCCAACGACCTGCTGGTACCTCCTCCGCGCTCCGTGGAATCGTCTGGAGGTCGGGGAAGCTCACTGGAGTGCTGGAGGAGATCCTGGAGTCAAGGCGAAGCTTCATCATCATCTGGAGCAACAAGGCAGAGGAGGGTCATCGGAGTGGAAGATTGAGATCGGCGAGGCGTTGTGAAGTCCGGCCATTGAAGTCTTGTGAAGGTTAGTATAGACGAGGCGTGATGTGAGTGAAGTCATGAGGTGAGTGGGGGCTGTAGGGTGACGGAAGGCGATGGCCCAGGTCTTCTTCTCTGGTGAGATGAAGAAGAAGGGGGCCGGAGCGGGGGTGGTTCTCGAGAAGAGGAGGATGGATGCAAGGGGGTCGGCAAAGTTGAAGGTGGTTAGACGGAGCTCATTGGATGGTTGATGGACGGTGAATGGAGTTGTGTAGGTTGGAATAGACAGGAGAAAAGTAAAGAAAAATAGGGGGAGGAGTACCTTACCGGAGCACGACGATTAGCAGAGGAGGAGCTTGTGCTGAGGCTCAGATGAACCTTGGGTCATCACCCGGTCTGGCCAGCCACGCCAGAAAGCTCGAGCTACCGCCAGAGATGGCGGAGCTAACATGTCGGAGGTGCCATGGATAACACTTGGGATCTAGGTCGTCATTGCCTCGACACCGCCCTCCATTGTCAATGAAGGGTGGGGGAAGCTGGGCCTAAGCCCCGTGGAGTGGTGGATGAAGGCGACGGTGGGTAGAGAGGATGATTTTATATGAGGAGGTGGCCGAGAGTTACGAGTTAGCGAGGCATTTTTGAAAGAGAAGTGAAGGCAAGGGAGTAATGGAGGAGGAATAAGAAGTGGCACGCGAGAATGGGGGAAGAAACGACTACACAAGGCGGTCGTTAGGAGAGGAGGAGCGTGGGCAAGATGCCTTCCAAAACAGGAAGGGGGCGAAGGTGGTGCGAGGGTAACGACTAGGCTAGAGGTAGGGGACGAAGTCCCAGCCGTTGGATTTAGCGATCCAATGGCTAGGATGATGGCACAGATGGAAGGGTAAGATTAGATCAAAGATTTGATTGGGCGATTTTGAACAAGCAAAGAATGAACGACTGTGATGGAGAGATGGGGGAGATCCAGCGGTGGATGGTGATTGGGTGACGTAGCTTGAGGCGGAGCGTAGGATGGCGACAGAATCGGGTGGCTGGGAGTGAGGCGTGAGGGGCGGTCCAGATGTGAAGCAAGAGATTGATCTGAAGGCTATGGTTGTGGCGGAAATGAAGGGCTGAGATGAAGGGTGGGGAAGTGAGATCAAATGGCTGGGAGCAATGCCGGGTGGCGGAAGGAGAAGGCAGGCACGTGGGCGGCCCAGAGGGCACCACGTGGCTGCACCAAAAAATTCAGAATGAAAAATCAAAGAAAAATAAAAAAAGAATTAGTTAGAGGCAGAATTAAGAAAAGGTCAAAACATAAAAGTTGCAGATCTCGATGAGATCTACAAGTTTTATGTTGGACAAAAAGTCAAAATAGGTTATTTGTACAAAAAAACATTTTTGGACGTATTTTTACGGGGTTAAAAATACCGATTTTTAGCTTTGACATTTTTTTGTACTTTTTTAGTCTTTTTAAATGTTAGGAACTTATAGACAATTAATCAGCCTAATTTTTAGGTATTTTTAATAATAAAATAATTACAAACTAAATAATAGTAATTAAATTTAATTAATTATAGGTTAAGTATACACAATATAATACAATATAAAATGAATGTGTTATTAGTGAATTTTAATTGGATTAATTAAGCCAAGGATTTAATTAGTGAATTTTAGCATGATGAATACGAGATTCATCAATTGTGGGTGGAATGAATAAATGAATCATTAGCTCGGCATGTGAAAAACACACCGATCGAGTCGTCTAAAAAGATAGACAACTATCGCTGTGGAGACCGGTGGATTTTTGCAGGAAAAAATTAATTTTTAATTAATCTTCTTATTTTTATTATTTATACTGCTAAACTTAAATATATAGCGGTTAAGCACGGAAGTGTCGAACTCAAGGAGGTAAACTGTTTAAAACTAGGGTTAATCAGTAACGAACTAAGGTTTTATGGATATTCTTATTTTTATTTATTTTAAGGAGTTTCTGAATTTTTATTTAATTTTTATAAATTTGATATTGTCTTCATGAATTTTAAAGTATTATTTATTTATTTATTATTTTAGAAAATATTTTGTAGTTTTAAATTTAATTATTATTTTATTATTTTTATTATTTTTATTTTATTTCCCATTTTTATTGATTTAGGATTTTTAGGAATTTTGAATTATTTTTAAGGGTGAAAAATAAAGTTTTAATGAAAACAGATTTTATTTTCGGATTTTAAGATTGAAAACAGTAGTAAAATATTTTTTATTTTTATTAGAAAGTATACAAAATTGTCTTTAAAATGGTATGTTGTGCATTTTAATGTGATTTTTCTTTAACTAGTATTAGTGATGCGGGTTGCTAACTAAAGGCCCTCATAATAGGGATGCGGATAATGACACGTGGCCACAGTACCATCGTTCAAAAGATATACACGACACCATCATTTTTAGCTGTCGTGTCAATTATAACGTGATCTTGACATGAAAATGCATGATCTTGACATGATGATGCATGATCATATGGGTTTTTTTTACAAATGTGCCACTATTTGATTCTGCAATATCTATTATGCAGTTTTTTCAATATCAGATGTGCACCTCTATCTATCTTCTTGGCAATTAACATTTGTGCTCCTCGTGTTAATTTTACTGTACCGTAATTTATACAAATTAAATCATGATTTAGTAAAAATTTCTTAAAATATTTCCCCTACAATTAAAAAAATACTTGTGCCCCTCTTTTTTTCTTTCTAATTACAACTATACTAGTTTTTTCTTTCCGATTACACTTGCACCCCTGGGATAATATCCACTTGAGAAGGGAAAGGACAAAAACTAACCAAGGGCACAACTGCTAATTGCCCAAGAAGATAGGGGCACGACTTACATTGCAAAAAAAGGAAGGGCAGACCTGATATGATATAATCTAAGAAGGGTACAACTGCAAAAAAAATCCAAATTATAAATTTGATTACAAGCTTCATGACATAAGATAATATTTTAAATCCCAGTATGTGTTAGTGAGAGGAGCAGGTGCATCTCAAGTGGATTCAATTGCACAACCAACCTAAGATCAATGTTAGTTGAGCGTCGAGGTGGATCATGCTATCGATGCAACGGATGCTGGTCGAGCTGTGTCCTCACCTACGTATGCGTTGTGACTTCTGGTGCCGCCCCTTCACATGGGAGCTGTGTTTACAACATACACTACAGACTGGTGGCTCGAAGGGGACGGTCGAAGACCGTCCTCTTTGTAGCAATAACCGTCCCTTCTACTCAGAAGGGACGATTGACCAACCGTCGCTTCTGCCACCGTCTCATTTGAGTAGATGGGACGGTTCTCACGAACGTCTCTTTTAATAAACCATTGAGGACGGTTGTAACCATCCCTTTAGTAATTAACATTGGGGACGGTTACAACCGTCCCTAATACCATGAATATTAGGGACAGTTGTAACCGTCTCCAATGCGCCAACAATTTGCGACGGGCACAGAAGACCTGTGGGGACGGTTGTTGTGACCGTTCCCAATGGTCAATCATTTTCCAACACAGAAGGCCTGTGGGGACGATTTAAACCGTCCCCATTAGGTCTTTCGGCCGATGTCAAGCATCGGGGACAGGTAAAACCGTCCCGCTTGAGCGCAGAGGGGACGGGTGTGACCGTCCCCTCTAGTTTGGGCTCTATAGCGACGCCAACAGAAGGGTATGGGGGACGGTTGTAACCATCCCCATTAATTTTGAGCTAATCCTCAAAAGGGGGACATTTCTGGAGACCATATGGGACAGTTATAACCGTCCCCAATAACCTCGTACTGAAAAAAAATACTAGAATCATGGTGTTTTCTTCATGCTCCCTCTGCGAAATCAAATAATACATTCCATAAAGGCAAAATTCAAGATGTAAAGAAGACATATATTACAAATGAAAATGTTTGTCAATAATACTACATAATCTTGGCATTACTAGAAATATTACAATAAAATATTCAATAAAAAACTAAAATTTACTACAAGCATTGTTATCTACTCCGATCCTTCACTCTTGTCGCTCTCGTCGCTCTCCTCCTCGCTCTCCTCATCGTCGCCGAGACGTGTTGGTTGTACATGTGGCGTAGCTTGACTTTGAAGACGGCTTATTAATGACATGACATTCACCATTTCCAAACGCATCTTCGCCATCTCTTGATCTTGTGCAGACATCTTTGTCTTTACCTCCTGCAGCTCCCTCTCCATCTCTCTTTCTCTCTGACTCCCTTGCGAGGAAGAGTGCGACCCACTTACACTACCCATTCCGTACCATGTACGGATCGTTTCTCCATGTCCTCTGCAACGGATGCGTCCACTGTGTTCCGGACCAGTGGCTTGACGGAATGCTTCATCGGCCGACAACGGGGGTTAGCTCGTCCCTGTACTGTCTAGCGAAGACGTGGTAGAGAGCCTAACCATTTCTTCTTGCATGTAAAAAAATTATAAATATTGTCAATATAATAACTTAAGTCACTATATAAATTAAGAATAAATATTACTTACATGAATTGGTGCATATGCATCATCAACCCACTACACTTCTCCTCCTAAATCTCGGCTCTTGGACCCAGCAAAAACCTCTATGCGGGTCATTTCTCGTTCGTTATTCCTCAACTAAAAAAATATAAGAGAAGTTTTTAAAATAAATTCTACACTCAAACTTAATAAATCTAGAAATTTTTTAAATACTTACAAAGTCATCCTTCAATTGGTTGGTGTTCATTCTTCCCATCTTATGGGTGGACCGAAAGCCTTTGGATCGATTCGTCATATTTTTGGTAGAAATCGACTGAAATTAAACAACTTTAGTAAAAGCATAAAACAAATAAAAAGTAAACAATGTACGTACCGCGAATTCCTCACTGGACCAAATATTAATCAACTCCCTCCATTGTTCTGGTTTAACACCAGGAGGGACGTTCTGCACAAGCTGCTCATATGGAATCTGGGGGTTGTAATACTAAAGATGGAAAAATAAATATCATTAATATTAAATCTTACGAATTAAAAATAAAAAAATCTTCGTACCTTCGCCTTTATGCGTCCCTTGTATCGACGCAACATCTCAGCAGCATGGGAGAGAATCTGGAAATCAACATGGGCATTTCGTTCCCATGTAAAGACACCCTTATACAACAAATATAATAAATATTAATATAAAAACTTAATAAAAAATGGTTGTTTGATTTTAAAATACCTCCAAATCAGATAGTATGGCAGCCTTGACAACATAAGGAAGCTGCCGAAAGTTGTGGGTAGTGATGGGGACGCGCGCACGAGAAACCTGGCCAAGGTAGCTCTGAAACTCCGTAGAGTTCTCCCCAACCGCATCTCCGCCAACAATACGCACACGCAACGTATGCCCGGGTGCAAGACGATCCAAAAATCTACACTGAGACGGTCCACATCGTCTCGGGGTACCTCCACTACCTGCATCAGAAGAACCTGCCTGTGGCTGCTGAGGAGGTTCGGGAACCTCCCGAATATGTCTCGGTCTAGGAGCCATTCTGAAATTTAAAAAGAGTTATTTAAAAAAAATACATTTAGATAGATGACAATAAATTCAATTAATTGAAATTGAAAATAAAAAAACATTACCTGATATTGCTAGTTCCAACGTCGTTGTCTAATACTTCATGGAAAAAATCATTGGAGTTATTTTGGTTTGCAACATCATTTTCTAGTGCATCTTCCTCTTCGTTTACATCGAAGAAATCTCTCGGTGTTGTTCTAATGGGTATTATCCATCCACTAACTGAGTTATCTGGAACATAAAAGACCTGTTCGACCTGAATGGCAAGCGTATACGGTTCATTGGTTTGTAAGCGACCTATTTGCTTTAAAAAAGAACCCCATTTCTATCCTTCTTATAACCTAATCCAACTCGACCCACATCTAACCAGATGCAATGAAATAGAACATACCTTGCATCATGTGTAAAACTGATTTCTAGTATATCAATAATCTCGCCATAGTATCCGTCAATTTCAGCATTGAGATCAGCCTTCACTATTACTCCTGAAAGCTGTGATGCTTTATTTTCATCAATTGACTTCTTTCGAAATCTAAATCCATTAACGATATAGCCGGAATGTGATATTATTAATGAGTATGGACTCCTGTGAATTATGTCAAGATTCGTGCTCCACCGTTCATCTTTGGAAACTTTTAATAGTTCAATTTTATCCTCGAACCATTTCAGAAAGTCTGATTTGCTAGTGGTTGTTGACTAAAACTCTTCGAAGAAAGAATCAACCTCGTCTACTTGCATCAAAATATAATAATGAATAAAGTCTCTTTCATTGTCTGAAATACTATGACGGGTACTCTTTAGGATAGCTCGTCCATTTTGTTGAAAAATCCAAAGTTTATTTGGATCTTCTGTCCACAACTCACCATCATATTTCGTTCGAACCGATCGAATCTAATACTCTTTCCATCATCCATATACATATCACAAAATGTGATACATTCTTCACATAAATATCCCTCGGCAATGCAACTTTCAGGTGCATCTTTGTTAAATACCATATTCTTTAATTTCCGTAGGTATTTTTCAATTGGATACATCCATCGATACTGCACAGGACCACATATCTGGGCTTCGCTAGCAAGATGAATAATTACATGAACCATTATATCAAAAAATGTAGGTGGAAAGAGCTGCTCCAGCTTACATAAAGTTATAACAATATCTGTCTCTAGTCTGAACAATACTTCTGTATCTAAAGTCTTCGAACACAGAACTTTAAAAAACTGACTGAGTTCGATTAGTGGCTGCAAAACATCAGGATGTACAACTCCTCTGATTGACAACGGGAAATGAACTTGCATAAGTACATGACAATCATGACTTTTTAATGACGATATCTTTCTTTCCGCCATATTTATGCATATGCTAATTTGAGAGGAGAATCCATCATATACTCTAATTGATTTAATAAAATTGAGTATCTTATTTTTGTCAGCACTGGATAAAGTATACACTGCTTCGGGAATTATTACTTTGGAATTGTCTGACTCAATCAGATGTAATTCGGGTCGGATACCCAATTGTATTAGATCACATCTAGCTCGCAAATTATCTTTGGCAGTACTAGAGATATTCAAAATTAAAAGAATATTTTCCATAACATTCTTCTCTATATGCATCACGTCCAAGTTATGACGGACCTGTAAAGTATGCCAATAGGGTAGCTCCTGAAAGAATATACTTTGTTTTCGCCATCCACCCGTTGCCTTCCTCTTAGATAATCGGCCTAGAGAGTAGTTGCCCAAATTTTTTTGTTCCATCCGCATTGTACTTCCTGATCGACGAT
Source organism: Ottelia alismoides (assembly GCA_037367405.1). Lineage (NCBI taxonomy): Eukaryota > Viridiplantae > Streptophyta > Magnoliopsida > Alismatales > Hydrocharitaceae > Ottelia > Ottelia alismoides. The sequence goes on along the minus strand of JAZKJV010000492.1, from coordinate 644,703 downwards.
TCAAACTTAAACGACATCCAAACGACTGTCCATCAAACTAGTAATTATTTTCACTTCTTAAACATCTATGACTTACCGGTAAGAAACGACGATGTCCCAAATACCAATGTTTCATACTTGCACTTAGCCATGTCGAATGTGTTTTATCTATACAAATCGGACATGCGAGTTTACCTTTTGTACTCCATCCCGATAAATTGGCATATGCTGGAAAGTCATTAATTGTCCACAATAAAGAAGCATGCATTGTAAAGAATTCTTTCTTTACCGCATCATACGTACTCACTCCAGAATTCCACAGAATCTTTAGTTCGTCAATCAACGGTTGCATATATGTATCTATCGCACTACCTGACCCTTAGGACTAGGTATCAATAACGACATCATCATAAAGGAAGATGCCATTAACATCCATGGTGGCAGATTATATGTAACAAGTATCACAGACCAAATAGAGTAACTCGTACTCATATTTCCGGATGGATTAAAGCCGTCAGAAGCAAGACCCAATCGTACATTTCTTACTTCTTCAGAAAACGATGGATACATTTCATCAAATTTGCTACACTCCTCTGTATCTGATGGATGTCACATAACACCGGTTACAATTTGCTTTTTGATATTACTGTGACATATCATCATTCTAGCTGTTCTTTCGTATGAATATAATCGCTGTAATCTGGGAATCAAAGGAAAGAACCGTAAAATCTTCTCTGGTTTTTTCCTTTTCGAATCATTATCAATATTCTTATATCTGCTACTTTTGCAGTCAGGACATGTATCTAAGTTTGAATAATCCTTCCAATATAAAATGCAGTCGTTCGGACATGCGTCAAGTTTCTCGTAGTTCAGTCCAAGTGCACGAAATCTAGACTTAGCATCCTTCCAGTCCTTTGGAAAATTTTCTGGATTATTTAATAATGTCCTAATCAACTGTAAGACATCTGTCATCTTAACCGATGTACATCAATTCTTCACTTTTATCTTAAACATCTCCAGAAGAAAACGTAATCGAGACATTTTAACTCCTGAGCATAATGGCTTCTCTGCATCTTGTATTTTTTTCAAGTAACATATCCGGAAGCGAATCCATCATTTCATCGGTGTCATGTCCTCGAATATTATCTACCATCTCAAATATAGCATCACGGTCTTGTGTTTCAGAGACATCTCTTTCAGTATCACTGTGGACATTACTACCTTCTTCTAAAATAACTCCTTCACCATGATATGTCCAATTCATATAATGAAGCCAAAAACCATTTAATATCAAATGCTCGTAAACTATGGCTCGATTTTGGGCCAAAGTGTTTTTACATCTTATGCAAGGACAATGTATCTTATCTTCTTCACCTCCTACAATATGATAGTGCGATTCATATCGAAAAGCCCAGTCTAAGAATCCGATAACTCCTTTGTTATATGTTCGATAGTCATGGAATCTTTTGTTCATCCAACTTTTGTCCATTGCCTAAAGGTAATATCCAAAGTTAATTTCAAAAATGTTTGGTAATTTTCAAAGTTGTATATAGGTTATATTTTTTTGATCCTCTAAACTAAACTATTAAGCAATTATTTAAGCATTAGAAACTATGTATCCATATATGATTATACTTTACAACATCTACTTTACAATCATAAAGCAACTAATTTGAGAGAATTAATTAAGCAACTCTACTTTACAACCTCTACTTTACAATCATAAGCATTCATATATAATTATACAAACTATATGTTTTTGATCTAACTATGTATATACAACTTCTACTTTACAAAGATTAAACAATACTTTCAAAAATCTATACAATCATAAGCAAGCATAATATATTAATAAATTACTAAAAAATTTAAAAAAACTTACATCCAAATAAGATGATGAAATCAAGGCAGAGGGAGGTGGGCGACCGGGCGGAGGACGATGGACGGACGGAGACGGGCGACGGTCGGGCGGGGCCTGAGGAGGAGGGCGAGACAGCGATGGGGCTGAGTGGGCGAGACGGCGGTGCGTAGGGCGGAGGAGGAGGGAAAAGGGGCAAGAGGGCGGGAGCGGAGGCGGAGGGAGGAGGAGGGCAAGGGAGCGGAGGTGGATGGCGGAGGAGGAGGGCAAGGGGCGAGAGGGCGGAGGCCAGAGGGCGGAGGAGGAGGCTGGAGGGCGGAGGAAGGCGCCATGGAGTAGAGGAGCAGGGACTATCGATTGGAGGAATGAGGGAGATGAATTCGCCGAGGATGGGTATATGATCATCGGGGACGGTCGTTCAACCGTCCCTTTTAATAATAATCGGGGACGATTATAAGTGGATCGTCCCCTCTGGTTGGTTTTAGGGACGGTTACTCAACCGTCCCCGAAAAGCTACTTTAAGGGACGATTACAACCGTTCCATATAATAATAATTGAGGACGGCTACAAGTGGACTGTCCCCTATAGTTGCAGAAATTTTCCCCAGCGCGCCAATTAGGTGGTTTTAGGGACGGTTATGCAACCGTCCCATCAAAACAACTATAAGGGACGGTTGTAACCGTACCCTATAGTTTTCTTATAAGCGATGGCCACAGTGAAGTAACGGGGATGGTTATCACCGTCCCCTAAAGGCCCGGGTAGGGGACGGTCATATAACCATCCCTAAATGTCATATTAAAGGCGACAGTCATAATTGACCGTCGCTAAAACTATAGAGAGGGGACGGTCAGCAAACAACCGTCCCCTGAAATAGTATAGGGGACGGTTGCTAAGTGATCGTCCCCAATAACCGTCCCCAAAGGTCGTCCAGTTTGTAGTGATAGTACAACAATTACTTCATATTAAACGGTAAATAATGCAAAAAAGCTAGCTAGGCAAGTCACAACTGTAAAAACTATGTTAATCTACTAGAGAAAGGTCACCCATCCAGTTTAATTATTAGAAACAAATCAAATACAAGTTTTATTCAACATAAGATCTGTGTGAAGAGTTTCCTGATTCCTATGGACTGCTATAGAAGGAAGTTAATCGTGTACGGCCACCATATTTAGTATTTACAACACACATGCGACATTCCTTCCACAAGATAATATATCATCAAGAAATAACATTCAATACACTCGATGACATTCAACTTAGAAGATAATACAACTTTCAACATATGCAGTATCCACGGTGCGAAGATGACCTTGATTATGGGTCGTTATGCAGCAAGAAGATCCTCTGCCGTGAAATCCCTTGCTGTGATGCAGGAGATCCGTCCGATCGGAAATGGATGCCCCTGATAAGGGGTCGACTATCCCCAGCCCCCTATCAGGGGGCGCCCGTTTTTGATCCGACGGATCCCCTACGTCACAGCAGAGAATTTCGCATCAGAGGATCCGCCCCCGTTATGCATGTCGTTAGAGATGATTTCACGGATAAGCTATGCCATAAAGGCAATTTCATGGAGAAATTATCTCCTACTCAAGAGATAACAGGCTAACATAATCTTCATGCAACGGTATAGAATCTTCACACTGATGTACAATTTGAGGTGGACAGACTTTCCAGCTCCTTTTTTATCCAAGAGAACCTTCAGCATTTGGCACTTCCTCAAGGCTGCCCTTATTTCTTTCAGCATCTCATCAAGGTCAATTCCTTTTCTAGACATAATAGCAGGAAAAAAAGATTTTTAGTTAATAATGCAGACAAATGACCAGACCATATTAAGTGATTTTCTTTTATCTTATCCTCTATCGAAGCTACACCAACTTTCCTTCTAATCACATCATTCTGAATATGATTTTTACATGTATGACCACACATCTACCTTAGCATTTTCATTTTTATTATTGTCATTTTCTGCACATGTCTATGGTTCACATGCCAACATTATAATCCGTGGAGCATAACAGGTCTCACGGCTGTTTTACAATACTTTTCTTTGAGTTTTCAAGGGATTTTCTTTTTACAAAGAACCGTAGAGGCTCCTCTCCACTTATCCAGCATGCATTTATTCTATGAGTAACATCCCCATCAATTTCATTATCTTGTTGCAAAATAGATCATAAGTATCTAAAGGATTATTTCTTTTGAATGTTATTGTCTCCAATCTTCACATTGAGTCCTTCATGGTTGTTTCCATCAAACGTGCACTTTATATATTCAGTATTAGCCCTACTTATGCAAAATCCTTTAGTCTCTACGTCATGTCTTTGAACTCCAGCTTCTCACTTACTCCATCTCATGTCTCATCAATCAACACAATATCATCGACGAACAACATACACCAAGGCATATCATCTCAAATGTGACTAGTCAACTCATTCATTATTAATGTAAAAAGGAATGGTCTCAAAGCTGAACCTTGATGCAGACTGACGCTAAAGTTAAAATAGTCAGCCTTCTCAGATTGGATCCTTACACAAGATGAAGCCCCATCATACATATTCTTTATAAGATTAATGTATAGTACATGTACTTTTCCATTCTCCAAAACTCTCCGCAATATCTCCCTTGGGACGGAATAATAAGCCTACTTCAAATTAATAAAAATCATATGAAGGTTCTTCTTTTCCGCTCTATAAATCTCGATTGTTCTCCTCAATAAGTGGATAACATCAATAGTTGAGCAACTTGGCATGAATCCGAATTGATTTTCAGTTACTTCGGAAACTTGCCTCAACCTTCTTTCCATCACATGTTCCCAAATTTTCATAGTATGACTCATCAGTTGGATACCTCTATAATTCGAACAATTTTGAATGTCTCTTTTATTCTTATAAAGAGGCATTACAATGCTTCTCCATTCTTCATGCATTTCATTACTTCGCTAAATAACATTGAATAAATTGGCGAGCCAAGCCAAACCTCGTTCACCTAGAACTCTCTAAACTTCCATAGGAATGACATCAGGTGCTATCCCTTTCTTAGGTTTCATAATCTTTAAAGCCTCCTCTACTTCCTTCCTTTGTATTCGTTTATAACTAGCACGATTCAGGTAGCATTCACTACCAGCAAGATCTTCTAAAATGATCTCTTTATTCCCTTCCCCAATGAAAAGTGTGGAGATGAATGAATTGCATTATAGAGAGGTCTTAGGGTTCTGTTATATAGGAAAGAAACCGATTAGGCAAATTACAAGAAGAAGACATGAAGAAAAGAAATTACATAAATAATATAAAAGATAAATAATATCTCAGCACTCCCCCTTAAGCTGGAGCGTAGATATCAATCAGGCTCACCTTGGAGCAACATCTCTGGTAAGGCCCTTTGGCTAAGGCCTTATTAAGTACATCTGTTGTATAGTCTCCAGAGCTGACATGAGTGGTGGCGATGAGACCTTTCTATATCATGTCATAAGTGTAGTGGCAGTCCACCTCTATGTGCTTGGTCCTCTCATAGAAGGCATGATTTTTTGTAATGAAAAGAGCAGCCTAGTTGTCGCATTGGAGGTACATGGGAAGAGGCACCTCGATAGTCAGGTTAGTAAGAACAAATCTGACCCGCATTATCTCTGTGCTAGCATGCACCATGGCATTGTATTCTGACTCGATACTAGATCTGGTAACCACGGCCTGCTTCTTGCTCTTCCATGGCACCAGGGACTTCCTTATGAACATTCTGAAGCATGAAGTAGACTTCCTATCCTTGGGACACCCAACATAATATGCATCTGCACAAGCTGTAACTGAAAGTGGTGTACATCTACTGAATAGAAATGTCGTGCCAGGCGATGCCTTCAAATGCCTCAAAATCATATGAATTACATCCATATGTGCTTGTCTAGCTTGCTCCATAAACAAACTTACTTTGCTCACGACAAAGGATACGTCTGGCCTGATAGTGGTCACATACAGGAGCTTATCAACAAGCTCTATGTACCTCCTCTTGTCGACCTCCTCAGTGTCATCGTTGTAGAGCTTCATGCTTGGGTCCATAAGAGTAGTGGCAGGTTTGCTATCTTCCAAGCCTATCTTAGAAAGAAGATCTGTAGCGTAGGTCATCACAAGAACTTGATGGTTCCTGGCAAACTCCAGTCCAAGTAAGTAATGTAAACTACCAAGGTCCTTAGTCACAAATTGCTAAACTAGGAAGTCCTTGGCAACTGAATGCCCTGCTCGTCATCCCCTGTAACAATGGTATCATCAACATAGACAAGAATGCCAATTGTACCTATTTGAGTCATGTGCATAAACAAAGAGTGATCTACAATCGATCGCACAAACCCATGTTGCTCTATCAAGTTCGAGACCTTCTGGAACCATGCTCTTGGACTCTGCTTAAGGACATAGATAGCCTTGTGTAGCCTGAAAACCTTCTGACACTCTCCCTCAGTAGCAAACCCAAGTGGTTGATGCATGTAGACCTCCTCCTGTAGATCACCACAAAGGAAGGCATTCTTCACATGAAGCTGGTAAAAGGGCCAATCTCGTGTCACATCAACAGATAGAAGGATACACAGAGTAGAATGTCTGGCAATTGGAGAAAAGGTATCATGATAGTCTACTCCATATGTCTGGATGAACCCACATGACATAAGTCTCACCTTATAATGACTCACACTGTCATTTGTACGACAATGAACACCCACTTGCACACAACAACGGATGCACCAACTGGATCTCAAACAAGACTCCAAGTGTCATGCGACTGAAGCGTGACCATCTCCTCCTTCATGGCTATACACCTTTGACTGTCCTAAATAGCTTCCTAATATGTTCGTGGTATCTCCGGGGTTGATAGTGCCAAGGTAAACCTCCTGAAATCCTCTGAAATTCTGCTCAAGGAAACCTGGACTGCAAGAGGATTTGTAGCACAAGTATGTCTCTATGTTCGCATAGTAATCAACACATCAAGATCATCTGCCAAGTTCTGAACCTGTAAGTTCCCCTCTTGAGAGTACATCTGCTTATCCTGTATGGAATCTTGCTACACCGACAATTCAGCAGCACCATCAGTAGAAGCAATGTGCTCATTACATGCCTGAGGCATGCTGGATGATGGGGAAGACCTGTGAGAAGGGGAACAAAGCGAGACATGCCAGTAAACATACGTGGCAAAGAATGAGTCAAGGTAGGTGGTAATCCAGGGGAAGCCACAACAACAGGTGGAGGAGCATGAATAGATATAGGTGGTGCTAGAGAAGGAGTAGGTGGTGGTGATGGTATGACAATAGGAGGTGGAAGAATGTAGATATCTACGTCAGAGTCTAATGGGGATAGTCTGTCACATGTAGGAGAAAAATACATGACAGACTCAAAGAAAGCAACGCTAGCACTAACAAAGTATTTATGTCGAAGTGGATTAAACCAACGATACCCCTTCTGGGTAAGCGAGTAGCCGACAAAAATGCACTTGACAACTCTGGGAGAGAGATTGTCAAGACCAGGAGATAAGTCATGGACAAAAGAAACCGGATCAAACACATGAGGTGTAAGGGAGAACATATCCTTAATGCAATCAAAAAAGGAATATTCTCTCCCAACACAGAAGAGGGCATGTGGTTTAATATGTAATATGCAGTGAGGGTCGCATCACCCCAGCAAGTGTGAGGAGCACAACTCTGAATCAACAAGATTCTGGTCACATCAAGTAAGTGTAGGTGCTTGTGCTCGACAATATCATTCTGTTGGGTTGCATAAGCACATGAGGTCTGGTGAACAACGCCAAGAGATCTACGAAACTCAAAAAGCTGTAAGGTATAGAATTCTAAGGTGTTATCAGAACATATATATATATATATATATATATGACATTGGCAGAAAAGATATTCTTTATCTCATTAATAAAAGATTTGATAGCAAACCCAGCCTCAGACTTACTATTCAATAAGAAAACCCAAGAAAGTCTAGAAAAATCATCAACAACGACCAGATAAAAATGGTGTCCCTAGTGATTAGGGATACGACTGGAACCCCGATATCTAAATGAAGGATCTCAAATTACTGAGAACTACTCCGACTTTGACGAGATGGAAAGGAGGAACGTTGGTGCTTCCCAAGCTGGCAAGCCTCGCACTGGATTGAAGACTACGTGGAAATCTATGGGAGGACATGACACAACTTCCACAGAGAAAGGTGGCCAAAACAAAGGTACCACATCTATGGTGAGACTGGTCTAGTAGGAACAATAGAGACACCGGCATGAGGAGGCTGGACCAGTCTATAGAGCACTCGCTGCTTACGACCACATCCAATTACCCTGCTCATGAGTATGTCCTGAAACACAAGAGACGAGAGGTCAAAAATGGCATGATAATGTAGATCCTTAGTAAACTGACTAATGAAAAGTAAGCTCATCTAAAAATCATGGGCATGTACAACATTTTGTAGGTGCATGATGGCGTCAGATGCACCTCCCCATGTCTTGTGATAGCTAAGTGGACCCCATTAGCAATAGCAACCCATCTACCATGAGGTATAGTCCTGTAGGTCCTCAACTAAGCTCTGTTTCCACACAGATGGTGGGATGCACCAGAGTCCATGATCCACTCTGTCGGGGATAGCCGATTCGATTAGACCTAGTCAGCCATTAGTCAGTCAACCTGACTAATCAAGCTGACTAGTCGGCCTAGTCAACCGATTAATCAGATGACTTTTACATCAAGTTTTTTTTATTTTTTTTGTTTTTTTAAAGTAAACTTATAATAATATGCATAGTGTTATTTTTAAAGTCAATTACTTATTTTGTTTCATTGTGATAGTATATAAAATATACAAATCTATGTTAATATATAAGAATATATGTATAAAAATGATTTATATATAAAATAATTAAAAATTCAAAATTGACTAATGATCGACTAAATCTGATTAGTCGCTGTCTGTCGATTAATCTTTAGTCAGTGACCCTACCGATCGAGTACCAACTACCGCTTTCTGCAACCTTGGACCTGTGAAGCTGGAGTCTCTGAAGGCTAGATATGTTCTGCAACACAAGAAGATACATGGTATCCATGCTTCTAGTAGAATGTATCCTCTGAGTGCCCTGGTCAGCAGTAGTATGTGCAAGGACGACGCTGATGCCCACTGCCTTGCCACGGGGGTATGCCCTCTGAACTGAATGGATCCTCCTCTACCGCAAGAACCAACCATCGTTGAGGAGGGTTGTGGAGTGGCAGAGGAGGAACAAGAAACCTATTGAGATGACTATAAGCCTCCTTCATGGGAGGTATGATCACCCCAGTGAGGAGATATGTATATGCAACATCATACTCCGGGTTTGACGTAGCCAAGAAAACTCCAACCATCGTGGAGTTCCTGTATACCATCTGTTGCTCTGTAGATGTCGTAATAGGCATGAAGTTGTGAAGCTTCTTGAACATGCCACAGAACGAGGAGTAGAACATGTGTATAGGATGGCCATTATGCTTGGCCTTGTAAACGTCAAACTGAAGATGAAGAATCTTTGCCTTATTATTCTCTTGGGCATAGGTAGATGCCAAAATTCCGCACATCACTTTGGCAATGGGATGATTTACAATATCATTGGCTATCTCCGTTGTGAGGGTCTCGGAGAGCCAAATACGTGCATACATGTAAATCCTTGAATTTATCATCTCTCGGATCCTCTATAATAAGATCCGACTCATCAATAGGAAACCAACATAATTTGTTTCGTGTGAATCAAACTTCATTTCGATTTGTTATGATTTTCGGAAGAAAGAGAAGTGAGGAGGTTTAAAATGTCATTAACCAGTAATGACTGTCATTAAGACTAATTAAGCATGATTAAAGAAACTAATGATGGATTAAAAACTGCTAATGACCATTAGCGAACACTAATCAACAGTTAGCAAAAGATAATTGTAAGCCGCAAAAGTTAAATCATGATTAGTGAACGTTAATCACGATTAGCGTTAATTACGCGTCATTAGCGAATCTAGAATCCTCTGGAATGTTCTAACTGAAGCCTTAAGTTTCGGATAAATTTTGGCCAAAACCATGGGCCGCTAACTGCGGTTAAGGTCTAAACCGAGATTTTCTAACCATGGTTAGCAGTTTTCTGGGACCTATAAATAGCCCATTCATTCTTTCGATTTCCACTACCACCACCCCAAGGGATAGGGTCAAGAGATCAGGAGGAGGAGTGGGAGGCAAGGAAGGAGCGCTAGCAAATCGCTGCCAGGAGAACGAGGAGGAGGAAGGTCGATCCGCTCTTAGTTTGCTTCGTGAGCTAGGTTTTCGATTGATGTTCAGTTTCCTTGTTGTTTTCCTTTCAATGATTTTATAAGGGGAAACTCTGCCGAATTTTTTATAGAAATATGTCCTGATATAAGGGGAAACTCTACCGAAATTTTCATAGAAATATGTCCCAATATAAGGGGAAACTCTGCTGAAATTTTCCTAGAATTATCACCCTATATAAGGGGAAGCTCTGCTGAAATTTCAAGAGAAAATATGTTCTTCGTGTTCTTTGTGTTCTTCATGTGTTCTTCGCGTTCTTCGCATTCTTGATATGTTCTTAGCGATTATGATACGAAAATGAAATTCGATCGTTTCAGGAACTATAAATCATCCTGTTAAAAAAGAATCACGAAAAAGCATTGTATACAAGAGAGAGCTCGATTAGGTAACAAAATCCTTCCTTTTTGTTGTTGGGTTTTCATATAAGATCGTTGAGATTTCTGTATTTATGCTCCTTACTACGAAGAACCCTAATTTGGCTATTTTTCAGAAAGTGTGACAAGTTGCTTTGTGATTTCAGCTAAAATAAGGTCTAAGCATCGAATGGATACAGTGCTTTGGAAAGATAGGGGTTGGAAGTTAAAAAGAGCATAAATATGAGTATATAAATATATGAATTAATATGTGTGTAAGTCTATACTTAGTATTTGTTGTTATTCTATCTAAGGCTCAACGGAGGAATTACATCATGAGAATTGATGTGTTTTGAGTTGGATCCTGAAAAGGATCGTGTGTCACGTTAAGGATGATTGGGAGTAGAACTATAGGTTGGGCATGCAACCTGTAGGTTTGTTGAAAGGAACCCGTATTGGCTTGGCCCTACCTAGGTGGTACACGATTTCCCTGTTATGATAAGTGCACACGGAATAAGAAATTTGCAACGTGTGGTAACAGGTGCCAATATCTTCGGGTTGAATGACGGAAGATGGAGTCGTGCCATGTGGAGGTACGGGTGGTTGGATAGCGGCTGGATCACGATAACATGTATTTAGAGCCGCTAGGTTATATGATTAAATGTTATCCCGAGGTTTTAAGCAACCGAGTCCTTGAGGACGGTGTGCTCCTTTGTTTGCCAGGCTGAGGGTTTGAGACCCTGATTAATAAAAGAAAAGGAAATTATCAGGGTAGTATTGGAGGATCGGTTGAGGCGACGTGCGACGGCATAAGCTTACCAAAATCAACGCAATCTCCAATCCCAAAGTGTCCACAGCTTCGGAGTTCATATAGTGGTGAGGTAATTCCCTAGACTAATCTTTGACGCGGAATAGAAAGGAATAGGATTTAAATTAATGAGAAGGAATGAAACTTTTTGTGATAATAAGTTTTGAAAAATTACATATTTTGTTTTCTTTTCTCTTCTTCGTTACTTAGCATTCACTAATTTTTATCCTACGATTTATGGAAAACCCAATAGGTGTCGGTGAGCCATCGCAAGGACTTAGTAATCTAGCCAGCTTACATAGTAGACGTCCGGTCAACCACAATATCTTTTCTTTGTAAGGTAGTTAGTAATCTTTCTGTGTATTTCCTTCCTGTTGATGTACATGTAATGGTTGTAGTGGGACAACGAATCATGTGAACTGTATTTTTTGTGAATGGAAAAGTGTTGAAATACTTCATTGTGAGTATTTTTATTTGTAGTCTATTTCTTAATGTTAGTTGTAATTGTTGAATAAATTATTGTTGAGTAACCAGATCTGGATATGGGAGGATTCGACGGGGTAGGAATCAGGGTCGTGACAGTTAGGTATCTGAGTATAGTTACTCCAGTAATTTATTCAGTAATTAATAATTATGAGCGGAATTCAGAAACTAAAGTAGTCTTAATTTCCTTTGATCTTAATAAGTGACTGCAGTACCATTCACAAGTCATTATCCCGTATGTACATCATGCAAAAAAATATATAGGGCCTAACCTTTGGCCTTGACTTATCCCAGGATCATGGCAGACCAAGATGTGCCAAGGCAATTAGCCGCTATGATGACAATGCTGCAAGAAATGAGGCAAAAGCAACAAGCATTAAATGAGAGGCTCAATGCACAAGCTAAGAGACCTGAGGCATCCATACCTGTGGATGCTAGGATTGAAGGTTATGCCCATCTTTCTGAGGAAGAATCTAGTTACCATCCTTCAACTGAGTCTTCTCCTACCCCAGCTGAAGGAGCAATGGAGAAGGCTCTTCTTAGACACCAAACATTACTAGACAATTACCGAAAGAGAAAGATTCCTCGTTTTAAAGGCATAGAGACACATGTTAAGGCAGAACTATGGCTTGATGATGTCAGCAGGATGTTGAGAATAATACATGCACCAGCAAACACTTGGGTGCACTTCGTTGATTACTCCCTAGCAGACTATGCAAGACGATAGTGGAGAGCTATTTCCAAGAAATTAGTAGATCCTGTTCCATGGGATGTTTTGGAAGAGAGGTTCCGAGCTCACTTCTGTCCCTCCCATAGGGAAAGATTGAAGAGGAGGGAGTTGGCTTCTTTGACCCAAGGATCCAAGTATGTTCGAGATTATCATATTCACTTTACGGAGCTGCTACGTTACTCCCCAGCTCTAGAACCTTCACCACAAGAGTGTCTTACCAAATTTGTTAGCAGTCTTCAGGGAGATTTGAGAGAGAAGCTTGCAGGTTTTAGAGCCACCACTGTAGATGAAGTAATGGACATCGCCTCTCGTATTGAGATGGAGAGGGATGAAAACCACCAAAGAAGAAGCTTCCACTTTACTGTTAGACCATCCAAACGTAAGGCGAATTATAATCGAAGAGATAATCGTTATCATCCAGCAGGTTCCAACATAAGCTCGCCATAAACCTTGGGTCAGGAATTATCAGGAAGAGGGGGTTTCTCTAGACCTCCACTATACCCTCGTAACTCAGCAGTAGGAACTAGTACCTCTGTGGTTGGGTCTTCAGCTCAGACAGGAATATGTGCATGTTATCACCGTCATCAAGAATGTCACATTAGGAAAGATTGTCTGCAGTTGATAGGTTCAGAGTTTAAACCAACTCTAATTAACAGTATAACATCCACCCCAAGCAATAGAGCAACACGCGGAGGAAGACAGGGAAGAGGTCGTGGCTCACAAGGAGCGTCCCCTACACAACAACCATCACAAAAGTGTTGCGGGTTCTAGCTTGCCTATTCCTAATGACCAGCTCAATGCAATTACTGAAGAACAAGCCTACAATTCAGGTACAATCGTATGAGGTACCGTTATTATTCCTGTCTTTTCAGTACATGCCTTGTTTGATTTGGGTGCTTCACATCCATTTATTTCTTGACGTATAGTACCCACTTTGAGTAAGGTACTGGTAGAAGTATAACAATTCTATTTGATAAAGGGATCGGGAGGACAATTATTTATAATCCGAGAAATCCTGGATGATTGTGTAGTACTGATAGCAGGACATTAGTTACATGTTTCCCTATTACTTATTGAGATAGATGACTTTGATCTCATCCTAGGGATGGATTGGCTAGAAAGGCATGCATGCCTTGATTGAATCCAGAAGATAGTAACTTTTCACATTCCTAACTCGATAGAGTTTCAGTTTATTGGAAAGACATCCAGTGATAATGTCAAATACATCTCTACTCTAAAGTCTCAACAACTGTTAGAACAAGGGTGTCAAGGATATTTAGCTTATGTATCCACTAAATCAGGATCAGATAAAATAATAGAAGATGTGCCTATAGTGTGCGAGTTTCCTGATGTATTTCCAGAAGAATTACCCGAATTACCACCTGAGCGAGAGATTGAATTTGAAATCTCTCTCACACCTGATACTCAGCCTATCTCTATTCCTCCATATAGGATGTCACCGACGGAGTTACGGGAGTTAAAGTTACAGTTACAAGAACTATTAGACAAAGGCTTCATTCGTCCTAATACTTCACCATTGGGTGCACCTGTTTTATTTGTAAGGAAGAAGGATGGGTCGATTTGGTTGTGCATTGACTATAGATAGCTAAACTAGAAGACAATAAAGAATAAGTATCCTCTACTAAGAATAGATGATCTCTTTGACCAGTTACAAGGTTCGACTGTGTATTCCAAGATTGATTTAAGATCTGGATAACATCAGTTAAAAATTAAAGATACAGATATTTCCAAGACAGCTTTTCGAACTAGATACATGCATTATGAATATTCAGTTATGCCTTTTGGACTGACAAATGCCCCAGTGGCCTTCACGAACCTCATGAATCGAGTATTCAGGGAGTTCCTAGACCACTTTGTAATAATCTTCATTGATGATGTGCTTATTTACTCGAAAGATAAGTACCAACATGAACACCATCTCAGACAGGTACTCGAAACACTAAGGAAAAACAAACTGTATGCTAAATATAACAAATGTGACTTTTGGTTTACTGAAGTATCCTTCTTAGGTCATGTTATTTCATATGCAGGTATATCCGTTGATCCTACAAAGGTTAGTGCGGTGATGAGTTGGGAACGCTCGAAGACTGTCACATAAATACAATCTTTTCTGGGTTTAGCTGGGTATTATAGAAGATTTGTGAAGGACTTTTCACGAATAGCATTGCCAATGACTAAGCTGACTCATAAGGAAGTCCCACTCATATGGTCTGATGCATGTGAAACTAGTTTTCAGATACTAAAGGAATACCTAACATCTGCACCTATCCTTGCTCTACCCTCTAGAACTGAAGGATTTACAGTTTATACTGATGTATCTAAAGAAGGACTTGGGATAGTTCTTATGCAACATGGTAAGGTAGTTGCGTATGCATCGCGACAGCTCAGGACACATGAGAAGAACTACCCGACACATGACCTTGAATTAGCAGCCGTAGTTTTTACTTTAAAGATATGGAAACACTACCTCTATGGTATTACTTTTGAAATATTCATTGATCATAAAAGTTTGAAATATCTGTTTAATAATAAGGAGCTCAATATGAGATAGAGATGGTGGCTAGAGCTGTTGAAGGACTATGATTGCACCATCTCCTATCACCCCGGTAAGGAGAACGTCGTAGCAGATGCCCTTAGTAGAAGAACTTATTCACATGGGTTGGTGAGTAGTATTCACTTCTGGGGTGTACCATCAACGTTAAGTGAATAAAAATCATTTGATAGTAGTGCCGATACTATAACTATTCCTCACCAATATAAACCAGAGATCTGGGATAGAATAAAGAAAGGACAAGAGGACGACCCGATCCTTAAAGACTTGAGACAATAACTTGAGCAGAATGAGATAGAGGGATTCTATATACAATCTGGGATATTTTATAACCATCATAGAGTTTGTGTACCAAGTACACCCGAATTGAGGAAAGATATCTTACGTGAAGCGCATTGCTCAAGATTATCTAATCATCCATTAATTACAAAGATGTATAAAGATCTTCATTCAAACTTTTGGTGGTCGGGAATGAAGAAGGATGTTGCTGAATTTGTGAATTCATGTTTTACCTGCCAGCAGGTAAAGGCTTCACAACAAAAGCCAGCAGGATTATTACAACCCCTCCCTATACCTGAATGGAAATGGGAAAGCATTTCCATGGACTTCGTTACTGGCTTACCTCAAACGACTGGTGGAAAAGATAGTATATAGGTTATACTAGATCGTCCGACCAAGGTAGCACACTTTATTCCAATAGACTTATCTTCCACTCCAAATAAGCTTGCTGAGTTATATATTACACATGTGATCCGCCTCCATGGTATTCCAAAGGAAGTAGTTTCCGATCGAGATTCATGATTCACCTCACATTATTTGTAGAACTTCAAGAAAGCCCTAGGCACAAAGATATGCTTGAGCACTTATCATCTACAAAAAACAGTCAATCAGAACGTACGATTCAGACACTGGAGGAAATGCTACGAGCGTGTGCCTTAGAATGGAAGGGATCATGGACTAAATATTTGTCTCTTGCCGAATTCACCTACAACAATAGTTACCATGCAAGTATTGGCATGGCACCATTTAAAGCACTATATAGACGTAGGTGTACTACTACTCTATATTGGCAAGAGGTCGGGATAAAGAACCTTTATGATTCATATAGACTCTAAGAGACACATGAAGTTGTAGAGCTTGCTCGAAAAAGACTATTGACTGCTCAGAGTCGCCAGAAAAGCTATAGTGATGCCAAGAGAAAAGATTCTGAGTTTGAAATAGGTGACTTTGTATTCCCTAAAGTATCGCCTGTGAAGGGAGTTCAGAGGTTTGGCTTGCGTGGAAAGTTGACACCCAGGTTCGTGGGTCCCTTTGAAATCATTCAACAGATTGGAAAAGTTGCATATATACTTGCGCTTCCTCCACATCTTTCTGTAATGCCTGATGTTTTTCATGTATCAAATCTGAGAAAGTATACTAAGGATCCTAAGCATAAGATAAGTTATGATGATTTACATGTTGAGCCAGACTTGACATACCAAGAAATACATATGGAGATACTAGATAGAGATATCAAGAAGTTGAGGAATAAAGAGGTGCCTTTAGTTAACGTATTGTGGTAAAACCAAGAGTTTGAAGAAGCCACATGAGAACTTGAGGCGGAAATGAGAGAGAAGTACCCCTATTTGTTTGAGTGATAACACTATGTATTGTATATCTTCTTTATAAAATAAATGATGCTCATTCTCTTTAAGGTTGTTATGGTTTCAATACTCTTTAAGGTTGTTATGCCATCATTATAAGTCTCGAGGATGAGACTTCCTTTAAGATTGTTATAATTGTAAAGCCTTGAACTTGGCATCTCTCGGATCCTATATAATAAGATCCGGCTCATCAAGAGGAAACCAACGGAATTTATTTCGTGTGAATCAAACTTCGTTTCGATTTGTTATGATTTTCGGAAGAAAGAGAAGTAAGGAGGTTTAAAATGTCATTAATCAGTAATGACTGTCATTAAGACTAATTAAGCATGATTAAAGAAACTAACGATGGATTAAAAACCACTAATAATCATTAGAGAATACTAATTAATAGTTAGCAAAAGATAAACGTAAGCCGTGAATAAATCATGATAAGTGAATGTTAATTACGATTAGCATTAATTAAGTGTCATTAACGAATCTAGAATCCTCTGGAATGTTATAACTTAAGCCCTAAGTTTCGGATAAATTTCGGCCAAAATCATGGGCCAAAATCATGGGTCGTTAACCGCGGTTAAGGTCTGGACTATGGTTTTCTAACCATGGTTAGCGATTTTCTAGAGCCTATAAATAGCCCTCATACTCATTCATTCTCTACGATTTCTACTACAACCACCACCCCAAGGGCTAGGGTCGAGAGAATAGGAGGAGGAGTGTGAGGCGAGGAAGGAGTGCTAGCGAAGCGCTATTGGGAGAATGAGGAGGAGGAAGGTACGATCCTCTCTTAGTTTGGTTCGTGAGCTAGGTTTTCGATTCAGGTTCAGTTTCCTTATTGTTTTCCTTTCAGTGATTTTATAAGGGAAAACTCTGCGAAATTTTTATAAAAATATGTCCTGATATAGGGGGAAACTCTGTCGGAAATTTCATAGAGAAAATATGTTCTTCGCATTCTTCTTGTCGTCTTCGCATTCTTCGTGTTCTTTGTTCGATCTTCACGTTCTTAGCATTTTTCATAGGAAAATAAATTTCGATTGTTTTAGGAGCTATAAATCATCCTATTGAAAAAGAATCATGATAAAGCACTGTATACGAGAGAAAGCTCGATTAGGTAACGAAATCCTTTCTTTTTGCTATTGGTTTTCATATAAGATCGTTGAGATTTCTGTATTTATACTCCTTACTACGAAGAACCCTTATTTGATTATTTTTGAGAAAGTGTGAAAGTTACTTTGTGATTTCAGCTAAAATAAGGTCTAAGCATCGAATGGATGTAGTGATTTGGAAAGTTAAGGTTTGGAAGTTAAAAATAGCATAATAGAGTATATAAATATATGAATTAATATATGTGTAAGTTTATACTTAGTATTTATGGTTATGCTAATCTAAGGCTCAACGAAGGAATTACAGCATGAGAATTGATGTGTTTTGAGTTGTATCCTGAAAAGGATCGTGTGTCACATTAAGGATGACTGAGAGTAGAACTACGTGTCGGACATGCAACTTGTAGGTTTGTCAGAAGGAACTCGTATTGATGTGGCCCTACCTAGGTGGTACACGGTTGCCCTCTTATGATAAGTGTGCACGAAATAAATAATTTGCAATGTGTGGTACCGGGTGCCAATATCTTCAGGTTGAACAACGAAAGATGTAGTCGTGCCATGTGGAGGCACGGGGGGTTGGATAGTAGCTGGATCACGATAACATGTATTTAAAGCCGCTAGGTTATATGATTAAATATTAGCCTGAGGTTTTAAGCGATCGAGTCCTCGAGGACGGTGTGCCCCTTTGTTTGCCACGCTGAGGGTTTGAGACCCTGATTAATAAAAGAAAAGGAAATTATCAGGGTAGTATTGGAGGATTGGTTGAGGAGACGTGCGGCGGCATAAGCTTACCAAGATCAACGTAATCTCCAATCCCGAAGTGTCCATACCTTCGAAGTCTATATAGTGGTGAGGTAATCACCTCGACTAATCCCTGATGTGGAATAGAAATGAATAAGACTTAAATTAATGAGAACGAATGAAACTTTTTATGATAAGAAAAATTACACAATTTGATTGTTTTTCTCTTCTTTGTTACTTATCATTCACTAATTTTAATCCTATGATTTATGGAAAACCCAACAGGTGTTGGTGAGCCATCGCAAGGATTTTAGTAATCCAATCAGCTTACATAGCAGACATCCAGCCAGCCACAGTAGCTTTTCTTTTTAAGGTAGTTAGTAATCTTTCTGTGTATTTCCTTCCAGCTGATGTATATGTAATGGTTGTAGTGGGACAATGAATCATGTGAACTGTATTTTTGTGAATGGAAAAGTATTGAAATACTTCCTTCTGAGTTAATGCATATGATTATAGAAAAGTGTTGATGCAATATGACAAAATGTGACGAAATGCGATTGAATATTAGAGAAATGGGTGAAATTTACTGCTTCTTTGTTAATCTAATAAGAATATCAGAATCTAAGTTCTTTTGGTGCCTTATATATCACTAGATTGCATACAACTATTTGTGATAGTCCTAGAACATATTTATCATATCCCAATATATCATTTACTAAAATCCAACTCGAACAAACCAAGCATCTTTTACGTCTTACTTTGTATCAACATGTGTGGTGAATCTGGTGATTATAATGACAAGAACTTATTTTTTGAGCTTTGGCAATCGAAATCAAACATTTAGAGCCTTGAGTAGGAAAACTATCCAAAGGTGCAGCAGACCAGAGCATTGTTGTCACCTTCTTTCTCTTGGAAAGAGATTTTTTGCCTCTCTTTCACGCGTCCTCGAACTTCGTGGATTGTACGACCTATTTTACAATAGTAAAGAATTATTCTAAATCACTAACCTCGTTCTCAAGGCTTGCTTGCCTTCCCACATCTACCTCTCTCCCCGTGGGCCCCACTTTATTCCTTTTTTAAAAAATTAAATAAACCAATTTTACATCATCAATCCTATCAAAAAATAATATATTATACCATCATATCATATAAAAATTATAAACTACTCCACTTCTACTCACTTTTCCAAACTTCAATACAATCACATCACAATAACTACTCACATTTTCAAACTTCAATACAATCATATCACAACAAATCCACTTCTAACCCACCCCTAGTTTAATCCTCTATCCAAACACCAAAATCAAAAAACGGGTTACCATCTACCAGTTTAACCCGCTTTAACCCGCTAACCAAACGTACCTTATGAGTTCTTAAGTAGGCCTCTTATTTCAGCCTTACTATTCCAGTTGAGGAGCACTAAGCCACCTCCAACCATGTTAGAAGTCAAATGTCAGAGTCTTCTCAACTAGGGAGAGGCGGAAAACCTCGATTGGATACCATACAGGAATCTACTTCATTTAATAACCCGAAACCTGTCTCATTTATCTTCGAACGGGTTTTGATTTGAAAATTACTACACATACAGGTATAGTTTCGATTTGGGATTCCTTTATGCATAGCCGAACTCACCTCGAACTCAATACATGTACATATACATGCATATATATATATAGATATATACATATACATATATGTGTATATATAGGCATGTACATATTCATATACATGTACGTGTGTTTGCGTTTCACATTATTTAAGCTAGTTAAACCTCATCCATATCTAATCGTTTTCAACTCACTTATATAAAAGTCTCTCTATATTTTTTCCCTGTTCATTTACTGATCTCGATTCAACCACCCTTTTATATCTCTAACATATATATTTCTAATCCAATACAGACAATATCCAATTAATATAGGTTCACAATACACATGCACATGTCTTGGATATATTTGACATCTCCACACCGACTTCATTCATTATGTGTTATCCATGAACTAAATATCAACGTTTTGTGCATCTTCAATATTTTTTATTCAATATATATCATGCATCTTCAAATAATTTATGCCCTTAATTGATCTATAATTGACACTATGTTGGAAGAGTGTGAAGTTTTTGCACAATTTACTTTCGTTATCTCTTCATCAGAATATATTGTATGAATGGTTGGTTTAGGCTCGATTTTAAATTGGATATGTGAATTTGAAACAACCCATTTCATAAATGTATTGGTTTGAGTAGTGATTTTATAAATAAATAAGGATTTGTGAATATACTAAAATGACACGTTGACATCCCTACTCAACTCAGTTGTCAAGAAGAATGAGACCAATGACATGTTGTGGTCCATGCAGTTAATGAGCAATTATAAGTCTCATGATAAGGAGTATAAATTGTGGAACTAGATCTTGACGAGAAAGCATGCAAGAATACATACTAGAAAGAAGACAATGGCACAGTTAAGGTATGACTTACATGGACTCTCACATTTGCCTAGTTTAGGAGGTCATGCATAACGACTGCAACGATGTAGGATTCCCTTTCCACTGCATATTCTCAAGCAAGGAACGGGGCAAATGATTTGCAATTGCACCATGATATTCATCAAATTAAGTAGAACAGTCAACCTCCCCGTTTCTTCTACATGAAAGTGATGTTTGAGAAGTTCCACAATTACTATCCACTACACAACATAGCCACCGTATCCATTTTATACATATTTTGACATCCTTATCCATTTTAAAATGGATACATATATATAGAGAGAGGGCTCTTCCAATGAGGTGCACCTTTCATGGGTGCATGGAAAGCCCATCACGAGATCCGTTAGATCTCGATCTGATGTTCTTTATTCAAAAGGTTATTTTAGTCATTGCATTTTCACTTTGAATTTGAATTTTGAATTTAATTTAATCCTTTTATTTTACCAATTTTAGACCGCTCAATTTGGCCATTTTTATTGCTCTTTATTTAATGAGGTTTCGTCAAATGAGGGAGCACTTTCGCGCCATGCAGAAAGGCAAACATCTTTGTAAAATCCACGTCCACATTGTAAATGTGTATCCTACATTATAAAATAAGATCATAGTTAGTAATACAATTATTGTTGTAATTGCAAATTTCGTAACGCCTTTGTAAAAGGCAGTCTCATATATATATATATATATATGAAACGTTATGATATTTGTAAAGTCTGATATGGGATTGTAAATAAGAAATTGAGATTTTTTTCAAAACAATCTAAAATTATTAGAAAATGATAAAAAAATAATAAATGAAAAAATGAAATGTAAATGTATTTTGAGTTTTGTGTAAAATGAATTCGTATTGTAAAAAAATACATGAAAATTATAAAACTTGATATAGAAGATCTGGGGCAAATGCAAAAAATAATCTGAGATTGTAAAAAATGCATTATGATTTATAACAGAAAAGAACTAGTATTGTAAAAAACAAACTGAGATTGTAAAAACCGAATGTAAAATCAATGGATGGTTTAGAAAATGAATGGGTGGATTTGTAAAAATCAGACCATCAATTGTATATTAGAGTATCTATTTGTAAAATCGAATAATCAATTTAATGATGAATAATCAAAACATCAAAATAAAAAAAATAAAAAGTGCATTATGGTACCAAGGTGTGCGCCTTCCCAGTATGCAACCTCGCTGCCGACACCCTGTCTTCATACGGAATATGAAATCTGTATTCATACGGAATAAATCGTACGTGATTACCTCGCTGCTACCAAGGTGCGTGTCTTCATGCGGAATAAAAAATAAAAACGTTGGAAGTGCACAGCTTACCTTAGATTAAAAGTAATTTCATACGGAATATGAAATCCGTATGTAATTAATCCATAGCCCTTCCCCTCCTCTTTCGTCGCGCAAGCTCTCGAGGATGTCGCTGTCACCCTGTCGTTGCCCTACCTCTCTCCATGCGCAGAATAAACTAAAAATAGAATTTGAGTTGTCACATTCTATTATTGGAATGAGACAAAATGACTAAAATGGATTTTCAGCATTAAAAAATTAAGATTAAAAAGGAATTGATAGGATCCGTTGGTTTAATTACATATGGATGAGATGGCGGGCTTTCCTTGCACCCATGAAAGGTGCACCTTATTGGAAGTATTTCCTATATATATATATATATATCACTTTGATATACGTAAAAAACCATACATGTATTATTTGTTTTCATATATAAATATAGTTGTAGATTTATTTTTAGCAATATATAACATGCTTGTATATCTTCTTTCACCATATTTAGTGTAATTATTATGATGTACACATATTTAATATATTGAGACCATGTGTATTCTATCCAATACATGTATATTTAAGATAATTTATTGAGTATTTCTAATATTATTTGTATGAGATCAGTTTTCATTTTACATACATCTCTATTGTTTAATGATATGGTAATATATTGATCACAAGATAAGAAATGTCAATGGTGTCCTGGATGAAGCTAGAAATTTCTACTTGGGGGCCAAATTATTGAGGCTATGTATATAATTTATCTTTGTTACTATTTCTCATTGTAATTATTCAAATTGTTTACATCGGATACGAATCGAATATGCCTATTTGCATATCCATATTCGCTTCATCTCTATCCAATACAAATACGAATACGTATATGATTCAGATATGTATTGAGGAAACAATTTCTTTAAAAATACGGATGCGAATTCGAATCAGATATTTATCGAATTCGATACGGATCAAAAAAAGAGCAGATCGGGATACATATTGAATAAATAGTATATCAAAATATGGATTGAATAAAGAGTAAATCCAAATATGGATCCAATAAACATCGAATCGGAATACATATCGAATAAAAACCACATACGAATACAAATTGAACTTATCGAAGTTCATAGTGATTTAAAAAATGGCAATGAAATATAAATAAGTCGCGTCGAGATGACATGTGTTCTTGACTGAAAGCAAAAAAGGATATGGCTTCGTAACTTTCGATTATCCACATCCCCAAACAAATGAAAGTTTATTAATATCATTTACTATATTGTATTAATATATAATAGTAATATAATAACACAAGATGTGGTTTATATTATATTAACTAATATATATAAAACAATATTAAATGTTGTATTTGGATATCTGGATCCAGGTCCGGATATTCAAGCCATTACCATATCCGAATATTGATTTTACATTCATGCATTTTTTATCATAACAAGTCATTCAATTCTTATATAAAACATATCATATTTGTAGTTATGTAAACCACACAAATATTGGTAGTTAGATTATTGCATTCATGTCATATTATTGAGTTTATATTGTGAGATATGAGCGATTAGGAATGCAAACAGACGGATACAGATATGAATATGAGTGTTTCACTATCCTTATCCGTTTATAAATAATGCAAGTGGATATACATATATTGACGGATGAAAAATATTTTACCATATCCGTAAAAAATAGATATAGATATAAAATGGATACCGATCACATAAGATTAATATTAGAATACTCTATATATTCGCTTAAATATATATATATATGTATTAAATGGAATACATATTATATAAATATACTAAATGTACTTATATCATAACAATTATACAAAATACGAAGAAAGAATGTATACAATTATGTTATATAAAGCTAAACATAATGTACAATTATATTTATATGTAAATTGATCTACGAATACAGATATAGATAGTTGTTAATATGAAAGTGATATTTGTATTCGTATCTATTTGAAAACAAATGAGGATACATATGTCAAAATCTGTATGATACGGATACAATTGCGGAATTAGATACGGATATATTCGTATTTATACAACTGTAATGGCAGGGGGGCATTGTATACAACTCATTAACTTTTATAGTTTATTATTTTATATATAAATCACATTCTATTATAATATATATATATACGATTAATTTGGAGACCGTGGGGGTGTCGATACGATATATCGCCGAAATATCGCCCATATCGACACATTTTTGTGAAGGAAGGATCAAAATAGAAGTATATCGTCATATCGATATCGATAATGATACCAAATCGATACTGCTATATCAATGATCTATCGTCGATATATCGCAATATTTCGTACCTTGATTGATCATATAATTGATCGTACCGATCAACAATCGGAGCCATCCGCCTCCACATCTGACTCATGGACGGGTGACATTCTGATACAATTGAAATATATTATTAGTTTTGGATCATCCACATTGATCGTTATTGGTTCTACGACCAATATTGTTTTAATTGCTAGATCGTCGGGTATTACTCATTCACATGCTACTTGTTGTTTTAATGATGGTAAAATTTGGCTTGTTGACTATTACGCATCCTTTCAAATTTGTTTCCTCGGGATCATCAATGATTCTTGTACATCATATGATTTTCCCTATGTCAAAAGAAGTGGAGGTTCTGTAGCCTCCTGCCATGCCCTTGTAGTATATGCTACTTGCTCTACATTTTATGCTATGTTCATCAGTTAGCCAAACTATTAAATAACTTGATTATTGCGCCATCTTTGATCTTTTTTTTTTGCGTTTCAAGACGTACTTATGATTAGGGGGCAATCTTGGAAAAATAAGCAAACTAGACCAACTAGTCACCCTGACTAGTCGATTTGGGCCGATAAGCTACCCGACTAGGATCAGTCGATCGGTTAGACCGACTTTTGTTGGTTTACCTGACTAGATGCCTGACTGCTTTGCCACACCGACTTTTCTGAAGGAATAATGACTCAATGTATATTTAAACTCATCACTAAATAAAAAGCTATTACATAGAGATTGATGGGAGATAGGCAACAAGTTGGGCTGCCAAACCCTTTTGGATGGCAATATTTGTTTGTTTTTTCTTTTTTTTAAATAAACTATATCCAAGATGCCTAATGTTTGATAAGGAATTCAACTGCTTCTTTACAGTGTGATAGTATTGAAAATGTTTATATCTATGTAAATATATGTGAATATATATACAATGATTTATATATTTAAAAAATAAAAACTGACTCAACTTGGTAAGTTGCATGATTGTCAACTAGTTCTTTATCAATCTCTTGGCCGACTAAATACCGATTATCAACTTTTGCAATCTTGACTGGGTAACTGATTTTGTTTCAAGACATGCTGATTGATTAACTATCTTGCAGTTCCACTATAATATTCATCAACCAAGCAAAATAGTATAGCTCTCCATGTGTACTATACGAGTCTGAAAGCAATGTTTAAAAAGCTTCACAAATATATCAAGGCACATAGGAAAATACCCATGGTTGGAGTATTTCAATATGGCAGTGATATGATGTATGATTCTGCTCGAATTCACCCAATGCACATATTCCACCTGAGCAGTCCTATAATCATATGCGTCAGATTGCAATACCCAATACATAGAGTATTTACACCACTCATAGACAATTCATTCGATTCTTGAGGTCGAGGATGTTATGAAAATCGTGGTATCGTTAGACAGTGCACCTTTTGTCACAAACATAGCTATATTGAGGATACAATTCTTATACACATCTTACTGTGGTTCTAATTGTTAGAGAAGACTTTATTCTATTTTATTTAATTGTAACCCGACGAGGTTTTTTTATGTAATTTTTCATTTATGAGTGCTCCAAGGTTTCGGTCTATATAAGAACCCCCTACACCTCTTGAATAAATTATCTTACTCCATTCTCTCATCTCTCTCTTCACATAGTATCAAAGCAGTGGTCCTATACCGGTGTTCTGACCTAGATCCTGGTGCCACCACCATCCCAACAGCTCTCCTCATGCACGAGGCACCGCTACCACCATCCTTAGCCTTCTCCTCGAGCGCAAGGCATAGTCATGTCGCGCTCCAGCGTCGTGTGCTGATGCACCTTCAGCGCCTACACCTTTGCCCCTAGCGTCGTGTTGTACGTCTCTAGCTCCTCAGCAGCTGCAACCTCCAGCACCATGGCACATACAACCTTTAGCAACCACGGTCTCCAACATCGATGCACCTTCACACGTCTGCACCTCATGTAACGTTGTGCGTTTTCAACGAGCATCCAGTGCACTCCCCCGTACTTTCAACGTGCATCCAACGCGCATCCAATGTGTCTCCAGCATGCATTCAACGCATCAACGCCCAACTTGATCTGCATGTCGACCCACCTATAGTCCAAAGACTCTACAATATAAATCTAGGTCACCCATATGTTTGATTGAAACAACATCTTTTAGGTCACTTTTTCTTGACCTTCGTGACCACGATGACATCTTTTGAGACCAAGCTCTTGTACTCGACTTCTTCTGTTGTACATGGCACTTCTATCAAACTGAAGGGCATAGAAAATTATGGGCTATGTTCTCGATAATTCAAGGTGTTCATCGATGGTCAGCGCAAGAATCATATCCTCATAAAGATCAGCTCAAGGAGACGGACAAGGAGTATGACACGTGGTATGACAACAATTGCCAGGTCATCAGTTGGATGGCTAATAGAGTAGATCCAAAAATTGCGGTGAATCTTCTCTACAAAAACTCAGCAAAGGAGATGTGGGAGAATTTGGAACAAACTTACTCCTAGAAGACAACCAAGTCTTGCTATTAGGATATTTATACGAGGATTTGTTTTGCAACTCAGGGGAATTCTAGCCTCGTCGAGTACTACAAGCTTCTGTCCAGTCTTTTTGATGAGCTTTTGATTTTTAGCCAGTTTGTTGTGATAAATATGTGGAAGAATGATCTGAATGGCAGGTTTACCGCTTCCTTTATGGACCACATCCACGATACAAACTCGTGAATGACCAGTTTCTGACAGTAGATACCTTATCATCAACTGAGATAATCTTTGATAATCTACAAGAACTCAAGACATCTGTTGAACATCCTTCTGCTCTACCATTTGCACAGAATCTTGCTCACTATGCATCGTCCGGGAATAGAGGACGGCAAAGCTTTTGAGTAGGTCGAGGTCATGGCCATGACTCAGGGTGAGGACGAGATTTTGATCGTGGACGTGATTTTACTTATCCTCAGTATACATCTTGCATTCACTGTAGGCACTGGAACCATCCATCAGAGAACTATTAGGCAAAAGTTTAGCATAATCCAATATACCAACAGTGCCTATGAGACAATCTCCTATGAGACATCTTATGATAATATAGAGGACTTGCCTTATCAACATTCTGGTGGAACGCCAACACCATTTAGTGCTTGAGAATACTCCCACATGAGGCAACTTTTTAGAACTCCAACACATATACGGGTAAAAATACTGCTAGTGCTACTATTGCTAGTATGGCTACAACTTCAGGTATAGTAGCCAACCCCATTTCTGCTTCTGGCCCTACATGGATTATTGACTCAGGGACGTGCACGTATTTGACGAAAGAAGGTAGTCTACTTACCTTCATTCGGCCCTCTACTTCTATGAAGATGATTCGAGTTGGGGCATGTTGTTGGAACTGTGGAGTTCACCTCGAAGCTCTGACTTTCTGGAGTCCATTGTACCCCTGCATTTCCTCGTAGCTTATTATCTATTTAGAAGTTATGTGCTGAGCTTAATTATTGGGTTTTTTTATGAATTCTGTTGTCATTTTCATAACATGAGAATAATGACCTCTAGTATCTTGACATTCCACTTGACTCAAGTTTTGTTGGCGTTGCGTCTATCTCCGACGATCCTTTACTTTGGCATCTCCACCTTGGGCATCCTTCTTCCAAGGCTATCTCCATGATGTTCCCTGAACTTTCTATATTGAAGCCCTTTGAGTGTGAGGTGAACAGTTCGAGAAACATCATCGAGCATCCTTTCCTGCATGTGTTGAGTCCCATCATGATGTTCCTTTTTCTCCTGTCCATTGTGATATATGGGACCGTGTTCAATCCGCACTATGAGTGGACATAGATATTTTGTTGTTTTTTTTATGATTATAATCAATATTCTTGGGTATATCTGATAAAGGATCAACAGAGATCAATAAAGTTGTCAAGAATGTCTTTCAGTACATCAAAATATTTCTCTTTACTTATGTTCAAATTTTTCATATATACAATGCATTGTAATAAACCCAACATGACTTGATGACTTTCTTTGCTTATCAGGGAACTGTACACCAAACTTCATGTCTGTATACCTCTCAGCTAAATGGGATAGCGGAGAGGAAACTTAGACATCTTCTTGACATTGCTAGGTTCCTTCTTACTCAGATGAAAGTTCTGAAGACTTTCTGGGAGATGCCATTCTTACAGCTGTCCATCTTATCAACAAGGTCGCATCTTTAATCCTGAAAGAGTCCACTTCTTTTGCATTACTCTGCCCCAATGACTCGCCCTTCCCACTACCATTGAGAATCTTTGGGTATATAGAATTTGTCCATAATTTCCATGTCGCTAATAAGTTATCACCTAGGGTGATCAAGTGTGTTTTTCTTGACTATTCATGCACCAAAAAGGGTTACAAGTGATATGATCTTATTAGCCATCGATACTATATTTCTGCGGATGTTACTTTCTTTAAACATACTAGTTTCTTCACATAGCATGTCACATATGTTTCCTTAGATCTTCATCCACTACTAATTGTTTATATGCACAAGCACACATATGTGCTTGTTCATGTCCCTTTACCTATTCCACTTCTACAAGATGAGAAGCCATCTTCAAGTGCTCCTAGTACTGCTGCCTCGGATGCTCCTCAGGAGCTCCCCATAGCTCTCTGTGGAGCAAAGAGGCAATGCATTTTCCACCCTATGTCTCATTTCACTGCTATTGTTGTTTATCATGCTCTAACAAGATATATGCATATGTTCTCATTACTATTTCTGTTCCAGAGATCATCATAGTGCTTTACAGGATCAAGGCTGGTGACATGCAATGAATGAGGAAATGGATGCTCTTATATCCTGGGGAACGTGGGACGTTGTACCGTGTCCCATGGGAATTCGACTTGTGGCTTGCAAATAGATCTTCAGAACCAAACAATCATCTAAGGGGTTTGTTTAAAGATTGAAAGCACGACTGGTTGCCAAAGGATTTAAACAGACTTCTGGGGTTGACTACTTCGAGACATTCTCCCTAGTGGCAAGGATGGGTTTTATTCACACTATTCTTTCAGTGGCTGCCAATAATAGATGGGCTATATTTCAGCTTGATGTGAAGAATGCTTTCCTCTATGGAGATCTTGAGGAGGATGTTTACATGATGTAGCCTCCAGGTTATGTCATCGAGGGAAGTGTATGTGCCGACTTTGCAAGTTCATATATTGCGTAAAGCAAAGTCCTCGTGCATGATTTGATAAACTCACTACTGAGATCAACACTCTTGGCTTCCAGAGAATAACATCTGGTTACTTTATTTTTGTTAAACGATGGTCCACTGGTACTATTTGCAGCTTATGTTTATGATATAGTTGTCACAGGTGAAGATGTTGAAGGCATATTAGAAACCAAAGCTTTCCTTTAGAAGGTCTTCGTCACGAAGGACCTTGACCAACTCTGTTGCTTCCTTAGCGTTGAAGTGATACATAATACAGAGGGACTTCACCTCTCACAAAGGAAGTATTGCTCGGACATCCTAACTGAGTCTGGATTACTTGGATGCAAGCCTTCTGTCATCCCTACAGATCTTAGGAAGCACTCTACTTCTGTTGATCCTGCATTTGAAGACACTACACGATACATGAGACTAGTTAGAAAATTGCTTTACTTTACTGTCACTACGCCAGGTATATCTTATTCTATGAGTGGAGCCCCGACCAACACATGGGGAGACCACTTTAGAGTTATTAGCATGATGTTCTTTTAATCATACACTACTTGAAGCAATCACCAGGGCAAGCCCTCTTCTATGGGGTTAATGACCACATTGATGTATATGCTTATGCTGGTGTAGATTATGTTAGTTTACCTAAGGATCGCGATCCACTACATGATATGCTATGATGATTGGTGGAAATCTAGTCATTTGGCGGAGCAAGAAGTAGACCATAGTCTCCAGATCGAGTGTAGAGGCAGAATACATGGCGATCTCTCAGGCCACCTGTGAGATTACTTGGTTACTCTCTTTTCTACAAGAACTCGGTATTGTTATCACTAATCACGTTCTTCTGTATTGTGACAAAAAATCTGCTACACATTGCTACTAATTATGTTTTCCATGAGTGGACCAAACATATTGAGATTGACTGTCATTTTGTTTGTGATGTTGTATGAGGAGGGAAGATCACTGCTCTACACATCTCCACTGATTATCAGCTTGCAAACGTATTCATGAAGACAATACCAAAGAAATACCTCTCATGGATAATCTCAAATTTGGGCATAATTGATTTATATGCTCCAACTTGAGGGTGGCACAACAATAATATAAGAATAAAGACCTTCGATCCTGGACAGAAAGTTCGATTATTTGACATAAAGTTGAAGATCTTGTCGAGTAAATTGAAGAGTAAATAAACAGGATAGTTCATCGTCAGAATCATGCATGACAATGGATGTATTTTTAATATCTGAACTGTCGTCTGACGCATAACATTCATCATCAACGGTCAGTTACTGAATTCGTATCTAGAGAAAGATACATTCCTGGCCATTGTTGATTCCATTCAAGTAACATTTGATGAAGAACTCTCTACAGTATCAGAAGATTCAAATAACGCAATCAAAAAAATCTTTGATTAATTTTCTTCTTCTTTTTATTTTCTTCTTGTCTTTTCATTTTCATTTTTAGTTCTTTCATTCTTCTGTGTTACACTCATCCCATTCATATGTGCTTTAGTTAGGATATGCTTCATCCTAAGTATAGGAGGATGAGTGTATTCACGTTATTCATTACTAATTATCTCACTTGTCTCTCAACTTGTTGATACTCTGTCTATACTTAAGGATATTTCACCCTAAGTATAAGGGGGACAAGTTGAGCCCATTGATTTCTTAAATTCTGATCCTCCTCATTTTGTGTATAGTTTGTTATCCTTAGGATTAGTTGATCCTAACTAGGGGGGACGATCGACTTCTCATTCTTTGATTTGTGGTATAGATTTTCCTATACAAATCATGAGTTATGTCTTCCTTCTTTTCTTTGATCACTATAAGGACATAGTTCGCACTAAGTATAAGAGGTTCGTATATACGTTGTTTATACTTTAGTCATAACTCGTACTTTTGTATTTTTAATAATATGGTTAAAATACTACATGGGTAAGGATATACGATAATTCAATTGTAAAGTATACAATTTATAAATTGGTTAAAAAATATTTTGTAAAAAAATTTGAAAAATAGTTGTAAAATGATTTGAAAAGACTTATGAAAACCGTTCGGAAAATTTGTGTAAATGTTTTCAAACCTTTGTAAAAATCTTTTGTATATATTTACAAAATTTGTTTCGTTTTTTAAATAAAATGTTTTAAAAATTCAGTTTGCAAATGATTTGGAAAATGATTGTAAAAATATTTTGAAAAAATCTATCTATACCTTTGATTCTTTGCAAAATGGTTTTCAAACTTGTAAATGTTTCTAAAGTGTTTATAAAATTTGTAAAATATAGTTTTCAAAATATTTGTAAAAATATTTTCAAACTAGTTTGAGAACATTGTATATAATTATCAAATAAAATTCTTTACATATGTATAACATTTGTATATAAAACTTGTAAATAACTAAACTTAACCTGTACAAATTCCCAGTTTAAAATCCATACCCAAGTCTTGTAAATAAGCACATTCCCAAGTATATATTTGTAAATACACCTTTCATTAACCTTTAGCAAAAATCTCTAAAATTTTCAAAAAAAAACAAAATTCTATAAATATTTGTAAAATATTTTCAAAAACTGCATAAAAAATTGTAAAACTTTAAAAAATCCATAAAAAGGTCAAAATCAGAAAATAGCTTCACAAAAAGATTTTCTTGCATCACATAACATTTGTATTTTTCCGAATGATGTAGGCAATTGAACAAGTCTAAATAAAGTCTGAAGATTAGAGCTTGGACTAGACCTTAATCTACCTAATTTCATAGGAACATGTTAAGGATTGGAATTGAGATGCTTCAGGGTACCTTGACTTAATTCTTTAGGTTTCATTACACTATGTTCATAAGTCAATGCAACGTATCTAACTAGAACCTTTCATGCCATCCGTACGACTCTTAAGATAATGGCTTGACTTGAGACCTCACACTTAAACACTTAGCTCAACCTAGATGGATTGTTGAAAGATCTTGGAGTCTAAGTCAGGACGATACTAGGATGCTTTGTCAAGGGTGTCTCAGGACCATTTTTAGGGATTGTTGAAATCAGTACTTCAATCCACTTCCTATGGTATCATGAACATCTAATGATCGGAGAGTGGATTGAAATAAAGCTTCGGATGAGGAATGGTCTGTTAGCACAATTTCTTCAAGATCCCAAAACATGGGCGGAACAAAAGATTCTATATCAGTCAGAGCAAAACAAGAATGCAACGCAATGCCATACAAAGAAAATAATACAAAGAAAATATCCAAAAGAAACCTACACCAAAAATCCAACAAAAAGAACTTTGAGCTTCCAAAAAAGGTATGCTTCTTGGTGAAGACCTGGTTACATTGGTCCAGCTTCACAAGGAAATGTGATTGTACTGATCCATTTCCACTTATTTTCCCGGTCTTCTAGCTTCTCTCCCCTTTATTGTGAAAAAATACATATCTAAACTTAGAAGGAAATATCCAACTCCCCGAGGACGAGTTTCCAGAGGAGGAGACTACTTGGTAGTTCAGTGATTTGTCTAGAAAGAGCTAACACAATCCACACACATGGTACCTGTCGTTTCAAGGTTACGAGAGTATACATTTGGAAGGACGGTTCTGATCGGGATGTTGGATTGAACTGAATAGAGGAGCATGAAACCTAAGGGCTTTGTGTCATACTTCCTAACCTTAATATGGTTCTGAATACACTAAGAATCTAAAGGTCTTTACTGAGCTCCAAACTTTGATTTTGTAAATACAAGTTTAAAAATCAATGCAAGTTCTTTCTTTTTCTTTTCTTTATTTTCTTTTAAGAGTTTGCTAGGGACTAGCAAAGGCGAGTATAGGGGGTGATGAATCTCCATTTCATCACCTTTATTCTTTCATTTTGGCCTTAAATCCTTAGATAAATGCATGGTACAGAATAATATTCTATAATTGACTAATAAATAATGTATAAATACATGTAGTTATTTCCAAAATAAAAGAATAAAGGAAAGAAAAGGAAAAAAAAAAGAAATGAAGTGTCAAAGACACTGAATGACCCTACACACCGAGATCGAGTCGATATTGATGTGGTTGAAAAGGAATAAAGTAGGGAGAGATAGAGCACTCAATTGTACAGAAAATATACACTAAAACCCCGATTCTAGTCATCCACAAACAAATCGCCTTTTGGGTCCTATCTTTTAATTAAATAAAAATAGGAAAACATCGACTTATATTACTAGGCCGAATTTTCTTGGATTTCAAAAATAGCTAAAAAGCTCAAAATTTTCCAAAACTAATTTTAATGTAGGAGAAATATAATAAAGAAAACACAGAACAAACAAATGGAATTTTTGGATTTTTAAATAATTTTTTATTTTTTAGAGTTAGATAGGTTTTGCTATTTTTTATCTTTCTTTTGAATTTTTTAGTAATTTTTTGGTCTGTGGGTGCAAAATACAGTAATGAATAAACTCCAAATTTTTAGAATTTTTCACTTTTTCTAATTTGTACATATTTTTTTAATGAAAAAAGAGAATAAATGCAATGTTTTAAATTTTTATATATAGGAAATTAATTTTAAATGTCCTACAAAAACTATATGTGATTTATCAATATAGCATGTACTTAAAATAACATTCCTACAATTTTTAAATGCAAAATGGTATTTTTAATGCAAGAAATAAAAGAACTAAAAATACAATACTAGCATGGACTAAAATGCAAATAAAAATAACAAAAATGTAATATGGAACCAATTTCCAAAGTATAAGGGCCTCTACATAATTTTCTCACAAATATTTAATTCATTCCACATTAGTAGGGGTATAAATGCATTTTATAAAACACAGCAGGTTACATATACAATTATCTTAAAAAGTTTTGAACTAAAGTGCAAATTTTCTAGACCAAGCAATAAAATACAAATACGGGGGGTCCTTACAAAAACCCCACCACCTCACATGTATGGGCAATGAGGTGGCGTGGTGAAGGACATAAATGTAAATAAAAGTAATATAGGGGGATGTTTACAAAATAGCCAAAAAATTTACACTGTAGATGAAAGTTTATGGATCAAAAATAAAATACAAAAATGCATGGGGTATATGGCAAAATTACTCCCCCCCAAAAGCAGTGGCAGAGGCCAGCGATCCCTTGCCATGCGTCGTGCTCCCAACGATGGATGAAGGTTCGCACTAGAGGGCCCAGATTAGATTTGGGCAGTAGATCTGATGGTGGAGGGAGCACGCATCTAACAACAGTTGGACGTTCTGGAGCAAGCGCTTAATCGGACGACGGGGAAGCTCGAAGGAAGAATAGGGAAGAACGCATGAGTAGGCGAACTTTGATCCATCTCCCGAATGGTTCCTATGATCTTTGATTTGACAAAAAGGTTGGAAGGCTCGTTGGAGGTGTCCCAGAGCGGTCGGAGGTGTCGGATCAGTCCAAGAATAACCGGAGGAGTTCTTGGAGGTCGGAGAAGCTTCAGGGGTCCAGGTGCTTCAAATGAACCAAAATTCAACCCGTGAGGGGTCTTGGGGCCTCCAGAACATACAGTAAGATTAACACACACAGGGGTGTTCTGGGGGTTTGTAGAGGGTGAAATGGAGCGAGGCGAAGTGGGATGGCGATCTTCGATGGAAGGTGGAGGAGGGAGATCCAATCTCTTGATCTAGAAGATATCAAGGTGAATGCGAGTGCCTGGGGTGTTCAGAACTCAGAGGGGGACGAAATGAGAGTGTCAGGTGGGTCGAGTAACGATCAAGGCAGAGTGAATAGGGTTATCGGAGCTCAGCTCCAGCGAACTTCGATTTTGATTTTTTATGAACTAAGATGCAAAAGCGGCTACGAATAAAAGCTAAACTACTCTATTCTAGGTTCTAGGAATCAAAAATGCAAGAAATAAAAGCTCACCTGACCTGGAAGGCAGAGAGCAGAAGCTCACGATAGAGATAGTGACGGAGCTGGATCTACTCGATTATGCCCTTCCTCGCTTTTTGAACCACGGAGATCTTCCTGCTGTCACCAAAAGCTTCGATCACAGCTAGGGTTAGGGTTTGGATGGGTGGAAAAAGGGTCGATGTGAAAGTCCATTGATCGAGAGACAAAAGTCAAGAAGAAATAAAGCCAAATGGATGTGAAGAGAAGTGGGGATAAATTGAGGAAAGAAGTATCAAAGGTTTGTTAGATGCATACCAAGGGGGGAGCGGGGAGTTGACCAAGGTCAACTCAGACCGTGCCCCCATTAGTCCACGCATGACAGAAAAAGATAAAACAGGTAAGAAAACCGGTCGCAATCTCCAAAAAGTCAATCGCATCGTAATACGTACTACAGAAAAGCCGCGACACAAATTCAAAAACCACAAAACAAACCGAGACCACCTTAAAATCTGATTCGACGAAATAAGACCAACGAAATCGACCGCGCGGCAAACCAAGATCGATTGATATTTTAGAATAAGAAATTTAAGTCATAAACCAAGATTGTATCTCGAGAATTTCGAGGATTCATAACCAATCCAAAGCATAGGAATATTACACTCATTTTGATCGTTATTCAGAGACGATCAAAGCGAGCTATTGAAGACCCAAATTAGAGACTCGAGTTGTGAGTATGGTCAACTTTTGTATGTAAAATAAAAGAAGAAAAAATAAAAATAAATAAAAATAAAAATAAAAATTTTCTTATACAGTAGCAACAGAGTGTCTGTCTGCTTTCCAAGACAGCCACATGGCTCTTCCTTCTCTTTTCCACTTGGCCCTTTCTCCTCTCTACTTGGAAACACCAAGCCATTCAACCCCCTTATTCATATCACACCCTTCTTCCAATTTTCCCCTTCAAGAGCCAAGCCGAAGGGAGCCTTGCTGCTGTAGGAAAAACTCCCAAGGAAATGCTGAAGCATCTGCTCCCTTCTGTTGCAATTGGTGAAGGCTGGACAACTGCTACTCCCCTTGCTCGGTTGGAGTTGTTTCCCTTTCACAGAGTCGTTGCTCCTTCTCCTCATTTGAGCTTCTCTTTAAGCAGCTGGGAGTTGTTGTCCCCTCTCCCAAGAAGCTCTTTGAGTTGTTGTACTGCTCCAATTAGGTTGTTGCATGCTTGATCAAAGCAAGTTTTTGATTACCAAATTTAAAGATCTAAGGTTCCATCTCTACCATTCTCTTTGCTTCCATGCATATATTGTTAAACTGAAGATCGATCCGAGTTCAAGGGTAATGGAATACCTGATGCCATTGTTCAGTCCTTTGTTGTCGACGTAGATCAAATCTCGAAGAAGGCCCGGATCTTCCTCACGAACGTATGCCTCTCACGCTCTCTCTTGTTGATGGAAAACAATAGAGAAGAGAACATATGTCGATTGGGGACCCTTGGCCTTATTATATTTGGCTAGAAAACCAAACGGTTGCCCATTCACCTTCCTCTTTTGTCCATCATAAAGAGATATTATTCTCTAATTAATCGGCAATCAAGGTGCACTAATGGCCATTGTTAATGTCCATATCAATGGGATTTTCATATCCCAATAATCAATGGGATTTTCAAATCCAACAATCTCCCACTGGACATTGATAATGACCATGTAATGTGCATACTGTGAGCTCAGAATTATTGCCACCAATCGAGATATAACTGAACAATCTTGTCCATTGGTTATGATAACATGAGATCAAGGAGGTATTCATCGTATTGAGCACGATTAAACCCATCAATGGTCACCAATATTAACACAACCAAATGACATAGATCAATGCCAAATAAATGAATTAATTTGGATCTATATCCAAAGTTGCATAATGAATGGTCCACTTTCTTAATGGAGACCCTTTAGTGAGAGAACGTGAAATGAACATCAAATACTTTATTCTGCGCAGAAATTTATTGAACTTCAAATGTTTCAAACTGTAAAGGGTTGAGCAAAACAATACAAACTCCCACTAGAAGTAGATATCTTTATTTGATACAACACCCATATGAATCATATGTTCATGAAATATATTGGGTGTCACTGCTTTGGTTAGCGGATCCGCCACCATGGAATTTGTCCCAATATGCTGTATGGAAATTAGTCCACTTTGTACTCTCTCTTTCACAACCAAAAACTTTATGTCAATATGCTTTGACTTGGTTGAGCTTCTGTTGCTGTTGGAATAAAGCACTGCCGAATTATTGTCACAAAATAACTGTAATGGTTTCTGGATGCTGCATACAATACGCACCCCATTGACAAAATTCTTCAGCCATATTCCTTGATTCGATGCCTCATAACATGCTATGAATTCAGCCGCCATAGTGGAGGATGCTACAATTGTTTGTTTAGCACTCCTCCATGATATGGCTCCTCCAGCCATTAAGAATACATAGCCTGAAGTGGATCTTCTACTATCTTGGCATCCAGCAAAATCAGAGTCGGAATAACCAATGATCTCCAGTTCATCCGACCTTTGATATGTAAGTCTGTAGTCTTTTGTTCTCTGAAGATATCTCATGACACGTTTGGCAGCCCTCCAATGATCCATTCCTGGATTCGCCATGTATCTGCCTAGCATGCCCACAATAAATGCCAGATCCGGACGTGTGCACACTTGTGCATACATAAGACTCCCAATTGCAGATGCATAAGGGATCTTACCCATTTCTTGAATTTCAAGGTTATTCTTAGGGCATTGATTGAGACTGAATTTGTCTCCTTTAGCAACTGGGGTATCAATTGGTTTGCAAAGCTGCATGCCAAATCTTTGAAGCACCTTATGGATGTAGTTCTCTTGTGACAATCCAAGTACACCTTGAGTTCGATCTCGGTGTATCTGGATTCCTAATACAAAAGAAGCATCTCCAAGATCTTTCATTTCAAAATTATTTGAAAGAAATTTCTTTGTTTCATGCAACAAATTCAGATCATTACTAGCAAGCAGTATGTCATCCACATACAAAACCAAGAAAATGTGTTTACTCCCACAAAACTTATGATATACACAATCATCCACTGGATTAGTCTCAAAACCAAATGAGATAATTACCTGATGGAATTTGTGATACCATTGACGGGATGCTTGCTTGAGTCCATAAATGGATTTCTTTAATTTACAAACCATATTCTTTGCATCTCCCTGAACAAAGTTTTCTGGTTGAACCATATAGATTACCTCCTCAACGTCTCCATTGAGAAAGGCGGTCTTAACATCCATCTGATGAAGCTCAAGATCAAAGTGCGCAACTAATGCCATGATAATTCTAAAGGAATCCTTACTAGAAACAGGAGAAAATGTTTCATTGTAATCAATTCCATTTCTTTGAGTAAATCCTTTAGCTACAAGACGTGCCTTAAACCTTTCAACATTACCATTTGAACCCCTTTTGGTTTTAAATATCCATTTACAACCAATGGGTTTCGCACCTTCTGGCAATGGTACAAGGTCCCAAACTTGATTGTCTTGCATCGATTTGTATTCCTCATTCATGGCTTCGATCCATTTTGCAGAGTTAGAACCTTTCATGGCCTGATGGAAGTTGATTGGATCATCTTCCCTAATTCCATCTTGTTCTTGAAGAAATACTATATAGTCATCCGAAATAGCACTCCTTCGTTCTCTAATGGATCTCCTTAAATTTTGAGGTTGTTGATTTTGATCTTGTATAGCAAAATCCTCTATGAGGGGTTGTTGAATATTGTCATCTTGAGGTTCTTGATTTGTTTCTTGCCCAATGATTGGAATGCACTCTTGTGCATTTTCAATCACAACATCAGGAATCGTGATTGATTCCTCCTCAAAGACAATATCCCTAATATGCATCTTCCCCTCCAAATCAACATCCTCAAAAAAAGTTGCGGTTCCCGTTTCAAATATTTTCTTAAGTGTGGGATCATAAAATTTGTAACCCCTTGATCGCTCTGAGTAACCAATAAAGTAGCTGCTCACTGTTTTGGAGTCCAATTTTTTCTCATTTGGCCTGTACGGCCTTGCCTCAGCTGGACATCCCCATACGCGTAAATGCTTTAGACTAGGTCTTTTACCAGTCCAGAGCTCATATGGTGTTTTTGCAACCGCTTTTGTTGGTACTCTATTCAAAATGTAAGCCGCCGTTTTTAATGCTTCTCCCCAGAGGGACTCTGGTAAGGAAGAATGACTGATCATACTCCTCACCATATCCTTAAGAGTCCTGTTACGTCTCTCAGCCACACCATTCATGCTAGGGGAACCTGGCATAGTATACTGAGGAACAATTCCACATTCTTCTAGGAATAAAGCAAAAGCACCAGGACGTTGTTCACCAGAACCATCATATCTGCCATAGTATTCACCACCACGATCAGATCTGATGCACTTTATGCTTTTGTTGAGTTGGAGCTCAACTTCGGCCTTGAATGATTTGAACACGTCTAGAGCTTGTAACTTTTCATGAATGAGATATAGGTAACCGTATCTTGAGTAGTCATCTATGAATGATATAAAATACTGTTGACCATTCCATGATGCCGTAGGGAATGGACCACATATATCAGTATGTATCAATTCTAAGACACTAGAAGTTCTATTGGCACCTAATCTCCTTGATTTGGTTTGTTTTCCCTTAATGCAGTTGACACATATATCTAAATCTGTAAAATCTAATGAATCTAGGATGTTATCAGCTACAAGTCGTTCAATTCTAGATTTGGATATGTGACCCAAACGCTTATGCCAAATTGATGCTGAATTTTCTGTGGCGGATTTTCGCTTAGTGCCTCTCGATTCAGCAACCATAGATTCATTATACGAGGCAATGGTATCAAGCAAATAAAGCTTATCACTAGAAACTAAGGAGCCAGTACCAATCATAGAAGAGTTAAAAGAAAGACTAAATTTTCCATTTCCAAAATTTAGAAAATAACCTAAACTGTCCAATGCAGAAACAGAAATCAAATTTCGTCTAAAAGATGGAACAACGAAAGTATTCTTTAACTCTAGATAATGACCAGTTCCTAATAAAAGCTTAAAAAATCCAACTGCCTCGACTTCTGCCTTCTTTCCGTCACCCACATAGATGTATCTTTCAACATCAGTTGGTCTTCGGTAGTTCAGGCAGCCCTGCATTGAAACACTTATGTGAGTAGAGGCACCGGAATCTAACCACCAAGTGTTTCTTGGAACTGAAGCTAAATTAACTTCAGAACAAACCAAAGTATGGATTGTACCTTTCTTCACGCGCCATGCATGATATTTGGCACAATCTTTCTTGACATGTCCAGATTTCTTGCAGAAGAAGCAACTAATTGCATCCTTATTCTTCTTTATTGGACCTGTCACAGCAGCATTACTCATTTGTTTCCTTTTCTTGCCCTTATCCTTAGAGTTCATAGCTAAATGTGCACTTTCTGGCTTTTCATGCTTCAACCTGTCTTCCTCTTGAGCACAGTATGAAATGAGCTCGTTAAGAGTCCACTTCTCCTTTTGGCAGTTATAACTGACCCTAAACTGACTATACTGTGTTGGAAGAGACAACAGAACCAAATGAACTAGCAAATCATCAGATATTGCCAGTTCTAATTCCTGCAATTTTGAAGCAATATGAGCCATTTCAAGAATGTACTCCCTCATGTTTCCCTTGCCGGTATACTTCATGGAAATCAAGCGTTGTAAATAAGTGCTTGTTTCCGCCTTATCGTTTTTCGCAAAACGCTCTTCAATTTTAGCAAGGTATTCTTTAGCTGTACTTATTTTTTCTTCAGCAATCCCTCTAAGGGTTTCCGGAATGCCGCGCTTTATGATCATGAGACACATGCGATTAGAGCGCTCCCACCTCTCATAGTTCTTCTTTTCATCAGAAGAGCTATTTTCCGTAAGAGGAGCGGGAGTTTCTATCCGAAGTGCAAGGTCTAGATCCATGCAGCCAAGCAGTATCATAATGCTCTCTTTCCATGCCTTGAAATTTGTGCCCTGAAGCATGGGAATGGAATTCAAAGTGGCAGAGATAGTAGATGCGGAAGCGGAAGCTATAAATAAAGAACAAAAGAAAATAATTAATGTATGATTCATAAACGTGAATTTGCAAATATAGCCATAAGAAAAGCAAGATACCAAACACATCACTAACTATTAAGTCTTTGGACAATAATGTTAGTTGTAAGTGATACTCTTGTTGTGATGATCAATCGTCAATGATAAATCCTGTCAAGTAGTGAGATCATCTTTGGATATATCTCATTACTCACATGGAACTTTATAATCATTGCTCAATTACCATCATAGGTATGCAATATACTTAAATAAATATTGTCCCTCCTTTGGGAAGGATAATATTTATAATGCATACAAAACCGTCCAAATATCTCTAATAATACAACTTTGACGATAGAGGTCACTTTGGTGGCTTGATCGCTTCAATTGCATCATTAGAAATATTGTAATTATATCTTATGACCGATGCCATCATCAAATGAATATCAATTCTGTTATTAAGAGAAGTCATATATTGATGACAATATTTTTTTTTAAGCATAAATTTGAATTGTCGTCACTTACTAAACTAATATAATGAGAGACAATTAAGTATCATTGCCGTGAATGGATTAAAGACGGCATGACAATAGCAATTAATATTGAAAATGAAAAACCATAATCATAGACGTTTTCCATAAATCCAAGGATATCATTTAATTTATACACATGACAAATATGTTATTAATATATAAAAGGAAGCTTTGATTTCTTCCAAAACAAATCAAAAACAACCGTTGCAATTTCCCAATAAAATTCTAAATTACGCCTTTTAATTTCAACCTTTTATAATGGCCATGATCTCAAAATAAGAAGCAATGACAGTTGAATCCGTGAATGCTAATAATAATATTACCGTAGCCTTTTTTTTTTAATCTCTACGATAGAATGAGCACCTCATGCCAAATCAAGAAGGATAACCTTTTGTATACAGACGTTTGTTGTTTTTTTTTTAAAAGAAACCTGTGAGTCGTAGTGGTGGTTAAAACAAAAAACTCTTATACTGAAATCACTTGGTAAACAACCACGGATCTATTGTCAACTACTACGATAAGAGATTCCAATTAGATTGAGATTTCAGGTCGGTAATAAACTAATGTGCGATCATGTAATAACAGATGCTATGACCACCGAAAAAAAAATCACAGAGACATGCCGCTAAGATAACAAACATAGGATTTTACCCAGTTGAAATAAACAACATGCGTGTAAAAAAAAAAATATTTCCGTATAATAAATAAATCGAAGGTTATGCACTTCAGGTGGACAGTATTATCCCGAATCAATACTTTTAGACCCACAAGGATATGATAATCATATCAAATTTTTTTTTTTAAAGTTATTGCATATCCATATCACGGATGTGAAAAAAAAAACAACAGATTTAGCATATATGTAAAAAAAAAAACCCAATAAATCGGAATCGAGATGGCTCTGATACCACTTGTTAAACTGAAGATCGATCCGAGTTCAAGGGTAATGGAATACCTGATGCCATTGCTCAGTCCTTTGTTGTCGACGTAGATCAAATCTCGAAGAAGGCCCGGATCTTCCTCACGAACGTATGCCTCTCACGCTCTCTCTTGTTGATGGAAAACAATAGAGAAGAGAACATATGTCGATTGGGGACCCTTGGCCTTATTATATTTGGCTAGACAACCAAACGGTTGCCCATTCACCTTCCTCTTTTGTCCATCATAAAGAGATATTATTCTCTAATTAATCGGCAATCAAGGTGCACTAATGGCCATTGTTAATGTCCATATCAATGGGATTTTCATATCCCAATAATCAATGGGATTTTCAAATCCAACATATATAAGTTTAACTCCATTGTTACCTTTATTTAGCTCGTTGGGCTCTTATCAGTAATGGAAGACTTCAAAAAAATAAAATCGAAAAAGATTTTTTTGGATTTTGGGGGTCGACTAGTGTTTCGTTTATTCAGAAACTTCTAATTTTGTTGTGGTGAAAATTTTCTCTTCTAGATACAACAATGTATCATCGATTGGTGAGGGGACCTTTCATGTAGTAAATTGTCGCTAGTTCATATTCAGCTTTTCATGATTCAACCTTCTTTCATAGTATCTCCATACCATAAAGAGCTGGGAGGATTGTGGCATACATGAACTTAATGATTCTATCTAATAAGGTCGTTAACCTTAGAAGTTAATCTTTGAACTGAAAGTGGAATTGCAGTTCATCCCTACATTAAAACAATAGATGGAGACATGCTAAATGATTATAATATGCCCAAAATATGCCTTCAATTACGCTCAATTGGTTGTGTTCCTAGAACTTGTCAAAAATTTGTTGGATGGAAATGATTAGGAGCTATTCTTTAGCAAGCAAGGGAGTGGATGGGTAGTCAGGCATCTTGTTGGTCTTGTGTTCAAAATCCACAGCAAGTTTGTTTCATAGATGGTAAAGATTAAAGTTATTGTGGCAATTCACCAATATGTGTGGACTTTACGCACTTCTCCCAATATGAACCCCATGATCTTTGGAGAATCCAATCCATCTATTTTTATCGTTGTTGAATTATTGCTTTTCGTGTTGGTTTTATTGATTTTCTATTGTTTTGACATAGCCGTGCAAAAATAATAATAACTCATATTTTATCAAATTAGATTAAATTCATCAGACTGCACATCTATTAGACAAAAATAGAACTGAAATTAAATGCAGTTCATATTATATTATATTGACTTAATATGTCACTTTCATTGGACTTTTCATATATTATATGTTACGGGCAGAAAGTTTGATCTCCGGTTAGATGACTGGATCCTGCAATGTAAATACCAGAAAACATCATTGTTTTTAGTTACATATTTAAGTATTCAAAGTCC
Organism: Ottelia alismoides; assembly: GCA_037367405.1. Lineage (NCBI taxonomy): Eukaryota > Viridiplantae > Streptophyta > Magnoliopsida > Alismatales > Hydrocharitaceae > Ottelia > Ottelia alismoides. Next base: position 600,087 of record JAZKJV010000492.1, on the reverse strand, counting down.
ATGAATCATGTTGATACTGATGGTAGATTTTAATTAGCTGCAATCATGCTCTTCTCATGTTCGATTTCCAAATCAAGTTCCTAGGTA